>CM049407.1:16782500-17290000 GCA_026929865.2 Hyperoplus lanceolatus | reverse complement strand
GATTTAATGATTTTAAAAACAGTTTGGGGTTGTGGAAACATTTGGTTTCATACTCTGATCATACATTTTAGGAATCTAACAACAGATATCTATGAGATTGTCTCTGTTAAACCATGTTCTCTCACATCAAGTTTGTATGGTATGTCTTCAGGCTCTTAGAATGGGACCTATACTAGTATCTTTTTTCATAACTACCACATCCAATTGTCTTATTCTGATTAGCTATAAACTGAAACCCTTCCGGCACCCAATGTAGTATTAATTACCCCCTCAATCCCCATAACTCACCATAAGAGTCTAGAAATCTAACTTGTTCCATTTCTTGGGTTGACACCATCAGCTTATTATATGGATCAATGAACTGACCCAAAGTGCTGTTTCTTTTTTTTTCTCCTTTCCTTGAGAGACACGGGTGTGTAGTTCAGAGACTGACAACAGAGGTACAACAACACTCAGAACAAAAATATATATTTATACACTGTCCTGCCATTGAGACGTGGTCCCTGTGAGGGAAGAACGTGAGGACGAGAGGAGACAGTGCGCAGCAGTTTTTTCCTTCCCCCACACACTGACTGTACACCACACAGGAAATCACTACTTTGCTGGAGCATCCTAAAATCTGCAGAAAAATCATTCATATCAGTTTGCACATACACGTTTTTTAAAAATGTGTACAGCTGATAATATGCCTACAAAAATGCCTTATCAGCACTAAATTTCAGTGACTATAAGTCTAGATTTCGTAAAAATCAGTGAGCGGGACGTCTGTGTAATGCTGTATATTAAGCGATGGAAATATATGGGGGTCAAGAAGTGTCATGAGGGTGTGCTGTAGGTTTGGCAGGACAGTCTCATCTATATATGTGTGTTCATCTACAATAATTTATTTACTATTTACAATGTCAATACATACAAGTACGTCCACAAATCTCCATAATCTCCATTGGGGGAGCCCCCATCACATACACTGAGGGAGATGTTTGATGGACAGAGAGGTGGATGGGGTTGAATATCCAGTGGCCAGTGTTGTTCTTTAAAGAAGATGCAACAAGAAAACTGCTCAAAGCGATGGGTGTCACAAGTGTCTCAAGATGGAAAAAGGAATAGAGACGTTTTAAAGAAACAAAACAAAACAATTACACGTGAAACAGTTGCCTAATGCCCTGATCGGTTTTTAATGGCCTTTCTACGCCTTAGAATCCTTAGCCTGGCTGTTAAAATAATTTTAATTTAGATTTATTGGCTACTGTGCTTGGGTTTAAGAAGGATCATATGAAAGTAAGGGCTCATGATAACACAGTGACGCTACTCCAATCATATCCTGTCAATTAATGCATGAGGTCATTCCAATTCTCCATTTCTGTGTGTAATATCAATTAATCAAACAAAGGGATTTGACCGAAAGGAAAATTATAATGACCTTCTTTTTCTGATTGCATTTTGTTTTACCATAACAATCTTTTTTTCATGATGTAATAATTGCAGTTGGCCATTATAGTATCATAAAGCCAATACGCCTCTTGACATTATTTGTTGCTTGCTCTTTACATTTTGTAAATGGTTAAAAGACGTGGAGGGACCATAGACAGATGATGGAAAAGAGGATAATAAAAGTAACTGAGAACAAAGGAGGCCAAAAAAACGTCAACAAGAGCAATAAAGTTAGTGCCAACTGTCATCACTCCACAGGCTCAATAACTTCCTCCCTTCTTTACCCAACTAGCATCAGATCTCTTCAAAGACATGCTACTGTACATCACTCATATGCACTCACGTATACACAGAAGAAAATGACCCTCACTTTTTTTTTTTTTTTTTTACAAATAACAGGCTTCAGATTCCAGCAGGATAAAAACCCATCTCATCCAGAGACAAAACACAATAAATCAAGCATTTCATGAATAATTCATCAACAACTTCACCATGTTTGACTATCTGGCTTTGCTTTACTAAAACTGCTCTCTTGGATAGCAACCAACAGTTGAGTAAGATAGAGTTGCAATGAAAAAAGGAGAGACCAACATGTCATGGTAGTTATTGCTATCGCTGGATAAGACCATTTATCCACTGGAGGTGACATCATATAGTGACTTGGCAAGAACTGATGCAGATGACTGAAAGTATGACTTTTCAAGGAACCATTTATCTTTCTACACAGCAAGCAGGAGGAGCTGTTTACCCACAATAGCTGCTTATGGAAACATCAACGCCATGATTAAAAGAACGTGAGATAGAAAGAGTGTCCGACAAAAAGGAAAAATTAAGAAAGACAATCAGACTCATTTTATGGCTGGTCTACTGTGCATTTTCCGTCTATCCTTGTATTCTACTAATGTCTGTGTGTATGTGTGTGTCTAAATTTAAAAGCAATCTTCAAGTAATGCACTTGCAAATGGTCAGTTTGAACAGTTGGATGTAATTTAAGTACCAAGAGAAGAAAAGAAAAAACTTGGTGGGAAGGGAAACAATGTCGCAACGCACATTATCATACGCACACACCTACACACACAAACACAAACACACAAAGCAGCAGAAAAGCCAATGTATGTCTGATCAAACTAACAGAGCTACTTGGGTAAAATCCTATGTTGTAGGTCAGGTGTACAGCGGAGACAAAATAACACTCTCAGTACAACCCCGACCTTGCAGCTGTGGTTTGTAGACTTGTAGATTTTTTGGAACAACAAAAGGAAACACTGCATTAAGCCTGACACAAATAGAGAAGTAGGTACTATGACAAATCAAAAAAAAGAAATAAAAAGAAGATGATCAAAACTCAACATTGAGTAGATACAGCTTGTTCTGGAGAAAATACAGACAAACGTACAGACAAATCATTTAAAAAACCCTGTTTATATATATTTATATATATTTATATTTCAATACAATTATTCAGCTCCCAGATATACGCTATACTGTATATATACACTATTGGGATATCTTAAATGGAAACAAATCCTAAATTGCAGAGACAAATGACACTGTTCTCTGCCATTTAGAATGGTTCAGAGGCTGAGAGAGAGAGAGAGAGAGAGAGAGAGAGAGAGAGAGAGAGAGAGAGAGAGAGAGAGGGAGAGAGGGAGAGATAGCAGATCTGTAGCGTTGCTAGGCCTCAGACGACTGATAAAGAGGGCGACACTGGATGGAAAAACAAATAGAGATGGATGGGATGCGGGGGAGGTGGGATGAGGTGGAGTTTTGAAACTGGGAGTTTACTGGGTCCAGGCCCCTGAAAACCAGACTGTACCGGGTCGGGCGGGGCGGGGTTGGGGGTTGGGGCGTGGGGGCTCAGGGTGGCAGGTTGTAGGGAAGGGGTTTGGACCGGCCGGTCAGACATTTTGTCAGTTGGAATAGAAGGAGGATGTGAATCCGCTGGTGTCTGGGTAATCTGGTCTGAAAGAGAGAGGAAAAAAGGCCAGAGTATAAAGCAGATGCACTCAATGTCTCAATTTTTTAATATATATATCAATATATTACGATATTTATTCCTTAAAATCGAAGCATATTTATATACCTTCACTGGATTTTTGGCTGATACTGATTTAGATATTTCGTTTTTTTCTCTTATAGCTGCAATAATCAAAACTTTAATAATATCAACCGATCAAACGTCTTCTTACCTTTATTTATACAGGTATATCCCATTGAGTCCGAAGACTCTTTTGCAAGGGAGACCTGTTCCCATTTACATGTTACCATTCACACACACATTCATACACCGATAGCAGGCTAACTATCGACATTCACACGAGGCAAGGTGGGTGAAGTGTCTTGCCCAAGGACACAACAACTATGACACAGGTGGCAGGGCGGGGATCAAACCTCCAACCCTTTGATCATCGGCCGACCTGCTCTACCAACTGAGCCACAGTCGCCCCCTTCTAATACTATAAAATGTGTGACAAACCCTCAGATGATTATCATCCATTCCGCTATCCATTAATCTATCTTAAGGTCAAATAAAGTGCAATGGTACGATGAAAAGTAACACAAAGTTTTAAAATTCCTCTCACCTGATGAGCAGCAGCATTCACGGTCTAACACAACCTCAGTCCTCTAGAGCCACCATCCCTTTTACTGGGTCCTTCACTCTCATCTGATGCACATACAGAGAAATGTTGTAGCTGAATGATAACGAACACTCTGATCCAAATAGAACACCTCGGAGCCTCTACAGTTTCAGTTTACTTGTTTTTAATGATTAAATAATTAAATGTGTTTTTTTATTTGCTTACTTCATCTAGCTCCTTGCGTGTCTGCTCCTCCATGCGACGAATGTCCTCCATGTTCAAT
This sequence comes from Hyperoplus lanceolatus, assembly GCA_026929865.2. Lineage (NCBI taxonomy): Eukaryota > Metazoa > Chordata > Actinopteri > Uranoscopiformes > Ammodytidae > Hyperoplus > Hyperoplus lanceolatus. The sequence continues at coordinate 17,285,707 of CM049407.1, read as the reverse complement.
TCAATCCACTTGTCGATCCAGCAGAACAGCTGACGGTGGAAGTTAGTGAACAAACGCTTCTCTTGCTGTAAAACAACAAAGGGAGGATCAAATGAAAAGCCCAAAAAGCTGGGGTTGGAAGAGAGGGCAAGATTGTCCTGATCAAATAAAGTTGTTTGATTATCAGAAAAGTTTTAATTCCATCCTTCTTTACCCTGTTTATCCACTAGAGGATGGTACAGCCCATATGTACGGCATTACACTTTGTGGTACTTTTCCACTATGACCTCAAGCTAATAAGATGTCGGACACTGTATTTACTGTATGTATGCACAGGATACGAGACACTATGACAGAAGAGCAGACACAGACACACACACACACACACACACACACACACGCGCACACACACACACACACACACACGCACACAGGACAACGAACAAACTGTCCTGTAAAGGAAATAACATTTCCTGCAAGGCAATTATCAGGTTAAACACTTTTTTGTTTACAATCTCCCATTAGGCCTAGTAGCCGGCCTTGACCTGTGGCTAACCGGATGTCATATTTATCATAAAGTGACAAAAAAGTATGTAGGCCTTCAGAACTGTAAACAGACCTTTTGAATGAAGTTCTCCACTTTGTTTTGCAGACCCCACCACTTGAATTTGACAGTGACCAGTTTGTAGGCACACATGTGTGGGCAGTCTTTTTTGTTAGGAAGCTCCTTCTGCAAGTTCACAAATATAAACACAGGGCTTAGCAGTTGCAATCAGGGCTGTAGACATCTTTTATGAAACACTAACGTAGGTATTGAGTCTCCCCTGACCCCTGCACCAATACATTTTGAACACAAAAAACTAATCAACAACAGCAAACGGTTTCTAAAACTTTAAAATGATTAGTCTTTCTCATAACTTATAGATTGAGACAGGTTGTCAATTTTATTGACTGTAAACATTTAATTTCCCTACATGGCAGCTAAAATAGTCACTCTCTACACTACCAACACTTTAAAAAAACTTAAACCTTTACTTGTTTTTTTCTTGTTTCTGACATTATGTAAATAGTCAAATTGAAATATAATGAGGTAAAAAATACTAGACTTTCACCATCTGCTAGTGGGTGTTTGTGGTTCAGTTAAAGGATGTGCTAGAATGTAACTCCCCTATGCTTCCCAAAAAAAGAGTTCCTACCTTCCAGTCTGGTCCTAGAGGGCCTCGGCCTGTCTTTACTGACTTGTACCTGCAAGGATCCTCCTCTGGCTTGTAGTCCTGAAGAGAAACAGAGACAAGATAAAACCAAATGATCAACAAGGATGAGGTGATACAATGCGGCAGAGGAGATCTAGTTGTTATGGCCCTATCGATATATTGATATTCAACTTAACATGTTCACCTTCGAGTCCACTTGGGTTCTGTCCGCAATATCAATGTAGACTACATCCACCTTCTTCCAGGTTTCTGCATCCAAACCATGTACCTGAAACAGAACCAACAGAACATTTTAAATTAAAAATATTTTTAAGAAGCTTTAGAGAATGATATATGGGTGATAGATTTCTCAGGAGTCCTTTTCTTTTGCAGTTTGTCTCATGATCATATTTGTGTGTAAATATAGAGGCACTTTCCCAAATAAATTATGCAAGTGCATATGAGTTGTTGGAGCAGTTTTAAATGAGAAGATAAGCAGACAGTCCAACACAGTGGAAAACATGTGGCACTTCATGGCCAGCAACTACAGGAAATGGATAGTAAACAGAAACACCCATACACCCAAGATGTGTGATACAGACAGCTTTAAAATCAAGTATTAGCTGCGTAAAATGAACACTTCTTTGCAAAAACTTAAAAAGCCCCTGTTGCTGCTCAAACACATACACCTCTTCAACTCAGTACAGTTTTTACTAATTACATTTTCAAGGTGTCCTGTGTCAGGTTTGTGCCATGTCTCAATCTTGATCAGGAAGTTATCTTTCATATACTCGTTCTGCAGAGAGAATAGAAACATTGAATGAGTGAAGAGGGAACAGTTCAGTCAACAGAATACTCTGTACAATGGAAAACAGGTCATCCACCTGCTCACACACACACACACACACACACACACACACACACACACACACACACACACACACACACACACACACACACACACAGTAAACACACAGTAATGGTGTCTGACTATCCCCGCTGCCACTCCTGTGTCAGTGAAATATCTCATATTTCTTCACAACTTTCAGGTTAATCTATGGGCGTCAAAGTTTGGTGTTTCCTTTGTATTAACACATTGGAAATGATCAAACAGGAAAGAAACAAAAATACTTACAGTGATAACTGCAGAGCCAGGTGAAAGAAAGCCCAGGAGCAAATGTAGAGAAAGAAAAAGATAATGTAGTTTAGGAACATATGAGAGCTGTATTATTTACAGTATTGGACACAAAAAGGGGAGTTGTCCATCAATATTTGTCAGAGAGGTTTGGTTGTGTTGGTTCATCTTGTGCCTTTGACTGTCCCCTGTGTTTGTGTGGCAGATGGCTGTGTGGCAGCTAGTAGAGTGTGTGTGTGTGTGTGTGTGTGTGTGTGTGTGTGTGTGTGTGTGTGTGTGTGTGTGTGTGTGTGTGAGAGAGAGATCTCAGCCTGAAATACTTGAGTGATTGCATGGCTCTTCTCACTGTGCATACCGTTAATTATTCAACGACTCATTCAAGGTGACAGATACCCAGAGAAAGAGAGAGAGAGAGAGAGGTACCCAGTGGACCACAATTTCTTTGACAGAGCAGCCTCCATGTGACCTAAGTAATTTGAGTCAATTGTATTCTGTGGCCCTGCGATGGACTGGCGAACTGTCCAGGGTGTACCCTGCCCTCGCCCAATGCAGCTGGGATTGGCTCCAGCCCCCCCGCGACCCCTAACGGGACAAGCGGTAGAAGATGGATGGATGGATGGATGTATTCACACATTTCTAGGATCAAGATACACAGGATTTCTAGAAGATTTGCATCATTATTATTTATTATTCATTTAGTAAAATGTCGACAACAGTTCTTGATGTAGGTTTATTTTAGCAATTCCTCTGACTCCTGTTTCATGCTTATTTGGGAACATCTTCACAATACCAAATACATCAAAGTATGGATCATTATGGTGGGCATAATCCTCCATAAATTATTGTGAAGCCTTTGAAAAAGCCTTTACAAAGTTCCTGTGTGTCTACAGTATGTGTGTGTGTGTGTGTGTGTGTGTGTGTGTGTGTGTGTGTGTGTGTGTGTGTGTGTGTGTGTGTGTGTGTGTGTGTGTGTGTGTGTGTGTGTGTGTGTGTGTGTGTGTGTTACCTGTGCGACAGTATGGGTATGCGTTCCAGGCTTTCTCGTGGATGTTGAGAGCTGAAGCTGGAGCCAACATTCTGACAAATGACGGCACTTTACTGCAGGACACAGGAGTAAAGAGATAACAAACCAGTGTAAGATTAATGGTATTTAAAATAAAATTAAGTTTATTGACGGATATCAGAATAGATTAGATTCACGGGTACAAAGCATAGTTGATCAAATTAACGTTAGATTATTTTTACACTGTGTGTGATAAACACCCCAGACTACCTTCTTAGCATCAGTATGTTAGCATTGTCCTTGTGCATATGTTAGCATGACAAATGTAGCATTTAGCTCAAAGCACAGTCTTATTTCATAGTGTTCAGCTAGGCAAACCATAACTGCTGGAGGTAGCTTAATTTGAACTGTAACCTACAAACAAGTGAGTGGTATTGTGAGGAAGCTGCACTCACTCCCTCACCTGACAGGTCAGCTCTTTGTTTATTACTTAATAAGGATCCAATTTAGTTGATTAAAGATGAAGTGAGCGATATATTTATGTTAATATACGTACTCTACAGTGTCGTGTGAAAGTTTGTGAACCCCTTGAGCCTTTTGGAATTTTATTTATTTTAACCATTATTAATTAATTGTTTTCAATACCAGTATTTTTTATATGAAATAACAGATGTTTGTTTATCAATTCAACATTTTTCTTTTCCAGAAATCAATTGTTAAAACAGTTAAAACAAATTATTTGACAAATGTTGTATGTGCAAAAGTTTGTGAACCCTAAGCTGCATTGCTTAAATCGAGCAAGGTAAACACAATCAGGTGGGCCAAATTGATTGATGAAATAGACCAATGTAATGAGAGATCTTTAGGGAAGAAATTGGGCGCCACTAGCTAAAACAAAGATTAAACCAGACCAGTTTAGGCCCACCAAACTGAACCCATACAGGTCAGACATGCTAAAAGGGAAAGAAATCTCAGAAGATCTCAGGAATAGAGTTGTGATGCTGCAGATTTGTCTGGGGACAGCTATAAATTAATTCAAAAAAAGTTTGAGCTCCATCGGTCCACCGTGAGGCAAACCATCTACAAATGGAGAGCTTTAAGAGTGACTAAACATCTGCCTAGAAGTGGACTTCCTTCAAGAATATCTTCAAGCGCCACAAAAAAAGGGATTTTTCAGTTAAAAGCCAACCCACACATTACATCTAGTGATTTGCAGACCTCTTTTGCAACATCTGGGACAGATGTGCATGGTTCCACAATAAGAAGAAAACTCAGTCAACATGGCTTTCAAGGGAGGGTTGCTGAAGAAGCCTCTGCTCTCAAAAAAGAACAAAACTGCTTGTCACAACTTTGCCAGAGAGCACCTGGAAATACCTGAAGTCTCATTCTGTGGACAGATAACTCCAAAATTGATCTGTTTGGTCGTAACCAAAACCGCCATGTTTGGGCGAAAACGCAACTCTGCCTACCACCAAGAGAACCTTCTCCCAAGTGAAGAATGGTGGTGGCAAATGGTCTGCAAATCTCCAGATGTAATGTGTGGGTTGGCTTTTACCTGAAAAATCCCTTTTCTTGTGGTGCTTGAAGATATTTTTTAAGGAAGTCCACTTCTAGGCAGATGTTAAGTCACTCTTAAAGCTCTCCATTTGTAGATGATTTGCCTCACGGTGGGCCGATGGAGCTCAAACTTTTTTATTCGAATGTATAGCTGTCCCCAGACAAATGTGCAACATCAAAACTCTATTCCTGCGATCCTCTGAGATTTTTTCCCCTTTGAGCATGTCTGACCTGTATGGGTTCAGTTTGGTGGGCCTACACTGACCTGGTTTTATCTTTGTTTTATCTAGTGGCGCCCAATTTCTTCCCTCAAGATCTCTCATTACATTGGTCTATTTTATCAATCAGTTTGGCCCACCTGATTGTGTTTACCTGCTCGATTTAAGCAATGCAGCTCAGGGTTCACAAACTTTTGCACATACAACATTTGTCAAATAATTTGTTTTATCTGTTTTAACAATTGATTTCTGGAAAAGAAAAATGTTGAATTGATAAACAAACATCTGTTATTTCATATAAAAAATACTGGTATTGAAAAAAATGAATGAATAATGGTTAAAATAAATAAAATTCCAAAAGGCTCAAGGGGTTCACAAACTTTCGCACGACACTGTATATTCATACAGTGATCACTTATTTAGGGTCTGCGCTTCATAACACAGGTCTCTCAGTAATCCGCTCTGCATGTAATCGTCAATAAACTTTTTCGCACTTATGGATCTGAGATGATGCTAGATAACTCGCTGCTTGAAGACCGCAGTGCATTAATGTGGTGACGTAGGGACGAGTGAGGGGACTGCTAACTGCAGTCACTGACAGGAAGTTAGCTAAAATAACCATTTCGCTTACTGAACCTTCAATGCATTTGTTTAAATTAATATATTTTCATTCAAATATTTGTTTCATTGTTATTTGTTTGACTTTATTTCTAATCCTTATTCTTTTGTGAATCACTTCCTCGTTGAGGCCTGGTGTTCTCGATCGTGCGCACATGAATGCTACATTTCCATCAGGTGTTTTCAATGTGAGCTAAACATATACTGTAGCTTGAGGAATGGGGAGGGAAGAATTGTTTTTCTTTTGAGTGTTCTTTTCCTCCCCACTTTTGTCCTCATTTCGGCACTTCCATTCTCCCAGACTGCCTGGTCACATCAAGATTTAAAAGGTTGAAGCATCTATCAATCGTCTCATCTAACTCTTGGTGAGTAAGCAAATAAGCATATTAGCAAAAATTTCAATTTTTCCACAAGAAGTAGTCATTGTTTTCTGCTTACTATACTGCATGCACTTTAAAGGGATGGGTAGTAGGCCAAAGCAGAAATATATTGGCTATAAATGGAATGAAGCCAAGAAATGACTCAGGGGTGAAATTAATGATGTCGTCTGAGTGAACTTTCTATGAACCTCTGGCCCCCTCGTTAGCATTTAAACATTTCGGACAACTGCTTACCTCTGCAAATGGTAAATTTTGTGGGTGTACTGTCCCTTCTCTCCATCTTTCTCGTAGGGCTCATTTTTCAGCACCTCCACACCTTCTCCTCCACCCGTTTCATTCTTACTGGCCTCAGCCACAGAGTACAGCTGGCCCACCTGGTACTGGATCGAAAACAAGAGAAGACAGCAGGTTGGTAGAAAGTGGGTTTGAAGGGAAAAATGAAAATATGTTTTCCCTAAAGCCTAAACCCTATTTAATATTGGCATGCATGTTTTAGTCTCTGCATATTTTCCTGTAGATCAGTGAGCCCCACCAGTCACATATATCCTTTTTTCTCATGCATTTCATCTGCTCATCTTTGAATCTTAAGTAGTGGATTACTTTTTTTCTTCTGATCCTTTTCCTGATCGCTATATCTTCTCCTGTCCTCCAGTCCTCATAATCTGATCCCATACAATCTCTTTTCTTGTCGTATTGTCTGTTGACTTTTTTTTTTGATTTTCTCATTCATAAACTGCAACACTTTTTCCTTCTTTCATTGTTTCATCTCACGTCATTCTCATAGGCTTGATCCTGAGTGAGCATGTGAATGTTTGAACACCGCACAATGGCTCCTTTCATTTCTTAATCACCTCTAATCCACCACATAACCTCTGCACAAAGCTGGACCAGAGCCAGACACACTTGCAACATTGCAAAGATGGAGCAAGTTATTGATGGAATCATTTTACACAGGAGGAGGATAACAAATACATTTTCTATTATTATTTGTATAAAACATTTAATAAACATTAACAGATGAACAGTAATAATGTTTATTATTAATTATAGGTTACATTTGATCACAGAAACAGCATTGTCTGTGGTCAACTTTTACATTCCATCTTTACAGAGGATGTGGATTTGACATGAGAGAGTTTGTTTTAGTGGGAATGTCATGAGTCATCTTGAATAGGTATACAGATAGTGTGATAGAATGAAAACGTCTGCACAAATCAGTATACTGTATGTTAATATTAAGAAGCTGTTATGTGAATCTTCGCCCACTGAGGGCATTATGTTTTTTTCCTATTTCAATATATTTAACTATCTGGAGGACATTTTAAATATTTCAAGCTATATAAGTGGAGTCCATTTACAATTTACTTTTGAGTGTTTCAAAGGTGTCAGAGGCAGTATATACAGTAATGACAATACATTAAATGAAGGAACAAGTCTGGTTATACCAGAACTTACTTTTTCACAAAAATAAAACCCTGATCAAGCTTGCTTGAGACTGTTGTTGAATGAAATTAAACCATAGTTATTCATCCCTTGTGAATACACAACAGATTTAGTCACATTAAATTGTGGGCAAAAAGTAAAAAGAAAAATTGAAAGAATAGAAATGAAATGAACTCAGCGATGGATTAAGTCACTACCCCCTTGTACTGTTTGCTTGGATTGAAAACTTCTACTTCTTGCATTTTGCGGCAAATAACCAAAGACTGCTGCGTCAGAGGGCTGGGATTGTAGAGAGGGAGACAGAGGAGATGAAACTCTGGAGGGATGTGATTCACTGACATGAGGGGGCCCAATGTGGTTCCAAAGACAGGAGACGTTACTCAACTGTATTAAGGCCTCGTGGCTCACATTCCAGTCGACAAAATTATCTCTTAGTTTTTTTTTCCAGCGCCTAATTGCAACATTGCATAGTGACTGCCCCACAGTTTCCGGTGTCTGCATTCGGCCTTAGAGGAAAACCAGCCTCATTATGTAGAGATTTGATTGAGATAAAAAGCTACAAATACACTAGTTAAAGCGGCTACGAGTAACATTTAAATATCTTTTAAACAGCCTCATGTTTCCTCTCATAATCATAAATTACCTTTAACAGCAAACGAGACCATCAGTGCAAAGAAAGACGTTTTTAAATAGTTTTTATTACTGCTTTTGGTCTGGTCACACACCCAGTCCGATTTTCGGTTCGCTCGTGCAGGCTCTATGGTCACATATCCATATTGGTCGCAGATTTCAGTGTGGCGCAGCAACGTGATTTGAGAAGCCTATCCCTCCAGGTGAGGGAAGGGGAGCGGGAGCCTTGTTTGAGACAGTTATTTGTCGTCATAATGACTGATAACGGGGCTGAACCATCAAAGAACAAAATTAAAATGCAATGAAGAAAAGCTAAAAGGGAGAGTGATATAGGCTACGGCGGGGACGAGGGCGTTGCCAAGCAACGTGTATACAATTTCACGAGAGCGAAACTAGACTGCAGTGTTTACTCCTAAATGAATGAGCGGTTGGCACTAACACACAGTTTGCTTTGCTTCACCATCATCAGATAACCATTATCTGAAATAGTCATTATTTACATCAACAACACAAACACATTACCTCATCGTGATCCATACTAACTGCCGTCTCTCGTTCATTCGCTTTCTGTGAGGACACGTCTTTCAGCTCCGTGAGAGAGAGAGTAGTTAGGTGACACTGCTGCATCTACTCATTGCAATCAGGTGTGTGTGGCAGTGACTGGCATTAGTTGATGCAGTGTCAAAACCACTCTCACGGAGCCGAAAAGAGTCCTCACACTTTCAACACACGGACATGCACTATATTGCGCCCTTCTCAGTTCACACTCGCACGCCTGTCACGCGCTAGTAAACAGCTTTGCGACAGCGGGCGTCGTAAAAATACTACCGCTTTTGTCCAAAGGGGACGCCAACGTGCCATCTTACTCGTAGTGGCTTTAATGAGAAGCCACAAGTGTGGATCTAAAGCCAACGTTAGCCATAAGAAATGCAAGGGGGAGGACTCAGTGGCACATACTGTATTGCTCCGTCCACTACCTCATAGTTTGGAGTTAGAATGAGAATGGATAAGTGTAAGCACAGATTTGAGCAGTGAAAAGATATGATTTGGTTCTCAATGAGATACACATTTCAAAGCTTTGAAAATAGCTTCTTGGTTTCTTCCAGTTTATTTGTCAGTAATAGACAGCACAAGTCAAATGTCTTAAACATAGATGTCAGTGCAAATGATGCATACATGTGAGGGTGACCAGTGTGGGGAGGGGGGTGCATGGGGAGTCATGGCAGAAGTTTTAGGTGACTCATTTACAATGCAGGCCTGAATAGTGGAGCAAACTGCAGTGGAGATGATGATAACAGAGGACATGGAGTCGAAGATTGTGCAGACTGTGTTGATTTGAATGGTTCTGATCTGATAAAAAACATCTTCAATCTTTTTCAAGAAGCGATGCTGCATTTATTTTGAACGCATAGGGTGCATACACAATAAACATTTAAAAGGTCTTCTCTATTTGTTGGAACACATGAACAACTTATATACTGTATAAACAAAAATAAGGGTCTGATAGCCACCCAAAAAAAAGAGCACCTTCAGCTATGGCATGCACTCGTGCTGCACTTCAATAATACAATGAACCAAAGAATCACATAACAAAAGCTGAGCCTTGAGCCATTTTAGCCACACACTCACACACACATGCACACAAGCACACAAACACACACACACACACACACACACACACACACACACACACACACACACACACACACACACACACACACACACACACACACACACACACACACACACACACACACGCACACACATACATTGAAATGTACTTAAAATGAAACATACCTCTTCCACAGAGATAGGAAGAATCACTCGACTGGAAGAGAAGGGAAAAAAGAAAAGGAAGTCACTTTAAAAATCATCAAGTAACAATCAAACCAAGTATGTGCTCCTCCTCAAATCTGTTGTATAGATGGTATGCTGAAATGAAGAAGGCCTGAGTCATAAAGAGAAATCTTGGCGACTTTGGTCAGCTAAATGTGCATTTAACAACAGGCAGATACAGTAATACCATGGGAAACAAATACAATGAGAATAGGGAGCTCAAGATCCAGATATTTTGGATGACTTTCCCTTCAGATTGAGACTTGTCTTTATCAACTCCTTCATCAAAATATCCGTTTTATCCCAGTGAACAAACTATGCGATGTGATTGTTGTTTAAGGTCTGTAATTTACAATATGGCATTCAGCATGCTTTAATCTGGCAGTAAGTAACACACTTGAGCATGGGGAATTCTAGTGAGTGACACGCTGACATACTGATATCTTTGACCATTGAGTTTGACACAGATCCGGACTCCAATTATCCAACAAACGTGTTTTTTTCCGATGATGCTGTCTCCGGGGAGTCTTCAGCTGAGCTGCAGGATGGAACTACATGTGCTTGGTGAGCAGTAACATGTCAATCAAACCCTCATGGTACTGACTTCTTTCAACTTAAAATCGGTCACCAAGATAAGCACTTCACAGGTTACTTCTCTTGAGAGGAACTGTACCTCTTGCGGGGCAAAGAGGAGACTGACTTTTGCAAAGTAAATGTCAAGGCTTCTTATGTGTTGCTTGTCGTCATGACACACACTCCCTTTTTATCAACAATTACAGGACAAGGAATTCCAACAGGGTTTTTTTTTCAAACTACAACAACAGCCCATCACGTGTTGAATTACATTTTTATTTTTTATTTTTTGAGAAGATGAGAATATGCTTCACTGAAGAAGGAAAACAGACAGATTCTATTCAAAAGCTGAGATGTGAAGCCTGGTTTTCAGGCTGAGCAGTTCCAAAAAGGTTGATAACAGTTTTCACCAGAGTCAGAGGGTATTCTTCATATATAGGGTGAGGATGTGTTTTAATAGGCTATCATTATTATTATTTCATATAATCAAGAGAAGGTGTAGATAAGGTGAAGGATGACACCTTTCTTGTTGAAGCGCTGAGCAGCACTTGTTACCATACAGGAAACTTTTAATTTCAGAACTTCATAAAAGTTAACATAATCTAAAGTGTGCATCGTTGTTGATTGTTTTGTTACTGTGTGATTTGTTTGCCTAAATTCAGATAATCCTGCATCCCACTCACCACCGAACATAATCTGGTCCAAGACAGACATCGGATGGGAGACAAGATGCTGCAAGGAAGGCACAGACCGTGAAAACCTACCTGTGATGTCAAATATGATTGCATGTACAGTTGATACATTTTCTATTTATTCAAATAGTTATGCAGCTATTTATATGTGTCAATTGAAGCCAGAATGATTATTTCTAAAGCTCATAAATACCAAATTATAATACTTGTATGTCGCCTAAAATATGAGGTAAATGTCAAAAACATCTCAATGTATTTACTTTATATTAGGCTTAAGCTATACAAGGACTAAAGTTACTTGATTGCTTTTTCTCTCTCTCCATCTCTCCTTGGTCTGAAGGTCTTGACTGTGAGATCAGGTGTCTTTCGGCAGCTTCAGAAAACAAACAACCCTCTTCTCGCCTGCATCTTTTCTGATCTCTTATCTTTTCTCCTTTTTCAGTCTGTCTCTACTCTTTCACCACTTCTAGTCCATTCTCGTCATCACATCATTATACAGTACATTGTACCATGGCCTGGCTTCTGTGTTGCTCTGAGAGATGTAGGTCAGTGGTTCAGGTGAGAAGTACAAGGTCCAGAAAAAAGCCTAGATGTACTACAGTAGGAAATAGATATCAATTCACTATCTCTTGATTATTGACCCTCCTTGTGATAGTGTGTGTGTGTGTGTGTGTGTGTGTGTGTGTGTGTGTGTGTGTGTGTGTGTGTGTGTGTGTGTGTGTGTGTGTGTGTGTGTGTGTGTGTGTGTGTGCACATGCATGTAAAAGCCTCTCCGTGTGCCTGTGTGTTGACAGTGTGTGCATTTGCATTTCATTGTGACCGATTTAATTAATTTGCCAGGTCAAGTGCTGAGACCCAGACTCTCCCTAATCACTTCAGATCTTTAGCCATAGCCATGCCATCACTCTCATCCCGGGCTCTTTTTGTTGGCCTGGGCCATTTATTGATTAAACATATGTGGTGAACAATAATGACTGTTGGTGAATGCAATGCCTGTTTAAGCCATACTCTGATCAGTGCAGATTTGTCAAGATTAGATGGGGTTATTTTTAGGCTGAATTTAAGCTGTCAATATCGGAAAGACGAGCAAATGTACAGTATAGTTTCGCTCTGACCTTGCCATAGAGATAAAATAAAAACAGGGAACATGTGTAGAATAGCAATGTGCCTGGATAGCAAAAAATAAATAAACATATTTGAAATATTCCTCAGAAAAGAGGGACCTATACTGTAACACGGAAAAACATGAATGCAACCAGACTGAGGGCATTTTTTTCACAGGTGGGTCACGATCTCCTTAAGGAAAACTGAGTCTGACTGACACTCACATCAGCCAAGAACATTGCATTGCATTGCATTGCATTGCATTGCAGGAACCACCAACCTCTCTGAATAATTTTGTTTTTCATTTGAAGGCCAACATCATCCCAAACTATCGGCCTTACCCTTAGTCTACCTACCAACAGCTGATTCTTCTGAGTAGGCCTCAGTCGGATGTCCTTACAGCACACCGAGGCCCGCGAAAGCGATGCGTAAAAGTGATGAGTTAAAAATAACCCCACATCTTCCCTTTTACACGCACGATCCCACTGTACATGCCACCTAGTGTCTTTGGCCCAGCTGTCACATTTTCAAAAATGTCTGCTTGGTGCGTTAAAAGCCTCACCATTTTTTTTTTTTATTTTTTATCTTGTATTGCCAAAGCTTTTCAACCATCTCCCCTACCTACCCCGTTTCCAACCAATCTCCCCATCAGCATCTCTATACAGCTCGCTATCCCCATACCACAGGAGGTAAATGCCGGAATGCTTCCATCAGTCACTCGTTTCACCTTCACCGCGCATCAATAACATGGCCACAGCGACTTACAGGGATGGACCGCGACGCTGGCACGGGGCACGGCGCGGCTTACACCAGCCATCCCTCATTTTATCACCACAGCAAATGACATGTTAGTATCTGTTACAGTAGAAGCCCCCGGGTTGCAATATGTGGTGCAAAATGTGAAGGGCACAGCCATGCCTGCGCCGGCTGCTGATGCGACCACATCCACAGCTGCCGCTTTTTTTTTTTTGATCGCTCGGTTAATTCTGCTTATGGGGATGGAGGGGATGGAGTTTTGTGTGCGTGAAAAACGATAACGGACATGGAGTGATGCAGACACGGGATGTCGACATCAACTAGCCGGACTCTTGTAAACCATGCGACCGGCCACAATGTCAGCGCTGCGAAACCTGACGGATAAACGCGCACACATCCCCCCCTCTCTCCCACACACACACACACACACACACACACACACACACACACACACACACACACACACTCTTGCACACACAGCTACTTACAATTCCTTTATGAGCATATTTTTCTGGAGGTGCAGTGTAGCCTTTCCCTGAGGGAAGCAGCTCAATATACAGGTCCAGAAACAGGGTCGATCCCTCCAGTTTCTTCTTTTCACCGCTTGCTTGTCTCCCACCTCGTCCCCCTCTATGTCATCCTACCTCCACAGTCGCTTATTTTCTTCAAATTCACTTCCTGATCGGGGCCGCGGCGCGGGGTTGCTGTTGCGCGCAGAACGGCGAGGCCAGTGCAGAGCAGCGAACACACAGAAAAAGATGGTTCACCAAAGGAGAGGGTGTGATGGTTGTGATGAGTCTGTAGCTTATTTCCTGGACTGAATCACTGAATTTCTAAATTGAGGCATCCAATTTTATAAATATCGGCTGAATTGAACAAAAATAAATCGGTTAATAGCCTATGTCTTTAATAGCCTATAATAATCAATAATCACAAAAACACAGGAGTATATGATAATGTAAGACTGATATGAAATAGCATTAGGCTATATTTGTCATAACAAATCCAAAAAAGAGAAAAGCCTAGTTTACACCAAATAATTGCAGTAATGAATAAAAAAATAAACACATCAGTGGTCCAGGCTCCTCTGAATCGTTTTTCTTGAGAGTGTGATACACCCTCTGCGTCATCGCAGTCACGGTGACGTAGAAGCGTGGCTATTCACCGTTACAGTATATAAGCCTAGATATGGTCATGACGAGGGGAGCACTACCGTTGGCACAAACGCATCAGGACAACCTCTATCCACCAGACATCTTGACACCATGACACGACTTTCAAAATACATCTCTGAGTCAGTGTATTTCCAATGTCGATCTTATATAAGTACAAGCTGATATCGTGAAGGCGATCTTGTGCAGGCCGACCAGCAGTCCTCTCTGGCCCAGTGCTTTGGTCCACCACACAGAGTCGTTATGGTGTGTTGGCCCGTGATGCAATGACAAGGCGTCACAGGTCCCTTAATCCAGTCCCAAGTCCCGGAGATTGCTGGATGTGAGTGAGTCTAAAATTATGTCACAGCGCGCTGCTGCTGCTGTATTTTTAGCACATCTGTATCCTTCTGCCAACATCCGCTTACCATTCCTCTCTCTTCTCATCTTTTCAAAAACGGCAGTCTATTTCTTTCTTTCTATCTATCTATCTATCTATCTATCTATCTATCTATCTATCTATCTATCTATCTATCTATCTATCTATCTATCTATCTCTCTCTCTCTCTCTCTCTATCTATCTATCTATCTCCCTATCTGTCTCTCTCTCTCTCTCTCTCTCTCTCTCTCTCTCTCTCTCTCTCTCTCTCTCTCTCTCTCTCTGCAGGTTCATTGAAGTTCCAATTCTTAGATTGACATTTAGAATGATTGGAGCCTATATAAGGTGTCAATAAAAGTTACAGTTTTTCTCAGCCGCTTTGGTGCTTTTCTCACATCACTATTACAGTTTTTCTCAGTCGCTTTGGTGCTTTTCTCACATC
Source organism: Hyperoplus lanceolatus (assembly GCA_026929865.2). Lineage (NCBI taxonomy): Eukaryota > Metazoa > Chordata > Actinopteri > Uranoscopiformes > Ammodytidae > Hyperoplus > Hyperoplus lanceolatus. Next base: position 17,270,618 of record CM049407.1, on the reverse strand, counting down.
ACTATTAACATTAGCACAGCAGTTAGTGCATTTCTCAAAACAATTAGTGCAAACTGCACAACCCAGTGGATAAACTGCAAAAGTACTTCACTTGCTCAAAATGGATAGTCTATTCCTCAAAAGCAAGTATCCATGTCAATGAAACTGCCAGTGTCATCAAAATAAGAAGTCTTGACACCATCGTTTATAAACAAGATAGTCAAATGGCTTTGTCATGTTTTCATTATGACAGTTTATTCTCTCAGTGTTTTCCAATGCATAAAAAAAATGCTCAAGACAGCACTATACACTACTTGTACAGCCATTTGAAAACTACAGTAAAGTTACACATTGCTGTAGTTAGGGGAGTAAGTGAGTACAAGACACTGAATACGTATGTTTAACATTTTTACTGTATATGCTCTTTGAAATTCTACAGCATTGTGCAAAAGAAAAATACACTTCAGTCACTTATTTAGAACAAACATAAAAAAAAACTTTTGGTAGAGCTATGCACAAATGTGAACAATATAACAGGACATAATTGTAACTGAACATATAGGTAAATCATTCTGGCACATCCAGACGTTCCTGTCTGTCTGGCCACATATTTTCTACATCACAAAGGATATTATCCCTTGCAATGCAGCGAGGAGGTATCTATGATAAAGAAAAGGTATACAATTTGCTTGACAGAATTTGATAACTGTAACAGCTGGATCAGGAGGACACAGGCACGGAGGGACCGTGATCCGGGGGGGGGGGGGGGGAGGATGGCTGTCATGGGGCTCCAGGGAGAGAGCAACGGGGCAAGTCCAGGGAGCTGAGTGTGAGCAGGCTAGAGCAGGCAAGCAGAGGGGTCCGGGAGGAAGTGCTGGCGGGCGAGGGCTGGAGCTGGTGGCTGGTGGCTGGTGGCTGGTGGCTGGAGTCAGGCCGGGAGAGCTGTGGCAGAAAAGTCAGGAGTTAGCCAGGAAAAATGCAAAAAGCGGAGCTGCAAACAGGTTAGCTTAGAGAGAGGACTGACTGTGTGGAAACAGAATCTACAATCTGGCAGTGTCTGGCAGGTAGGGCCGGGTATATGAAGAGCAGTTGATTGATGATTGATGGCAGCTGTGAAAGCTGGTGATTGACTCCAGCACACCTGACTCCAACCCTGCAATAGACCAGCACATAGACAAGGGTAAAAGGAAAAAACAACTCAAGGGCTTGAGGCCCAAGCAGGATCATAACAATAACTAGTTCAACAATTTTGTATGTAATGACTCAAGCAATGAAATGAAGACTATTAGTTTTATTGGGAACGACTATTCAGCATCCATAAGTATAGTTCATTTTGACTGACATGACATAAACAAATGACAATGTTATAAAACAGCAGAGAATTGTATGAAAGCAACTGATACATGTCCAAAAGCATTTGCAATTTGTTCAGAGGAAGGAGAAATTGCTACTATGCTGTGCTCAAATGACTAAATGTTGCGGAGGTTAAACTAATAGTTATGGAAATTTTCATTCTGATCTGAGAAAAGCACCAAAGCAACTGAGAAAAACTGTAATAATATGGCATGTATAAGAGGATATGTAGTCATAATAGTTTGAAAAGTGTGCAGCCTGTTTGTGCAGCCTGTTTTGGTGTCAATGGCCCACTTCTTGAATCACAGTGATGATGATACAGTGATATGATACAGTTTGGCCCCATGATATTTTTTTGGTATTTTCATACTTTATTGACAGTGTAGAGACAGAGTTGAAATGGGGCAGAGAGGGGAGTGACATGCAGAGAACGACCGCGGGCTGGAATCGAACCTGGGTCCGCTGCTGGTCGAGGTAAGGGTGCCCCCCCATGTTGCTTCTTTGAACGTGTGCAACGGAACTTACTACCACATAGCTTCACTCATGTCAGAGTCCCACGAGCCCTGCACTGATGTAAGTGACGTTGTTTCCAGCTCTATTCTCAGGTGACGAGATGGGGCTGCTGAGGTATCGAGTGATGACCTGATGCTGCAGTGTAAGGTTGCAGCTTTGAGTGCTGACAGTCAGACCAGGTAAAACCAAACCTGTACAGTGAGAGTGTGGAAGCATCTTGCGAAAAAAAAAAAAAAAAAAGGGTCATAAATTAATCTAAATCTCACCTCTGGACAAACCACCTGGTCAACAGAGTCAATAGACTTTTCTGTTAGCTCTGTTGTTACAGTAAATCAGATTGTATTTTTACACGGGAGCAATTCTTGGATAAATAGAACACATATTAAACATTGCAATTGTGTTGTGTTGTGTTGTGTGTGCGTGCGTGTGTGTGTGTGTGTGTGTGTGTGTGTGTGTGTGTGTGTGTGTGTGTGTGTGTGTGTGTGTGTGTGTGTGTGTGTGCGTTTGTGTGTATGTGTGTGTGTGTGTGTGTGTGTGTGTGTGTGTGTGTGTGAGAGAGAGAGAGAGAGAGAAAGAGAGAAATGTGTGTTGAAAACCCAAGTCAGAATCAGTTTAGACAAGAAAGCATGTCTTCGGTTCTGCAGGTTTGGTTCAAATGTTTGGGAATGAGTTTCAGTCGTTTGTCACTATACGTTTCAAATCCTGGTGTGTTTGTATACAAAAACAGTAAAACAGAACCTTTATTCAGTTACTATTAGGCCTTAAAGGACCATCACATACCATGGTTTATTGATCTACTTTGATGGCTTTTGAAACCACACTGCCAACACTGACCTCTGCTGGCTTGTTGCTAAACAAACTGAAACTCCATTACTGTAACTGCAAAACTGTCTTTTCTTTACACCATTTCTGATATTATAATCTATCTTTCCAGCCTAACCATGTCTGACCATAAAAGCCAGTTGGTAATATCTTCTCACAGATAGTACTGCAGAGCAAGGAACTATTGTTTCCTTCCTTACATAACAACAATCCATCATCACCACACTCAGAAGTGAGTGTTAAATATCCAGTTTCTTCCTACAGGTATGGAATTACACAGGTACAGCAACACAGAGACATATGGTGTAGCCTGGCGAGTGTCATTAAAAAACTAAAATAAAAACTATTTCAAGCATTCAATTAATCTTTATTTAACCATCACAAATCCTTCCATATTTAAACAGGGAAAAAACATTTCTACATTGTTCTCTATGACAGAAAAAATAGCGCTACAAACAATACAGCATACTGGTCAGGCACAGCTCAGTAGTTGCCAGCACCGCTCAATTTATTGAGTTACTAATAAAAGAGCGGGTGCTGAATGAAATAAATACTTGTATAAAGGTAGGAGGAGCCTTAAGATTAAAGTGGGACTATTTCTCTGGAGAGGCATAAGGAGAGAAGTGCTGAAAGGAGCTGATGACAGTGACATTTAACAGGATATAAAGTGCCAAAGAGTATGTAGATAAACTGAACGTATCTGAATGATGATGACCATATTGACTCTCCTAATGGAGAGCGTTGATATTATCTCAATGTCAAAAAACCTTGATGAATTGACGGTATTGCCATGTAATGTAAAGAGGAGACTACTGATATGTGTCAAATTTCCAATAGAACTTGCTGCCCATTGAACACATCTTCTCTCTTTACATAAGGTCATATTCAAAAGACACCCCTGGTAAAACTTAAAGTATAAAAAGAATTAAGAAAGCAGGAAACAATATAAATATTCTTAACGTACATATGAACATCTGGCTTTTTAACCAAACTTGACAAAGTTTGTTTGATGTCCCTAACAAAATACAGTCCCAAAAACCAGCTAAGCTACAGTAGTTCTATACTGTGATAAGATGTTAGCCTTCGCAAATACCCAGCCCGATAATTCATTATAATGACTTAATGTCTGTTGTACTCTTCCAAGAAACATCAGCAATAAGGCTTTTCTCTCTTCACTGTCACTCACTAGCGCCATTGACGTAGTCCACACCTACTTAACACAATCCATCATGAAAATACAGCTGAAGTACAGATAGTATGCACCACATTATGGGATTTACAGACAGGGTGATTTAAAGTAAAAATATTAAACACAATAGAAAAAAAACAGTAAAACGGGGCATCCGCTCATAACAGGCGTGGTCTCCTGGGAGGGTGACGTTAAAAAAGTCTTGCTGGCGTCACAAATTCACGGGATCCATTTCGTATTTTTTCCACTGCTCGTATGGGGGATAAGCAGAAAGGAATGCAGCTGCATTGATGTGCCGCACAGAGAGGAGGGAATAATAAGAGAAGTCAGAGGGTTTGGGGGAATACAGAGGCATGACACCTCTTTCCTTTCACAGTCTTTCCTCACTAGATTCTTCATCTTTCCCTCTTTTCTCTCTCTTCTCCTCTTTAAGTCTTTTTGTCCAATGTACTCGTTTCTGTGACAACCATAGCACCGGTTCATCTTGGTGGGATTTCGGGGAAAATGGCTGTGGAAGTCTGTTAATATGTGTGTGTCTGTGTGTTATACCTTATGTTAAAATGTGATATTCTTATTTGTTAAGACTTCAATTGTCCTTGTGTATGCAAGTATGACTGCATTGGCAAGTTTCTCTGTAAGACAAAAACGTCTCTTTAGATGTAGGCCTCAGGGAGGTCGCAGCCGTTGATTTTTTTGAAGAGTTGAGAGTCCTCCTCCTTCTCGTGAAGCTCTCTGTAGAGCTGCCGTCTGTAGTAGACCAGGTAGAGAGGCAGCATGAAACCAAACAAACTGAGAACAATGAGACCCACGTTGACCTGCAGGACCACATCACAGTTAGCCAGGCTTGAATCTTTCATTTGACAGTGCATCTCTTTGAGCATGTGTGTTTTTGTGTGTGTTTGTGTGTGTGTGTGTGTGTGTGTGTGTGTGTGAGAGAGAGAGAGAGTAAGCATTCGTACCCAGAGTGGATCTCCCTCCAGAGGTCCCATCATGGCCAGAAACAGGGGTTGCTGCAGTAAAGAAAACACAGCACTGACCAGAGACTGCATGCCTGTTAGACTGCCAAACTGGGAGGAAGGATACCTGAAGAGACAGCAGTGGTTCAGTTAGTTTTTTTTAATTTGTAAGATTTGCATCCACATACAGAAGTCAAAGATGAAGTGTTTGTTTGTTTGTTTGTTTGTGTGTATGTGTGTGTGTGTGTGTGTGTGTGTGTGTGTGTGTGTGTGTGTGTGTGTGTGTGTGTGTGTGTGTGTGTGTGTGTGTGTGTGTGTGTGTGTGTGTGTGTGTGTGTGTGTGTGTGTGTGTGTGTGTGTGTGTGTGTGTGTGTGTGTGTGTGTGTGTGTGTGTGTGTGCGTGCGTGCATGCACATCTAGACTTACACAGCAGCATAGAGACCTCCAACGGCTGAGTGAATGAATCCTCTTACCACAGTGTGTAAGACAAATGACACAATCTGAGGAGATATGAAAGCGGATGAAATCATAAAAGAGTTAAATGAATCCATCGACAACACTTTATTGTCTGTCTGAGTGGCTATTTAACTTGGCTAACTTGACTGGAAACAGTAGGGAAACAGCTAGCCTGCTTCTGTCCAAAGGCAACACAATCCACCTACCATCCTTTCTAAAGCGTGCCCATTAATACATCATATATCTTATTTGTTAAATATACATCCAGTCTAAGCTAAGCAAAGCCAGCTGTCTTCTGGCTTGTAGTCAAACGTTACTACTTTCCTACAGAGTCAGGTTAGCTATTTCTCGGTTTCCTGATACATTGTCACTATGCAGAATTAATTTGGAGAACATAAAGTTGGTAAAAAAAACTTATAAAAACTTAAGGTACAAATAATGTCATAAAATCATTTTACCTGCACCGGGAGATTGGGAATAAGGCTGGTGATCCCAAATCCAACTAAAAGAAGGTTTGTGAGGACGAACGCTCGCATGGCATTTGTCACCTTCTGGATCATTTTGTTACGCTTTTTCTGTGGCTCCCCGCTAGTGGTTTTGAAATCAATGCAAGAGAACAAGAGATCAGTTCACTGGCAAAAAAAAAAACGTTACACTCATTATCTGGTGCGATACATGGAAAACAGTCAGGGTATGGGCAGTCCGAGGAAACAACTTAAAACTTGACTCACTTGCTGCAGATTTCCTTTTCACTATCGTCACACTCCTTTAGCCTCCAGTCCATGATTTGACCAATCACAGGAGTGGTCATCAAGCAGAGCAGCTGCAGCACGCCAAAGATGGAGGAGTACAGACCCACTGAGAGAGAGGGAGACCAGAATTAGGATTAGAAGCTTGTCAAATGAATATTAGAAATTGAAAGGGAATAAGAAAAAGCTAAGGGGTAAAAATGTGGTGGAAGGGGGTTCAGGACCTTTTTCTACCTAGTCAGTACTATATGAAACAAGCAGTTAATCATTCGTCCATGGCTGTGTAGCAGTATTACGTGTATAGGGAGATAGGTACTGTACAAAAGTCAATGTTATGCCATTATGAGCTGCTTTATGGCTGTGTAATGATGTGTGAAAAGTGTGGCATGTGAAACAAACTACACGTGATGTGTGCAGCACTGTGCTCTTTCTGAGGGGGCTAAGTTAGTTAATTAGTACAACAAGTGGTACCTGCTGGTTTTTAGATTAAAACTGAATGACAGGTGAAGGACTATGTTATTGATAAAAAGCCAAGGTCATATTATGCAATAACAACACTAGTTTTGACGAAAGCCAGCAATGAGTGGTAGTGGTTCATGTACATTTTAGTGATGGCAAACCGGACTTAAGGTTAAATTAGTTGTCATCTCTAAAGTATTTATATCAACAGTCTGCTGATATAAATGTAGGATTCTAGTCTTACCGACTTCCATTCTTTCCACTGAAACATTCAATTAAGACCCAGTAAGTCACCGTTCTTAAAGTGAATCAAAGTTACTGTGCAGTTGTTGTCATAAGACATAGTAAGAAACAAGTTGATTATGTATAAAAAAAATAAAGAAAATAGGAAATGGCAGAGAGACAGACCTTTGTTGAGGTCTCCATCCGCCAGTGCCTCGAGGACGCTGTTCATGGCCCCCATGTAGAACAAGAGACGAAGCTGTGTGATGGACATGGTCACCAGGCTGAGTATGAAGACCGTGGAGCTGATGGTTTTGAAGAATGACTGAGCTGCAGAGGAGAAAGACAATAGAAAACGGGAGGGAAGTGACATGCATTCGAAGGGGAGGGAGAATCAGCTTGTAACTTAACATAAGCTTTTAGAATTCTGAACTCGTACATTCGTTTTGTTGCTTTTGCGCCGTTTCCAGGTCCGGGGTGGACAGGTAGTTGCCCAGGCTGAGCCGGCGGCCCACCGTGGTCACTTGGCTGAAGAACTTCTTCCCTGTGATTTTGTGGTCAAAGCCCAGCCAGCTAAACTTGATCTTAATACTGAGAAGAGAGAGAAATATAAAACATTATGTTAATATAGAAAGAAACAGTACTGTAAAATGTGTGTCACATTAATGGTTGCCAATAATTAAAAAATAAAAAGTATGGCTTCATCATGTGGAGGTTATGGTCAGATTCTCCTTCAAGAATCATTAAACTGGAAAAGTTGTTTTTCTAACTGATAAAAGGAAGTCAAAAGTGGGTCTCAAGTCACAAGGATTAACCACAGTTCAGTAGACTGGCATGGTCAGCATAAAGACTTTAACCCGCCAGCATTACACTGTACATTTTTGCACACATTACGTAAGTGTGAGCGGTGATTAACACTCCATACACTATGTAAGATGTAAGAGAGTTTTAACACTCCATTTGTCCAGCACTTAAAGGACAAACACGTATTGTCAACTTCATTATCACTGCAATGTCTACTGTTATATCTGGAGCTGTGAAAAAAGGATCTCCACGAGAACGAGAATGACTCTGTTAATAGAAATTGAAAAAACGCTGCAGACTGCACCTAAATGTAATTAGTGACAAAGTGTTACATGTGTGTGTTGCATCCTCTTGCTCGGAAGCAAGCCCTATATTTGTACATGTTCGACTTTTACTGTCAGTGGTATGCATGCCGTGTGCCAGTGTGTGTGCATCTGTGGTGGTCCTTACGTGAAGTCCATGTCATCCGGTGCTGGGAATGGTTCCAGTGGCCAGTTCAAGAAGCAGTTTAAGAAGACAAATCCAGAGCAGGCGCACCACACCACCAGAATAGTGATGAAAGGTATGCCGAAGTCATAGATCACCTGTTGATTAAAAAAACAATAAAAATAGACCACAACAAACACATCTAAAGAGTGTATATACTCCTGCTAAGGCTTCACAATAAGCATAAAACTACTTTTAGGTCCAGATCCAAACCACAAAATCGCATCCACCATATTTATAAAAAAAACAAAACAATACCAGGGCTTAATAATACAAGGATAATGTGTGCTCAATGGTTGCAGTTTAGAATGATCACGTCACCATGGTGCATAGGGGTACAGGAGAACAAATGCTCATGCGTAGAGTGTCAATGCGCTTTCGGGGATGTTTGAGGGTGAATTAGTATTTATTACCTTGACACCAGGGAATGTGACGGCGGACGAGGCATAGGAGCCAATCATCAGGGCGATGAAGGTGGAGCGGAGGTCACCAAACAAGTTAGGGAGCTGGAGAGAAAGACAATAGAGACAGCATTTTAGATAATCACATCCTCACAATCTGTCCTCATTTTACTGTAGAATTAAGACCCTCTACTGCCATGGATGGTGGTGAGCTGAGCTGCAGTGTGGCCGCCCCTCGATTGAGTCTGGAGACAGATTGGGGACACTATGAGGATGGTGTCTACTGACATTGGGGTCAATGTGGAGTGGACAATGGGAACCAATTAGCAAGAGGACATGACATAAAAGAACGTCAGTAGTAAACAAATTCTACTGTTGAGGTGTGGTGACATTTCTTCTGTCTTTGGTCCCGTTTGAGTAAAGTGAACAGAGTTGAGCAAACAAATTTAAAAAAGCAGAGAAAAATTGAGACAGTGGGTGGTAAAACATCCAAATACAAAGGCATTCACAATCTGTTTGGTTTACAAGAGACTGAACAACAACAATCACATTCAATTACATAAGACCAAATCAGAGGAGTTTTTTTGTTGTGCTACCTAACACACAGGGTTTTTTTTGTGTTACCTACTACATAGGGTTTTTTTTGTGTGCTACCTAACACATAGTTTTTTTTTGAGCTACCTATGTAGTAGGTAACACAAAAAAACCCTATGTGTTAGGTAGCACAAAAAAAACCCTGTGTAGTAGGTAACACATATATATGTAGTAGGTATGTAGTAGCTACTACAATTTTGTGTACCTTATTGTAAAGTGTTACCCCTCTAGGTCTGAGGGGGGTTTATAAGGGTAAATATGCCTTTATGTACAACCCTGAAACTTTCGGGAAAATTTACGTAGATCCAGCAAATACCACATGGGCGTTAAAAGATCTTCATCACAGACACAGTCAAGGGTGGTGTACAAAAGGGGGCATTTTATTGGGAGATTTACTGGATTGCAGCCCCTCTCTAGAGAACAGCATCACCATGGTACAGCGCCAGGACTCAGGCTGAACTGTAGGCAAGGGGAGGGAACAGGAGGAGGATGAAGTACAGCAGGGAAAGAATGTGAAGGAATGGTGAGGGGATGACCCTGTGAACTCTGCGATTCTGCGAAACATCCGTTTTTGTTCACACCTTGTGTATTTGATGTTCAGCTCGACCTCAAAGTGAAAGTGCACCGATTTCTGCACATTTATGTCTGTTTTCCAGGAATTTAGAAAATGTTATTAGAAGCTAAATTGGCCACTACACACCTGAATATCAGACTTAACTAGTTGGGGTTCTCGGTTCTCGTCACCAATAGACCTATAATAGTAGTAAATATCGTCTGGACATGACGCTGCTGTAGGATTATACAGTATTACACAATTTGGCACCACACACTTACTGTGAGGGAGGTGAAGGTCATGCACATGCCCCCAAAGCCGTTGAATGTCAGGGCGATGAAGATGAGGACCGAGAGTTCTGCAAAAGAACACAGACGTTATAGCTCATGAGCCTGTCAACAACCAATCAATCAACAGTGCAAACACCTACACCTGCATGGGCAATCTTCAGGGCAGACTTACCATTTGGTTTGTAGGCTCCATAAGCAATGAGTAGACAGGAAAATCCAAAACACGTACTGAAAAGAAAATCGAACACTTTACTTTGGAGGACGGTTTCATTTGTAAATATTCCAAATACAAGTAAAGCTGAAAATGCTAGTGTGAAAATCTACATATTAGGTCTTTCCAGAAATGATTGTAAAACTCTGCAAGACTGTCTTCTGTTTTCTTTGCTTACCTGCCCAGCAGTCGTAGCTTGCGAGGCCCATATTTATCCATGACGATCCCCAGCGGCAGGGTGATAGCTGAGAGCAGGAAGGATCCTATTGTGAAGGCCAGGTTCAGCATCTCATCCTGTTCTTTACAGATCAGCCAGCCGTTCATCCTGAGGGGCCCATGGGGGACCAGGGGCCTCATCTCTACCCCGTCTCCCAGACCCGCCATGCCACCCTCACTCTCATAGTATTCAGCATACTCATCAGGTATCTGCGTTGCCACGGGTTCCGACACATTGTAGCTGGAACTGTTACCTAAAGAAAATAATGAAAGTGGGTGGAAGAGGAGGTGTTAGATATTTACGGCGGAGAAAAACACATTGGACAGGACACCACACGTGCAAGTGGAACATATCGCCATACTGTTCATGTAGTCCAACCGGTACACAAAAATGTGTGAGAGGTGTGAATTATCATATGACTGTGTTAGATGGAGGTGGTTATAGGCTGCCTTGGCTTCTTATCATACAGATGCATTTTTGAAGGTTGGCAGGTCATCTTATTCACATCATCTTGATACATCCACATGTACAGGCCACATGTGCACTGAGCACGTGAGGTGTATATGGAGTGTATAACTTCATATCAGGGGCAGGGGCCAAAGCAAATAAGATTTGGAGACTTACAGTCAAGACCCACAAAAAGATTAAAATGTGCCGACATGCCTTTACTTTTGAATTTGTATAGTGCGTTGGTATGCCAGGGACAAAAAGTGATTAGCTGGCACTGGTGGCAATAAACTTCACACTATCATCAGAACTTGCGGGGGAGATAATGTGACTAGGTACAAAGGGCCAGGGGAAGTCCACGTGAGGGAAAAAAATGGTAGCAGCAGTTTTGGAACTTGATGTATGCAGGAGGTGAGGTTTTTTGAATCACGTTTCCCTTACTCCTCCACGATATCACCAGACAGACGTATTGGTAGTCACGTTTGTGTGGGAGCCCTGTGTTTAAACATCGTGGCGCTCTCATAGCAAAGTGAGAAATTACATTCATATGGTATGAGTATCTGCAGCATGTGCACAAAAGCCTTATCTAAACTACATCATTATCTATAACCCACCACTTTGTTCTTACAGTCCACCCTAGCAGCAGTTTCTACTACTCATCACTTTGCTATCAGTCTCCTCTCCCTCCCTGTCCTTTATCAGTGGACTTTAAACGTCCATATAACCAGTATAAAAAACAACCGTAGATCTCTCTGTCATGAATCACATGCATGAAAAGAGCTGAGCTTGTTTCCGCTGTTCTCTCCCAGTTCCCTGTTCCCTGTTCTCACGAGATAAAATGTCTACTAAAGTGTTACGTCAGTGGACTGTCCGCTACATGTGCCAATACACAGCTGCTTGTAAAAGTGACAAGAATTAGTCTTGTGTCATCGAAAGTTTTATTGCCATGTTCTAGGAATGCTACCAACGATATACTGGATAAGCCTGAAGATCAAACAAACTGGCTGAACAAAGTTGTGTCACTTGCGAAAGTAGATTCCTAGGTAGGCTGTGACAGAGACTAGTAGGAGTTGGAAAAACAAGTCTCTGGTCATTTAAATCAATTGTGTAAACTCCCCAGGAGATATGACTGGCTCCTTTAATGGGAGAGAAAAAAACTGAATGCAACCAATAGTGTGTTGACTGTGTGAGATTAGCAGAGCTCATCCCAGTCACATTCTTCTTTGCTTACTCTCTTCTTTAAGACCTGACTGGGGCCATTGTCTGCCATCAATTCCACCTTTGTACTTAAAAAGACAAAGCACCTGCCGCCTTGCTTTGGTCAAAGTGCGGGACCAGACCAGGCACAACATGGAAGATTTCTTTACAGGAGAAGGCAAAAGGAGACAGCTTATCCAGGTTCATCAGTTCCACACTCAATCATTCTGCTGCCGTGTCTCCAATTGAGTTGGAGCCACTGGAACTCCTATTTCCCTCTTTAACTTTGGACCACGTTGCCAACCTGCAACTCCTGTTCTCTCTTTAATTAAACTGATCAGGTTTACTCTCCCGAGTCCCTTAAAAACAGCTCACGGTCCCCTTAATAGAAACACTAACTCTTTCTAGTGAATGGAAGATTCCAAAGGACAGATGTGTTAAATTACTTGAATAAACCTTGCCCACCCCCTCGTCACAACTCCCAATGACATTCACTGCCAAGGCAGCCCTCATCACCAAATCCCACTTTCTGTTTCTTTTTTTTTGCATGACACATTAAAAATCTAAAATCTTACCCTCTTCCTCGTTGCACATGTACGAGTAGAAGCCTTCCGACTTGAGCATGATGAGGAGGGATCCCCATCCCAATAGCACAGCGGAGAAGAGCAGGTTCTCAATGATAGCTGTCACGGCCATCCACCAGCGCCTGGCAAACGCTGTGGTCAGGGTCGGAGCCATGGTTGAGGGTTAAGGGAAGACGACTGAAGGGCAGAACCAAAGGAGAAAAATGTAGAGAGAGATATAAAGAAAGAGATAGCGAGACCACCAGAGAGGAATAGAGAGAGAGACAAGAATAAGCTCAAAACGCAGAGAGAGAGAGGCTGGAACTGCAGACAGTCAGTCTCCCTGACTGACTGACGCTCAGGACCAAGGATCACTGCTCACTTATCTGTGAAGAGAAAAGCACAAGAGGAAAGGGGAGGTTTTAGAGTTAGCCTATCACTGAAGAGACTTGAAGGACACAAAGGGTCTGTCATTTTCTTATTATAAGATGAAACCACTTAATTTTGAGACTAACTGGTTGAATTGGCTGAAATAAAGTGAACATGAACCTTGGATGGTGTACACACATTCACCATTTGTTTCATAATTTTGATTAATCCTTTCTGATTGACACAGATGAGCGACAATGCCTAAAGCACTAAACTCACTAATAATAACAGCGGTTGAAGAATGATTAACTTTCCTGATAGTGCAAACTAGATCATTACATAACCCTGCTGAATGGGACAACTATCTTACATCACATAACGGGCACCAATAACTAGCTGTTTGGTGGGAAAAGACAAACTGGACTGAACTGGACTCAAGAAGCAAATGGGGCACTCTTACTTCTCCCTCACACCATGGCCCTCTCTCTCTCTCTCTCTGTCTTTCCCTTTCTCCCCTACTCAACCCCTCAATGTCCTCTCAGGCCCATCCAACCGCAACTTTGCTGTTCAATTACTGTGGGGGCATGCAAAACATAAAAGAGATGCCAGACAAACAATAAACAAATCAGCTAACAAACCCAGCCAACCTTTCTCTCTCTCTCTCTCTCTCTCTTTCTGTATCTCTCTCTCTCTCACACACACACACACACACACACACACACACACACACGCTACTGTACATGCACCTTCTTGCAATATGTTCAACCAGTGAACATGTAATCAGGGATAACCTGTTGCTCTATCAAATCTTTTCCCATAAATCATCCATTTCTCTACAATGCAAAGTCTATTACAGCTATTTACCCGTCCAGTCAAATAATTACAAACTTCCTTACCTCTCCAGGTTGTAAGCAGCACCACCCAGCTTCAAACTTGCAGTAAAGTGAGCAGTCATCTGTGAGAGTCAAGGCTTATATTATCTGACATCCTCACATGGCGCCCCCGATTGACCAACAGTTTTCTGATGTCTGCACCTCAGCCAATCCGCCCACTAAAGCATTGTACACAGACTAGCACTTTTGTATTTCTACTAAACAAATAGTAGTTTGCAGCTTGGGAGTCAGTTTGTAAGGCTATGTAAACTGTCTATGTGCTAGAGCTGTATGAAGAAAATAGTCTGTACAAATCAGAATTCCAGTTGATGTTATGGTCATTGTGCAATGGATGGATGTGTCCTAACTGGGTGAGAGGAAAGGATTAATCAGGCCCTAACAAAGTCTTGTTGAAAACAAATTGAATCTCAGCAGATAAAGATAAGAATGTGTTTTCGTCTAGATCAATAACAGGAATTGACCGAGAGCAAAAGACAGACTGGAAGGTTGACTCCCCATGTTTGGTCCATGACAGAGTATTTACTGGGATTTGTTCAATGTTCACCAATGATTAGGTTGAAGTCTGTGCCCACAAACACACACAGACACAATAATTTCTGAACATTTTGTCCCGTTCTGACCCTTATTTCTGCATCAACGTGCAGCTACATTTGCATGATCAATAGTGTTCCTGCTGACTGCCCTTTTTTGGTGCAATAGAGAGCGTTGAAAGTAGGTCCACATTAAATGTGTTTAAAATCGAGTGGCACCATCTTCTATCTCTGACAAACAAGCAGCAATCAAAACCTGTTTCCGTAATCATTATGCAACTCAATAGCAGAGTACCAACTGTGAACCTATCTAAATAAACATTTATATGGTAATATAGGATGTTACTGATCACTGTCTCAGATTAAAGGTAACAAAGCACCCACTTTGACATTCAAATTTGGTTTCAGTCTGGCCAGTCGGTCATGTCGATGGGGGCTTTTGATCTATACATTCTAGATTAACCAATCAGACTGTTTGAGTATCACACAGAGGATGCGTCTGCCCTGATTTAACAGTTATTTACAGAGCCATAACAAAGCAAACACATCATCAAATACAGTTAATCACCAGCTCAGTTACATTTTATTTCCTAGACTTTATCAAAAACAATTAGTGATCTGATCAGCTACATTACATGCTATAGCATACCCCAGATTATCAAGAAGGGATTCCAGTGTGTGAGACTAGCGCAGTATATCACTGTCAAAATATTCAACTCTTAAATCCTGTGTGTATTAAAACTTAAAGTGGAGCTAAATATGAAGAAGTCACATTCAACAAAGGGCACACTGTCCTAAAATCTACAAAAAGAGTTGAAAAGTGCTAAGGAATTGTTGTTCCCACAACAAAGTAAAACGACGTTGCACATGGCTGAACATGACCAATGACACACACATTTCACAACACAGTGGAATAATTGTCTTTATTGCACATTCATAACTAGGAATCAAATATTTGGTAAGAGCAGTGCTTTGCAAAACAACATCAAACACAGAATATAGAAACAATCCACCAATATAAAATGCCACTTTACGTCCTATAAGAAATCCTGAACTATACACACATTGGTATATATTTTGACTGTTCTGATCATTGCTTTACTATTTACATTCATAACAACCAGCAAATAGGTACATGCAACAGTGATATTTCCCCTGGAAAGTGCATCAGTGAGCACTGGTAACACACACATACATCCCAGTGTCAGTGTCTTTTGTTAGTGCAGTCCACCTATAGCCATTAGGCCAAGAGCTAGTGAGAGCAGCAGGATCTTTATGGAGCCAACTGGTGCTGTAGGCCAGACAGACAAAGAGGTAAGAAATTACAAAAGGGACATGAGAAACATGAATTTAAGTTAAAAATGCATACTGCCCGAGTCAGAGCCTAACTTGGATGTTTTTGAAATCACCTATTTAGTGGCACATTCACCATCACAGGATAACCCAATAAACCTCCAATCCTTATATTCTAGCCTTGAAGGACGCCATTTAAAGTGTCTAGTTAGGGCTTAAACACAGGTAGCGCTACCTCAATTCCTTTTTTCATGGAATCTGAGTTCAGTGCTTGGGTCAGGAATGCCTGACCTTAATGATGTGTTTTTCCCTAATGCCAATACATAGTCTGCAAAGGTAGATAACATTTGGAAAAACATTCTGCATCCATGTCATAACAGAACAGATAGAGAAAGTCCAATGCCTGCTTTTCCACTTTTGAATTTAACCTTAACCAGACCAAATAAATTAATAGTTTGCTCTGACTGTGATCAGACCACGTTGAACTATAAATAGTCTGGAAGGACTTAGGGTCTTGTTTTAGCCTGTTTACTACAAATCACTATATACAGTATGTAATAATACATCATAAATCAAAACTAATGCAGGCCTGATGGTCTACACACATCGTAAGAAAGTTTGGTAACACTTTAGTTTGATAGTCCACTGTTGACACTCAACAAGCCATCAGTAGATATATGCAGTTGCATGTCAACAGTGAATGAGTTAACTATCAACAGATAAAGAACATGTATTCAACTAACTGTAAGTTAACTATAAGTTGCACTATTAGTAGATGGTTAGTTGATATTAAACAATGAGTTAGTTGACACTCAACAGAACTGTAAAGAAACATGTAATATGCATTCAACTAAGCGTTAGTCAACTATAGGATCATTTTATTTTGTTAATTTCTTTTTACAAAAACAGTCTGCAACAGACATTATAATGTTTACTACATGTTCTTTACAAATATTCAACTATCAGTTGAGTGTCAACTTCTAGTAAGTTGACTATCAACTGCTGTTATTAACCAATACTCAACCTACGTTTCATATGGGTCAACTTTCCCCCCACTCACAAGGCACATCTAATGAATGAACATTCAACCCTCTGTTGATCATATATGTTCATGTTAAAATAAAGATGAGAATATTTTATCAATAGGCACCCTGTGTAGGTGACAATCTGTTGATTGTCATATGACTGTCGACAAACTATCAGTCAATATTCAACTAAGCATTAGTAGAGAGGTCTTAGGACTGTCAAATTAAAGTGAAAACAGTTGAGAACAGTAGACATTCTACGAACTAGTAACAGTACAAAATAGAGACAAGTTTTGCTCAACTGACGAGTAACACTGGATGACCCCAAAGTAAAGTTAGAAAATATAGGCAGAATATCTGAGCGGGAAAGCACATTTATTTGAAGTAAATTGAACTTTTTTCAGTAGTTACACAACAAGTAGGTACACAGCAAGTACCATCAATACCTCAAAAAAGACAATACAACTAATATATTTATTTATTTAGGTGTCATTTCTGCAATTTCTTAACCACATATCGTCCAAAAATTGACATTCAAAAAGCTCAGCAATGTTTACCATAACACCCAATACCACTAGTTATGATACTGAGCAAACATAGGTATAACATCAGTTCTCATAAAACGCTATATGGTAAGAAAAAAATATGGTAACACTTTACAATAAGGTACACAAAATTGTTGTAGCTACTACATACTACATAGATATGGTGTTACCTACTACAAAGGTTTTTTTTGTGTTACCTACTACATAGGGTTTTTTTTGTGCTACCTAACACATAGGGTTTTTTTTGTGCTACCTAACACAGGGTTTTTTTGTGTTACCTACTACATAGGGTTTTTTTGTGTTACCTACTACACCTACAGTATCTCACAAAAGTGAGTACACCCCTCACATTTCTTCACATTTTTCTTTATATCTTTCCATGCGACAACACTGAATAAATGACACTTTGATACAATGTAAAGTAGTCAGTGTACAGCTTGTATAACAGTGTAAATTTACTGTCCCCTCAAAATAACTCGACACACAGCCATTAATGTCTAAACTGCTGGCAACAAAAGTGAGTACACCCCTTAGAAAAGATGTCCAAATTGGGCCCAAAGTGTCAATATTTTGTTTTGCCATCATTATTTTCTAGCACTGCCTTAACCCTCTTGGGCATGTAGTTCACTAGAGCTTCACAGGTTGCCACTGGAACCCTCTTCTACCCATTCATGACACATCAAGGAGCTGGTGGATATTAGAGTCCTTGCGCTCCTCCATCTCCCGTTTGAGGATGCCCCAAAGATGCTCAATAGGGTTTAAGACTGGAGACATGCTTGCCAGTCCATAACCTTTACCCTCAGCTTCTTTAGCAAGAGTGGTCGTTCGGAGGTGTGTTTGGGGTCGTTATCATGTTGCAGTACTGCCCTGCGGCCCAGTTTATGAAGGGAGGGGATCATGCTCTGCTTCAGTATGTCACAGTACATGTTAGAATTCAATGAACTGTAGATCCCCAGTGCTGGCAGCACTCATGCAGCCCCAGACCATGACACTCCAACCACCATGCTTGACTATAGGCAAGACACACTTGTCTTTGTACTCCTCACCTGGTTGCCCTCCACACTCTTAACACCATCTGAACCAAATAAATGTATCTTGGTCTCATCAGACCACAGGACATGGTTGCAGTAATCCATGTCCGTAGTCTGTTTGTCTTCAGCAAACTTTTTGTGGGGTTTCTTGTGCATCATCTTTAGAATAGGCTTCCTTCTGGGATGACAGCCATGTAGACCAGTATGATGCAGAGGCATGGTCTGAGCACTGACAGGTTGACCCCCACCCCTTCAAGCCCTTCAGCAATGCTGGCAGCACTATAGTCTATTTTCCAAAGCCAACCTCTGTGTAGACGCTGACCACGTGCACTCAACCTTCGTAAACTGGGCCGCAGGGTGGTATTGCAACATGATAACACCCAAACACACCTCCAAGACGACAGTGGTTGTAAAAAGTGAGGGTAAAGGTTATGGCCTGGCCAAACATGTCTCCAGACCTAAACCCTATTGAGCATCTTTGGGGCATCCTCAAACAGAAGGTGGAGGAGCGCAAGGTCTTTAATATCCACCAGCTCTGTGATGCTGTCATAAATGGGTGGAAGAGGGTTCCAGTTGCAACCTGTGAAGCTCTAGTGAACTACATGCCCAAGAGGGTTAAGGCAGTGCTAGAAAATAATGATGGCAAAGCAAAATATTGACACTTTGGGCCCAATTTGTAAAATTTTCTAAGGGGTGTACTCACTTTTGTTGCCAGCAGTTTAGACATTAATGGCTGTGTGTCGAGTTATTTTGAGGGGAAGTAAATTTACATGTTATACAAGTGTACACTGACTACTTACATTGTATCAAAGTGTCATTTCTTCAGTGTTGTCCCATGGAAAGATATAAAGAAAAATGTGAAGAAATGTGAGGGGTGTACTCACTTTTGTGAGATACTGTATGTGTTAGGTAGCACAAAAAAAACTAACACATTGTTTTTTTTTGTGTTACTTACTACATAGGGTTTTTACCAACTACATAACGGTTTTTTTTTGTGCTACCTAACACAGGGTTTTTTTTGTGTTACCTACTACATAGGTTTTTTTGTGCTACCTTACACATAGGTAGCACAAAAAAAACTATGTAGTAGGTAACACAAAAAACAAACCCTATGTGTTAGGTAGCACAAAAAAACCCTATGTAGTAGGTAGCACAAAAAAACCCTATGTGTTAGGTAGCACAAAACAAAAAAAAACCTTTGTGTTAGGTAACACAAAAAAAAACCTATGTAGTAGATAACACAAAAAAACCCTATGTAGTAGGTAACACAAAAAAAACCTGTTAGGTAGCACAAGAAAAAACCCTATGTAGTAGGTAACACAAAAAAAACCCATGTGTTAGGTAGCACAAAAAAAAACCCTATGTAGTAGGTAACACATATCTATGTAGTAGGTATGTAGTAGCTACTACAATTTTGTGTAACTTATTGTAAAGTGTTACCAAAAATATATAATTTTGTTGTGGACCAGAATATCAGAAGCTCCAGGTCACTTGGGAGAAAATGTATTGCTGAAATGGTGAAACAAGACACACTGATTCAGCAGTTAGGTTGGACAAGTAAATGTAAAATATATATTTTCTACTCTCTCTTCCTTGAAGTGTATATCATTGTTGTTTCTCAACAAAAATCAAAAACATAACAGTGCCATTTTTAATTATGGACTGCAGGTAAAACAACATAATTATCATCTCTTGTGACTAAAAACTAGTTTAACCTGGTCCTGCCACTGTTATTTCAATGAGCACATTGGAATAATTTTTCACTCTCTTTAGCTCCGGTTCTTGGGTTTGCTGGCCACTCTCCAGGCCTGCTATAGCCTAGCTGATCACCCAGTTGATCAACATAGAAAGAAATTATCTGAGAATTACCACAAAATAGTTCAAATGCATTTTGGTTTCCTTTATCCAAATCATTATAGCATAATGGTTCCACATTAGATACAGTCATTATGAAAAAGTTTGGGACCCCCTTCTAATTTTGGGGATTTTTGTTAATCATTAGCTGGGATTTCAAAGAAGCAAATTCCTTTACATATATGACATACCTTAGGTCAGTGGTTCTCAAAGTGCGGCCCGCAGAAACATATCCGGCGGCCCGCATTGAATTATGAATTATAAAAAAATAAATTATAATTTTTCTAATTTTTTTTTATTGAAACGCACGGAGGGGATGCGTCCCCCGTAACAGTAAAATCAGTACAGGGGTCGAAAAACACTTAAATATCCCTCCTAATTGTTTATATTCATTCCCCAATTATTAATAATAACACCCCTACAGTGTACCGTACCATCTTAAACTTGCCGACGTTCGGCTGGCCTCTGCCTCTCGTTGCAGACGGCTGGTCAGCCTCCCGCAGTGCAGCAGGCAGTGTAATGGTCCCAATGTAAGTTGTTAGATAGTGAGCTTGTTAAGCCCAATACGATGCACTTTCTCACCTTCAAGGTGAATTAGATTAGGTCAAGTGTCTAAGGATGGATGCTAACATTATCTGGTTTCTAACTCTTTCTATGCTCTTTTGCCTAAAGTTTAGCTAACAAGCTAACGTTAGCTAGCTACTGATAGCCATGGATCTATCTGCTTAGCTGGCTGCTGATAGCCCACCCTGTTAATTTCCAATGTATAGTGTCATAATAGTTAACACTGCTGCTACATCATGAGAATTGAGTCCTACAAAAACACACTCCAAAAAAGGTGATACGTTTTCAATGTGCAGAAAGTTTTGAACAATAAAGTAGAATAAATATTTGAATGCAATACAGAATGCCTCAGTGCCTTACTGATTTATATTCCATTAGATTTGTGTCAATGGGAGCTAGTTGTCTTTTCCTTAACATGTCCACCATAAATAAATACAAAGACACAAATTACTGCATAAAAATTAACCAGAATGCACAAAATGAAGTGTTTGAACCTCAATTTTTTCTAGGGGACAACCCCCAGACCTCCGCTCTTAATGTCCCCCCCCCCCAATGTTGAAATGAAACCTAGCCCTTCATTTATTAATTAAAATGTGTTAATTACACATTATTGGATGCAGACCAATACATGTAGACTGTAAAGACACAACCTGGCCATTGAAATTATTTCAGTTTTTTCCATTTTTTTCCTTCGGCGGCCCTCGGTCCAATTTTGGGTTCCTAAATTGGCCCTCAGCTATCACAAGTTTGAGAACCCCTGCCTTAGGTAAACAGAAGCAATTCAGCGGTGTCATTTTGTTTATTGGAATAATAGAAAATATGCAATAAGCATCATAACAAAATTTGACTGGTGCATAAATTTGGGCACCCCAAAAGAAATGCCTCCTTTTGCAAAAATAACAGCCTCTGGTAGCCTGTGATGAGTGTCTGGATCCTGGATGTAGGTATTTTTAACATTCTTACATACAAAGGGATCCAGTTCAGTTAAATGTGATGGCTGCCGAGCATGGAAAGCCTGCTTCAAATCATCCCACAGATTGTCGATGATATTCAAGACTGCGACGGCCATATCAGAACATTGTACTTTTCTCTCTGCAGGAATTTGGAATATCCAACCCCTGCGCAACTTCAACTTTGTGACTGATGCTTGAACATTATCCTGAATAATCTGTTGAAACTGGGTTGAATTCATCCGACTATCCACTTTAACCAGGGCCCCAGTCCCTGAAGTGGCCACAGCATGATTGAACCTCCACCAAATTTGAAAGTAGGTAGCAGGTGTTTTACTTGGATTGCAGTTTTCTCCTTTCGCCACGTAAAGCACTTTTTATAATGACCAAATAACTTATTTTTGGTCTCATCAGTCCAAAGCATTTTCTTCCAATATGAATCTGGCTTGTCTAAATGAGCTTTAGCATACTCCAAGCAACTGTATCTGTGGCGTGGGTGCAGAAAGGGCTTCCTTCTCATCACCCGGCCATACAGATGTTTTGGTGCAAATTGCACTGAATTGTTGAACCATGTACAGATACACCATCTGCAGCCAGATGTTCTTGCAGGTCTTTGGAGGTGATCTGTTGGTAGTGTGCAACCATTCTCACAATCCGCCGCATATGCCGCTCTTGTACTTTTCTTGGTCTGCTAGACCTGGGTTTAACTGCAACTGTGCCTGCGTCCTTCCATTCCCTGACAACATTCCTTACAGTAGAAATTGACAATTGAAACCTTTGGGAAAGCTTCTTGTAGCCTTCCCTAAACCATGACAATGAATAATCTTTGTTTTTAAGATCTTTCGGGAGCTGTTTTGATGATCCCATTCTGTCTCACTTCTGCAGAGAGTCAAAGAGAAGTGCAACTTGCATTTAGGCACCTAAAACACCTTTTCTCATGATTAAAAAGACCTTTATTTGAGGTTCAAGGCTTAACATAATCCAACCAATTTTGTGTTTAAAATCCTCAGTTTTACATGCTGTTACATGCATTAAAATCAGCAAAACCACAAGGGTTCCCATATTTTTGCACAGCCAGTTTTTCCACATTTTATTTAATTTCATAAAACTAAATACTGCTTTTCAAAAAATCTTTGTTTGCAAAACATCCCAGTACTTAGCTGTTCCTGGTAAATTAAAGACATAACACTTTTATCTTTTTTGTGTGAAAGCAGAGTCAATTATAATGCCGGCTGAGAGGGTTTCCCAAACTTTGATGACTGTAACATAATGCTTTGTATTGCTTAAATGAAATATATTTGGTACCCTAATCAAATACAATTCTCACTGAACCTTATACAAATTAACATTATTTTTTAATTAAAAAAACATATAATCTCTATGACCATTCTACACAACACCATCCATCTCACACTAAAGACCCGTTGGGGTCACAATAATGCTGCCATTAGCCAAAGGAAATAATTGGTGAGTTAACTGAGGTATTTGTGAGATATCGTTTTGTGTATGTAAGAATAATGTGATATATATTAGCGACGCGGCCTCCCGCTAGCATAGCTACGTTAGCATTAGCGCCACAGTTAGCACGCTAGCTACATTAGGACCGTTAGCATGAGCCTAGAGCTGTCTCGCTTCACACGTATCTTTCTGAATGAATTGTGTTTATAGACACTAAACTGTATGTGAATACATGTTTGCATATTCCATATTCATTACTTTGGGGTCATCCAGTGTTACTCGTCAGTTGAGCAAAACTTGTCTCTATTTTGGAAGTAGGACATCCGGGTACTTCTAACCATCCTAAATCTGGCCACAAGAATCGGGACATCCTAAATGTTTTTTCTACATACTATATAGTAGAAAGTATGCGATTCGGAACGCAACCATAGTTTGTTGAGAATCAACTATTTTCTCTGTTTTGCTCTGTTAATAGTGTGTAGACACTAAACTGTTTTCACTTTAACTCGACAGTCCTAAGACCTCTCTACTAATGCTTAGTTGAATATTGACTGATAGTTTGTCGACAGTCATATGACAATCAACAGATTGTCACCTACACAGGGTGCCTATTGATAAAATATTCTCATTTTTATTTTACAATGAACATATATGATCAACAGAGGGTTGAATGTTCATTCATTAGATGTGTCCCTTGTGAGTGGGGGGAAAGTTGATCCATATGAAATGTAGGTTGAGTATTGGTTAATAACAGCAGTTGATAGTCAACTTACTAGAAGTTGACACTCAACTGATAGTTGAATATTTGTAAAGAACATGTAGTAAAAATTATAATGTCTGTTGCAGACTGTTTTTGTAAAAAGAAATTAACAAAATAAAATGATCCTATAGTTAACTAACACTTAGTTGAATGCATATTACATGTTTCTTGACAGTTCTGTTGAGTGTCAACTAACTCATTGTTGAATATCAACTAAACATCTACTAATTGTGCAACTTATAGTTAACTTACAGTTAGTTGAATACATATTACTTATCTGTTGAGATAGTTAACTCATTCACTGTTGACATGCAACTGCATATCTACTGATGGCTTGTTGAGTGTCAACAGTGGACTATCAAACTAAAGTGTTACCGAAAGGGTCATACGCGAGTTTCAGAGTCTGCTCATTAATTGACATACTATAAATAAATGAATGGAAAAGAAAATTACTCAATTTCAGACTCTGTGAGGTTATTGTATAGGTTGTGGGCTACTTCCAATTTCTGCTGAATTAAATTCCTTTATAATTGTCCTTACATATTTATTAATGTCATTTTAAGGTGGTAACAGCTACCACACCGCAACATCTACACAGCACGTACAAACTGTAGTGTAGTCAATTGGTAAATAAAACAAGTCTTACCTTGTGAGGAGTTTTCTGGAATTGAAAAAGATAAAAATCGAAACGTTATCCCAACCCTCTTCATTTGATTTTCTTACCCATGTAAATACTGAATATGCAAACATACTGTACATCCTTCACAAACAAACACAGGCACACACACCTTTGATGGTGAACGTGGTCTCCATTCCGGCATTGATGTGGTCAGTCACGTGACAGTGGAGCAACCAAGTCCCTGGGTTCCCTGCAACCATCTCCACAGTCTGGAAAGTCCCGGGAAAGAGGTCGAAAACGTCTGCACGGTGCACAAGGTCCGTCTGACACACACACACACACACACACACACACACACAGGAGGAAGTAAGTGCTCAGTGACTAATGTAACCCGAGAAACATTAAATTTTACTTAGCTGACACTTTGATCCAAAGTGACTTCCAGTAAGTGCATTCAACCATGTTCATACAAACTCAGAACAACAACAATCACGTAAGTAATATTGCTTCAAATAAACCAAACTACAGAGTGCCACATGTATGTGCTACATGCAGGTGTAACAAGTGCTTTTTTTGTATTGTGTCAGAAGCTTCCTCTGTGGTTTTCCTGCCAAGGTCAATATCAGAATTCTATTATTTGATTTACAGTTTCTCAACCGGACCGGTTCTACACCATTTTCTGTGTTTCAGGACAACCTTCTGATAGGACTTCTTTTTATATAAGTCATAAATCAATCAATGTAGCTGCAATGGGTTACCTTGTAGGTGAAAGTCTCGGCGTGGAAGTGAACGGTGTGCATGTCTACTTCATTGCCCATGCCCAGTAGGTACCAGTCAACTTTCTGGCCCTGCATCATCACCAGTCCGTGGAGGTTACCGTACAGCTTACCATTGATCCCTTCAATAGAAACGTTCACACATAAAGATTAGCACACAGACAGAATCAGACAAAGACCAGTGCAACAGGGAAACCACAATTTAGACTTCCTACAAACAACAGAAAAAACCTTAAGGATATTTTAAACACTTACCAAATTCTCTTATGAAAAACTAATATTAAATCCAATATAGGATGTAATTTAGTTGGGCTACACTTTCATTTTCTATATTTGACTTGTAGGATGGCAAATCTCAGCTTAAAATTGTCACTAGACTGTAACTTTATTCTCATTGTTCCATTAGAGCTTGTGTAATGGGTTTACCCATTTGTTG
Organism: Hyperoplus lanceolatus; assembly: GCA_026929865.2. Taxonomy (NCBI): domain Eukaryota; kingdom Metazoa; phylum Chordata; class Actinopteri; order Uranoscopiformes; family Ammodytidae; genus Hyperoplus; species Hyperoplus lanceolatus. The sequence goes on along the minus strand of CM049407.1, from coordinate 17,245,054 downwards.
TGTATATGTTATTTATTATAAGCTTCATGTATTATATTATGTATTTCATATCTCTAGTAAGAGCCATGTCTTCCAATTGTTCAGTATTTTTGTTATTTTCCTTTGAACACTAGGGGGTGTCTTTGGGAGGCCAAGGCTGGCCTCAATAGGGACATGTGTTGCTGTTTGGAAGAACATGAACCGCTTTTGACTATGTTCCACCATCAATCATTAGTATATCCTTTTCAATTTGTATTTAGAGGACTTATTGGATGTCAGGGTCACTTATTTAAAGATATACAGTATCTCACAAAAGTGAGTACACCCCTCACATTTCTTCACATTTTTCTTTATATCTTTCCATGGGACAACACTGAAGAAATGACACTTTGATACAATGTAAAGTAGTCAGTGTACAGCTTGTATAACAGTGTAAATTTACTGTCCCCTCAAAATAACTCGACACACAGCCATTAATGTCTAAACTGCTGGCAACAAAAGTGAGTACACCCCTTAGAAAAATTTTACAAATTGGGCCCAAAGTGTCAATATTTTGCTTTGCCATCATTATTGTCTAGCACTGCCTTAACCCTCTTGGGCATGTAGTTCACTAGAGCTTCACAGGTTGCAACTGGAACCCTCTTCCACCCATTTATGACAGCATCACAGAGCTGGTGGATATTAAAGACCTTGCGCTCCTCCACCTTCTGTTTGAGGATGCCCCAAAGATGCTCAATAGGGTTTAGGTCTGGAGACATGTTTGGCCAGGCCATAACCTTTACCCTCAGCTTTTTTAGCAAGCCACTGGTCGTCTTGGAGGTGTGTTTGGGGTCGTTATCATGTTGCAATACCACCCTGCGGCCCAGTTTACGAAGGTTGAGTGCACGTGGTCAGCGTCGTACACAGAGGTTGGCTTTGGAAAATAGACGTATGAGTGCTGCCAGCATTGCTGAAGGGCTTGAAGGGGTGGGGGGTCAACCTGTCAGTGCTCAGACCATACGCCGCACTCTGCATCATACTGGTCTACATGGCTGTCATCCCAGAAGGAAGCCTATTCTAAAGATGATGCACAAGAAACCCCACAAAAGTTTGCTGAAGACAAACAGACTACGGACATGGATTACTGCAACCATGTCCTGTGGTCTGATGAGACCAAGATACATTTATTTGGTTCAGATGGTGTTAAGAGTGTGGAGCGGCAACCAGGTGAGGAGTACAAAGACAAGTGTGTCTTGCCTATAGTCAAGCATGGTGGTTGGAGTGTCATGGTCTGGGGCTGCATGAGTGCTGCCAGCACTGGGGATCTACAGTTCATTGAATTCTAACATGTACTGTGACATACTGAAGCAGAGCATGATCCCCTCCCTTCATAAACTGGGCCGCAGGGCAGTACTGCAACATGATAACGACCCCAAACACACCTCCGAACGACCACTGGCTTGCTAAAGAAGCTGAGGGTAAAGGTTATGGACTGGCCAAGCATGTCTCCAGTCTTAAACCCTATTGAGCATCTTTGGGGCATCCTCAAACGGGAGATGGAGGAGCGCAAGGACTCTAATATCCACCAGCTCCTTGATGTCGTCATGAATGGGTAGAAGAGGGTTCCAGTGGCAACCTGTGAAGCTCTAGTGAACTACATGCCCAAGAGGGTTAAGGCAGTGCTAGACAATAATGATGGCAAAGCAAAATATTGACACTTTGGGCCCAATTTGTAAAATTTTTCTAAGGGGTGTACTCACTTTTGTTGCCAGCAGTTTAGACATTAATGGCTGTGTGTCGAGTTATTTTGAGGGGACAGTAAATTTACACTGTTATACAAGCTGTACACTGACTACTTTACATTGTATCAAAGTGTCATTTATTCAGTGTTGTCGCATGGAAAGATATAAAGAAAAATGTGAAGAAATGTGAGGGGTGTACTCACTTTTGTGAGATACTGTATACTGTACAAAGTAGGACAATAAACACAGTATTGACATGCCGAATATGATATAATTTTATGAGCGCACGCAAGCAACCACTTTCGGCCTTATAAGTGTATGTTAAGGCACTACCGTTTGATTCAAAAACTGTTAGGCTGCAAGACCTTGTGGGCAAAAACAATGAAAACTATCAATACTTTATGGTCAATTCTACACTGTGTTCTTGGTTTATCCCACGGGTTTCTATCTTCCTTTTCTTATGTTAAATCCCACACTAATGCTTTCCCTGCTGGGTTGACCCTGCTTTTTCTTTCGGGGAGGATCCATAAAACTCCACTTAAATACTTTCATGGATATGACCTTAACCCCTCTGGCTGCCACCCCCTCCAATCTTTCTTATCTCTCACCGTGCATCATGTTACTCTCCTCAAAGTCTTCGTCCCGACTGAAAGTGTCGGGGTCGGCACCGAGGTATGTTCTGATGTTGTCCTCCAGGTACCACGACTGGTTTTCATCGTGCACCATGAAGAGAAGGGCAAACTCCTTTTCCACGTCCCCCCTCTGTCTGTCGGGCCCCTCGCCGCGCCGCAGTGTCCCGGGCCTGCATATCACCAGGGGCCCCAGGAGACCACTGTACAGATCCTGGAACAATGAACCAGTAAACCCCCGCTCTGTCACAAACATGTCATACTTCCACTCCTATCTTATCATCTAATTAAAGGAGAAGTAAGTGATATTAATGTGTTAATATACGTGTTAAATCACTCTTACTTTGCAGTAATTGGCAGATAAAACTTCGAGTATCTGCTTGCTTTTATCCAATCAGGAGACGGAGCACTATAAAGAGGCGGGTCTCTGTGCCAGTGAACGATGACTTGCCGCTCTCCATCGTGGCACTATCTGAAGAAGACGGCTGCGCGTTCATGTGGTGGCGACGTAGGGACAAGGGAAGGGAATGCTAATTGCAGTCACTGACATGTAAAGTTGGCTAAAACATCACTAAATATGATCATATCACTTACTTCTCCTTTAAGGTACATTTAAATAAATGGGACTGTTGGTGCATACAGTGTATATATTTACCCTAATGAAATCAACGCTGGAGTAGTAGGCGTAAGAGATGCAGTTAGGATCAGAAACCCCTGGACCAGAGCTTGGAGGAACGTCCCACGTCAACTCGATTATGAAGCCTGAAGGCAGGAGGACACAACACACACACACACAGAAAACATCAGTCACAACTGCTTCAGTGTTCAGCAGTTTGATCCTTTTGTTAGAAAACAACAGGAACGGCATGCAATTGTTACGTACTCAATTCAAATTCCATTCTCACCAGGCTGGACAGGAATGTGTGCACCGCTGGCTTTAACCCCATGCGCGCTTATGGAGTACGGCCTGCTGGCTTTGTTCTTGAACGTGATCACGATCTGCTCTCCGACCTCTGCTTTGATGATTGGACCTAAAGGAGAGAAGGAAACAGCCATAACGTCTTCTGTCAGGCTCTTCAGCGAAAAGCGGCAGACAGGGTGGCCGAGCTCACCTAGAATTCCCAAGTGCTGTCTCCGTTTCTTCTTAACGCTGAAGGCGTCATCGGTGTATTCTCTGTACACCACCTTCTTATAGCGAGAGCCAATCATGCGTTTCCCCTTATCCACAAATATATTGCCTGGGCTGTGGAGAGACATGTAGCAATTTGCTTCCGTTACAAACAGTAATAATTTGTGCCACTAATAAAAGGCTACAACAATGAAATACATCATCCTACAATTATCTTAGACACACACACACACACACACACACCCACACCCACACACCTGTCCTCTGATTGGCCATGGTGTTTCTCAAACTCCCAGTCTCTGTCGGGCGAGAAGTCCCACTCTAATTCTTCAGCACTAATGAAATACTGAACGATCTTGGTCGGCTGTGTGTGTGTGTGCTTCACTTTGTGTTTGGGGCATTGGCTCACTGAGTACCTCTGCCTCATGCCAGCTGAGTAGTGGTCTGTGACTCTGCAGCTTACCTCGTACACACCTGTGCCAGGAGGATGAAAAGAGGTTCAGGGTTTAGATATATATGAATGGATGTGTTTAACACTTTGCATTGGTGCAAAGCAACTTTTACCATGGCTCTCTTTACACACTTTTTTCGGATGACATCTAGTGTGCTACAAATGTCGACATGTTGGATAAGCCTGAAACCTAGACTATTTTTTATTACAACATTGCTCTGTTTTTGCTTATTTTTACTTCACTTGGATTTTTGGGCTTTACTATTTACTATGATGATGTGTGATATATGAACATAGTTTTAAAATACACATTTTGCCAAGTACATAGATTTAGAATGTACATTTTTCAATTAGGCAGCAGTAAATAAAATTTAAAACCATTCTGAACTAGGAGTCTGAGACATTTCAGACACAAATTTATATGGCTTAACAGTTTTCCCTTGTTGATCTTTGGAGTTCAGGAATCCACACTCAAGTTTTGTACGAGTATTATAGAAATAAGTAACCTGACAGTATCTTAATGACACACTTTGTACCTCTATCTGTATTGAAACCTAACATCACTTTCTGTGTGCATCTACTTTAAGATAACAAAGGGCATCTTGTGTATTGTACAGTGCGTGACTAACCAGGAGTGTTTGGCTGCATGAGGACCGTAGCAGTGGTGTGAGGGAACAGGCTGATCGTGTCACGTGTTGTGCTCTGCTTCTCGAATGTGTTCCCCTCGAAATAAACTCCATGGATGTCCACCTCTGTACCAAGGCCAAAGGTGTACCATCTAACTTTGTCCCCGGCACACATCTCCAATCCGGGAAGGTTCCCATACATGCGTCCATTTACAGCTGAAATTAAAGGGAGCATTTAAACACAAAAAAATAATAGGAAACACTTAATCAATACCATTAATAGCACACTGATTACCATGCATCAAATTGCTCTCCTCAAAGTCATCGCTGTCTGGATTCGTCTCGCTGCTGCCAAACATCTTGATATTCTCCTCCAAATACCAGCTAGTGTTTTCATCCATGACGGAAAACAGAAGGAATAACTCCTTATCCACACCTTTCTGTCAAACAATGCACACACAGTCAAAGTTAGGACATGCAAGGTTTGCAGATTTTAGCAAAAAAGGAAAAGTGACCCATGATAAAGGCATTTAGAAAAACTATATCAAAATAGCATTCCTTGCACTAATGGTCTTGTTTGCTGTTACATGTCATTTATGATCATCAGAGGAAAAATGTGACTGTTTCAGAAATATAAAAAAGTTCCTCGTAGCACCTTTAAATTAAAATGCGTGTGAATGGATAATAAAGCAGCACCTGCGTTCTTTCCACCCGCAGCGTTCCTTTCTTGCACACGAGCAGAGGGCCCACTAATCCAGAGTTGGTGTCCTTGGCAGGATCGGTGGCAGAGTAGTACAGGTAGGGGATGCAGGGAGAATCAGATGATGATGGACCTTCTAGTACCTGCCAGGTGTAGGTGAAGTTCTCCCCCGGGCCAACGTGGGAGCCTGGCTCATCAACACCTTCAGTTTGGGCCACAAAGAACTGCAACAATCAGATCTTCAGTCACCATGTTAGAGGTGTCGTCTCATATTCTCTCATCGTTAATGAATCCTATCCCTTTTATTATCACTCAAGCTGAGCCCTGAAATCTAATAATCAAAAAGACAACTTAAAGCCACTGGAAACCTGGTGTAAATAGTAAAAATGAATACATGATATGTGTTTTAATAAGCTTTTTCAAAAATGTCATGGAAAATAAATGTCCATAAATCTAATTAAAAAAATTTTTTTTTTTACCCATTTGAAAGGATTGTGTGGGCATGGGCGTATGAAACGGTCTCCATGTCAACAGTTATTGTTTTCATAGAACATTCTGGCAGAAGCTGCTGTGATTGGTTCAAAAATACTCATTGGGCCAGTTTCACAGACATGGATTAAGCCTAGTCCTGGACTAAATGGAATTTTGAATGGAGATTGTCCATTGAAAGTACAATTTAGTCCAGAACTAGGCTTAATCCATGTCTGCGAAACCGGCCCATTGTGTAATAAGAACCAGAGCATAGCCCGCCTCGTGTAAACAGAATTTCTGTAAAGTTTGTCAAACTTAAATGATAATATCTTTAAGTGTGATTGATGAATATGCCGAAATCTTTTCAGATGCTTACCATCATGCAACCAACTCCCCAAATTACATAGTTAGAAGGATTTGGTGGATTTGGGTTAACAGTGGCTCTACCTTCAACTTGTAGCTATAGCAATGCACCCGGCTGCTTTCCTCACCATCCTCATAGCTGCTTCCCTGGAAGTGTTTGTCATAGTGCAGGCCATGGGGCTGAATGCTGTAGTATCTATCAGCTAGATTCATGAATGTCACTCTAAGAGTGTCTCCTTCTTCTGCCCTCAGCACTGGACCTGGACAAACAGAAGACCATTGTGTCCAGTCCAAAGATGTTGAAAGAACAAAGGTAAAAGGCAAGATACCAGGGTAAAGTGATAAGAAACAAATTAGGGAGTTATGAGATTCCGGCCAAATCTAGAACTCAAGGTCTCACCTAAAAGCCCTAGGTGACGAGAATCGGGTGTTTGTGGTTTTGTGTTGTTGAAGGTATCGTCTGTGTACTCTTTGTATATCACTTTCTGGTAGCAGCCTCCAATCCTTCCACCATCTTTGCCAAAAAACACCTCGGGTGAACTAAAAGAGGAAGGGGTTGAGGGTGGAGGAGGAAGGATATGATCAACAATATACGGTAAGTGTGGGCTACAGAGGAGAAGTGAAATAGATCTGACTTGGATGAAGCAACGGTGAGTGATTATTTTCTTACGACAGAAGGACTAAACAGAGTAAAAAGCTGGCCAGTCAGATGGCTATCACTGTGTCAGGTCAGGGAACAAGGCACGATAAAAACTGAGTCACTGCATCAATATCCACATGTTTACTCTATAGACACCACAAGACTGGGAGTCTGCAGAGTGAGTTTCTTACTTTAAATTGATTTACTTTCCTGATGCAAAAAAATATAAATTTGATATATTTAAGACATTTGAATGATGGAGCTGCCTGGCTGTAAACACAGGGATTCTTCTTTTGTATAGGTGCTTGGTGTCATATGATGGTAATCTAATGGTTTTATTACAGTTGTAAATAGATTTGTTCCAGTTGCATCTTGTTACTGGTTTTGGATTGAACCTATTACTTTATCCACCCAACCAATTACAATATATTGTGATTGTGTTAAAAAGAAGTTGCTTTAAGGATCCTATAACATATATAAACATGGACAACAGAACAGTCTCATATTGAAAACTTGAGATTCTATAACACTGTACCTGTTTGGCAACAACTTTGTGGAGTAAAACCCTTTTTTGTCTGAATTTGGAATCAACTAGATAGAAATAAGCAGCTTGACTTTGAACAAACTCACTCGCAACCAACTTGGATTTAGAAATAAAACAACTCAAATCAACATGCTCATGTTAACCTATACTAGACTACAAATGGGCCAAGCTTACTTTGTGTTTTATACTAACTTCATTAGGGTTTGAGTGACGATGTTACAAAAAAAATTAAAAAATCTAATAAATAAAATAATTTGGTGAGTAGTCTGCCCACCTGTATGCCTCTGTAAGAGATACATTATTAATCAGATCCATTCCTGTGGGAGCATAGTTCCACAGGACTTTCTCAGCTGCCAGGTAGTAATCCCTTACAATACCACCGCCTATCTCTGTGGTGCTGTCCTCACTGCCACATGACTTCACCTCATAAAAGGCCTGCATCCCAGCTGAAATGGATAAATACACACAAAAACACACATTACACACACACACACCATAACTCACATGTACAAAGCAAAAGTTTGAGCTGAAACTGCACTCGCAGAGCCTTAGGGAATGTTAATGGCATAGAATCCACCCGACAAGTCTGAAGGGTCAAATTTAATAGACCATAAAATAATAAATATTCCAGGGTTCAAAAACGTAAACTCCCTTATCTTTCCCTATAGCATAAGAAGTCAGTGAAGAATTCCAGAAGTGTGATTTGTACAGTAAATCACATATTTGTACATACCGCCAACAGGGCCACATGTAAATATAGGCCACCATAGAAAGCCTGATATGATAACAATGGAAATGTATTTCACAAGTGGAAGCGCTATTATTAGTGTGTTGACTAAGTATCAGTTCTAAGGTTCACTGCACTTTGGACAGCGTTATAAAAACAAGTTCTGGCATGTTAAGAGGTAGAAATACGAGACTCATAACATGCTTTGACAAAATTACATAGGTGCTTCACACTTCACAAAAAAATGCTTTCTCCCGTGTCAGCGCACCCAGTAAAGCAGAGAGGTCAAAGGTCCCACAAATAAAGGTCAGTTTCCCTACCTTGTAAGTGGTCATTAACCTGGCAGGTCAGCAGCCACTTTCCTCTTGCCTTGGGGACCATCCTGGCTGTGGCAAACGTGGCTGGGAACAAGCTGAGGACGTCGGTGCGGTGGCCGCGGTCCAGCAGTGTATTCCCGTGGAAGAAGGCAGAGTGAATGTCCACCTCGTTGCCCATGCCAAACAAGTGCCAGGCTACCGCACGGTGCTGGCATAGCTCGATTCCGGGCAGGTTACCAAACATGTACCCATTAATGGCTGTCACAAAGACAAACAAATGTTAGCCTTTAAGCCTTCTTTGATGTTCAGGGAATCAGTCATCTGAAGTAACTAGTAACTCACTTACATAGGAGAGTGAACAATGTAAGGGCGACAGAATGAATGGGAGTTTGGAAAGGACAAACAAATAGTGAAAGACTCTTCTCTCACCGTGCATCAGGTTGGACTCTATAAAGTCTGGGTCTTCTGGGTCGATTCCGGCTGGATCAGAGCAGTTCTGAATGTTGTCCTCAAAGTACCAACTCAGGTTTTCTTCCACCACGTTGAACATCAGGAAGACATCCTGGTCCACGTCATTTCGGGCCGCCTCTTTGACAGACTTTGCTTTGTTAGTCTCCTTCAAGATTCCTGCACTCATAGAGAGATTTGAGACATTTAAGGGGGTTGACATTTAATCTTTGCTTTCCCATCCGTCCTGAGTAAATATATATCGTTCTTTCTGTGGTTTTCCACCATTGTTGCTGTCCTTACGTAGATTTCTTTGGCATCTTTTCATTGTAGTCATTAAAAGGTGGTGATAGCAATTCTGGGGAATGCTTGACTTCAAAATAACTTTTTAACAAAATCTGTGAAACCTGTCCGTATTGTGTGTGCACGCTGAAAAATAAATCCAGTGATAATACAGAGCCTAGGCTTTGTGAACGGTAGTGTTGCTAGCTACGGTATGCCCCATTTGTTTACATACCAGTTTACAGAGTGTAGGCTGTTTATTAACACTAGGATTTTTTTTCAGCACAAACATACAAGTTACGGGATTGTGAAGAGATATTCACTGATTTTGACTCTTAATCTTTATCCAGAATCGTTGACTCCACCTTCAAGCGCTGAAGGCTAAAGGTATTGGTTGCTTTAATGCAAAAGGACTTCAAGATGATTCAATAGCATTAAATCACATATATTCTTACCTTTCTTGCAGGTGAGCAGAGCCCCGATGAGCCCTGAGGCGATGTCCCTTGGGGCAACCATGTGAGAGTGGTAGACCCAGGTCAGGCAGTTTGCGTCATTGTCTGTGGGGGCGTATTCTGTTCTGACCTCCCAGCGGTAGGTGTAGTTGCCTCCCGGAGGAACGGCGTCATCCATCTTCATCCTGTTTGATGTCCCGTCGGGATAGAGCGCCCCTGGTAGACACAATCAACATGTTTATGCTGAGTTTGGTTTTCCTCTGAAGTGTTGGGGAGCAGTTGAGCCCATTACCCTTTCACTTTATGTTAGCAGAAATCAACGTCGTAACGCAATGGTCTCTATAAGCACATTTTTGCCATGACTGTTTAAAACTGGAAACTGAGCACTGAAGAACGGTGTGGAATTAATGCGTTGTGCATGAATCTAATGAATCATCAACTGCCAATATTTTTTCAAAAGATTCTTCATTATCCATTTCCACTATGGTTCTTATCTCTGTTAAGCTTTCAGCCTCCACGTGGGTGAGTGATCTATAAACGCATAAATGACCTCCAGTCTTAGTCAGAGATATCACACGAACCTTGACCTCTGTACGAGTTGGCACTGATCACATGGCATAGTTCAACCCAGAATTAGCTGATTATTTCACTTTTTACCTCTTAACGTGTTGACACCATTCCCTCCTTCCTCTTTTTCCTCCTACACCCCCACATCTCTCTCCCTTCTTGCCAAACGTGCGGTTTATGAAAAACTAGTTACTCCACAGAAACGTTCTTCCTGACCCATAGACAGATTGAAAAAAGCCATAAACATTTGGAAAGAGACAAATGTTTTGTTTCGGTTTCAGTTCCCGTAAGGCTCTGGACATTCCAGGATCCCGCTACACACATGGGAGGGGGATGGGGGACTTGTTCTCATAACAACATAGTCCAGAATTTTTAAGGAGACATATCCATCAGGAAGAATTAAATGGTGCTGTGTCACACGCCTTGCGCTCTTACAAAGGCCTCCTTTGTACTCTTTTAGGCCGCATCTTATTTACTTGTGCTTTTCCTTTAAAGCCTGCCAAGTGCAACATTTGGTTATCAGTGACAGTCTGGCACTGGAGCAGAGGACTAGAACACAGCAAGGTGTTATACTTTTTAGATTGGCATTACACAAAGCCGACACAGCTTTTAGGCAGGAAATCTGGGAAAAAGAAAATAGATTATATATGTGACTGAATACCGTGCCCACTGAACCTGTGGGGGTGAAAGAGTCCTGCTGATTTGAACTAATGCCAAACATTTGGAGACTGTCTAATGAGGCAAATCTCTTTATAATGGCTCCTGTGCTGCATTGTAAAAATCAGGAGAGATAAGCAGTAGCCTTTATAAAATACTCATTTAGAATGATTAGTTTTAGCATGATACCTTGTCACTTGATGAATGAATCAGCACTTTGTGATCAGCCGGACCTACTTCCTCAGACTTCTGTAGTGATGTCCCCATAGCTATTATTACTGATATGATGTTTTTCTAACACATTATGTATGGAAGGAACATTAACTGCCTGATTCTGTAGCCAATTCCTTGTAAGCAGTCTACTTGTACTTTTCCATCCGAGGAGTGTTTGGAACTTAATTTAAACTTATAAAAGTGGGCAAATGATTGGTATGTATCATACAACATTTAACACTTTACCCTCCATGTTCTTCTCATAGAAAACTCCGTGGGGATGCATGGAGTAGTCCCTGGTTGCAAAGTTCTTCATGTGGACCACAATAACTTCTCCAACCTCAGCTCGCAGTATGGGCCCCAGGTAACCCAACCAGGCAGGCCGGGGGACCATTTTCCTGTACGTAGCATCTGTATACTCGCGGAACATGGCCTTCTTATAAACACTGCCAATACGGTGGGGTCCTCTTTCCAGGAATACGGATGCATGTCTGGGATAAAAGTGGAAAGAAGACTGGTTATAATACACAGTGGGAGGAGAGTGTGTAGGGGAGGAGAAGACAGTGCCAAGCTCAGGAGGACACTGTCATATCATTCAATACAGTATTGCACAATGAAGCAGGATGAAAAAAATATCAAATATAAATGGTGTAAAATATAGCAATAGAAAGACACTCGTGAGCTACTTTATGAATAGGAGAAGCACAGCCTCCACTATATGCACTATACTGTATATTGCACCATGACGACATCATGACAACAGTGCAAGTGTCTTTTTATTATCATCAATACACAGACCATAATCAACTTTACTGTATGTGATTAATACAAAATACAGAAGGAGGAGTATTTTATTAGCAAGCAACGTCCAAAGAGTGTGATGCCATTGTAGCTCCCTGTAAAATTTAACATGAGGCTCAGATTTATTTTTAAGAATATTTTACTTTTACTCTGGAAACACTGCAGAACAAATTGTATCTGGTCTCAGCCCTCTGCCAATAAGACTTGTCATTATTCTGATTGCACATTTCTGTGAGCTAATAACCTGTCACTGATGCTGTGGCAAACACAGCTTTGCCACTGTCAGCTCATAATCAGAGCAACAGGTAGGACCAAAAAGCACTACGTAAACTAGATTCACAACTAAGACAAATTAGTTTACTGACCTTGTTAACTGCTAAATACGCAGTTTAGTGCTTATGTGCTTGAGCCACTCCTCACTAATACAGTATATCCCATTAAATAGGACATTATGTGTGAAACAGGTGCACGACCAAAACCTTTTTCTATGATAACATAGGCGGGCCTATTTCAGCAATCAAATCTGTGTTTTCCATTGGCTAATATTACTTGGCAAGCCTTGTTATCTGTTCCTTACAAAATACCTTTTACAACTATTTTTTATAGGTTAGTCAAATGAAAGGGGGTTAAGAAGAAAATGATGCACTGCTAAAAACAGCACTAAAAACACAATGACAGGTAAAAGTTGTCATGAACAACATTAGTTAAGAAATCACCTCTATTAATGCAAAGCAATGAACACACAGCAATGAAATGATAACGCTGACTATATGTGACATGCAGCCCAGAGAGACACCCTTGTCAGTCAGGTTAACAGTATTAATGATGTGCTCGACACTCCATCTAAAACATAACTACAAATGACCTTAAAGAGTGGAAATTGGGAAGTGTCGAGAAAGTCCTGAGAAATCCCACATTCTCATTAAACCCTTTTACATCTTTCTGTTTGTTCTTAAGAGCAACTTTACATAGTGTGATGTTAGACAAAGTATTTGCTTGCTGCTTTTCCAAAGGAAGCCTCTAATCTAATGAAAGAAGACAGCTGTGAATTCACTGCTATTCACTCAAGACCTGTCATCTTTTACTGTGTATCTCACACACTGCCAGTAGAAGTCTGGGGACAAGATCACATTCTAAAGGACTTTTGACAAAATAAAAAAAAACTTTTTGTTGTTGTAGATCTCTGTATTTTATTTTTGTGATCTTCTGATCACTTTAGTTATTTTAGTCATCTCAAACCTCATGTGTGACTGTGCTATAATGATCAAATGAGTTGGTAGTGACGTTGCTGAGATTGCCCTCACTATCTGTGCATATAATTCTACGTAGCCTATAACTTGACTCTGTATAACAACTCACTCATCACTTCCGACGTCTTTGCCGTTGAGAAGGTTTTTTCCACTGGGCGCGTAATCCCACCAGTCCTCAATGATCCCCACATAGTAAACTCGTTCCCTGCTGCGCGTCCCCTCCGAACGGGGGGAGAGAAGAAACAGCAAACAGCTCGCCAACAGCCCCAAAGTCCGTGCCATGTTGGGACAGTCGCTGCGCATGGAGTGTTGAGCGGGTTTTTGCGAGCACGTATGAACAGCGTGCGTGCGTAGGGGCTGCCTGCTGCGGCGCTTACGAAACTCTGCGAAGGGAAAACAGTCGGGCCATTCAGCCGGAGAGAGCGGCGTTGACGGTGTGACCGCCTCCTCTGGTATCAGACGCACAGGGATAATGACCTCTCGGTGTTCTCGCGTTGATCATTATGAAGATGCTATTTCAAATTGACTCCCGGGAAATCAAGGAAATTGATCCACTTATGCCGAAGTGCAGACTCAAGCGCCATGGGTCGTGTAATTGACTGTCTTTTTTTTCCAGAGGTGATGAGCAGCTTCATTAGTCAGCTGGTGTGGAGAATATTCTGATTAGGAGTGTGATTTTCACATTCTGAAATTCAAGTTGGTCTAAATCCTGCTGTTAGATTACAGAACAGTTACTTTACATGTAGGCCTACACTGTGTGCCAGCGCCGTCGTATGGGGGGGGGGGGGTAAGTTATGACAATTATAAGGGCCCACAGCCCGCTAGGGCCCACACAAACCCCCCAGTAGCCTCTATGACAAAATGATTATGCATACAGTGAACTATTATATATTCATACGAATGAATCCGAATCAAAACAAAGCCAGAAGTCATACAATATTATAATTTCAATAATTTCAAATACCCCCTTAGCCCCTTCTTAAATAATGTTTTGGTCCACCCGCCCCCACCCTCGCGTCTCTGAAGAATCTGGCAGCTCCTCGCTGCGCTGTGTGTCTGTGTGTCTCAGCGCCGGTGCACACAAACACAAGCATGCACCCGCGGTGCATCACTCACGGCGGACGAGCGTTTCGGTTAAATACGCTAATAATTTTCGGACCAGAATAGACGTGAATGACGCTGAAATAAAACATAAGTTATAAAGCCCAACATTGTCCCATGAGTAGGCTTCACCTGGCTGTCCACCTGCATTCAGCGTGAACACGCGATATTTTAATCTGTTCTGTCGGTCCAGAGAAGCACAGCACGCTAGCTCAGCAGTTAACTAGCTAAACAAATAAAGCTGTCTGTCTTCTAATCGTTCAGCTTAGTTTGCCACGAATCATAAAATAATGCATATAGCGCTGCTGACTGAGACTATAGTGTAGCAGACCCTCCTCCCTATAGCAGTGACATGCAGACAGAGAGGAGAGGAGAAATAGGCCTACTGTCACTGAACCATGTTTTTATTTTTTTTAACTTTCCTCAGTATTCTGATGTCAGAAACAGACTATGATGTAATCTATTTGGACATTATTGAGTTTATTTAAAAACATTTTGAAAAAATGCCCTCAGTTGCCCATGCACTGTGTATGTTCTATAGTCTATTTCACCCTCATCTGTGAAAGAAAAGATAGCTGGACAACAGAGTTCTTCATGTAAAGTTAAGTGGTTTCTTTAGAAAATAGTATAGAAAGATTACAACTTTGTGGATGTTTATTTGCATAATATTCTATTTCATATTAATATTTTTATGGTAAATACATGTGTCTTTCTTCAATAGCTTCATTTCATTCATCTGACTCAGTGTCTCCAAATTATTCCAAAAATAAGTAGGCCTAGTACACAGAAAAAAGTTGTTCACACAAAATTCCTCAGATTTTGCCTCATAATTTTCCTCTCAAAAGTGCACCAGATTCATGCATTTCACTTTAAAAAGGTAAAAAAAAAATCTCCCGAGGGAGCATACCCCCGGACCCCCCTAGGAGAGTCACGATCTCTGCACTATTTTTACCCAGCTGCACATTGGAGGCACTAGCAGAAAACACTGCTGCTCCCTTCACCACATTTCTGATACTAGTTGGAGTGCCCGCATAGCGGCTGTTAAAACAGTTGCAAATCACTTACCATCACTCCTAGAATAAGACAACTAAGAATACATAATTTACATAATAATACTCTGACTTGTTAAGTCGTTAATTGTAAAAAAAGAAACAAATTGGGTGTACCAGGCACCGTCAAGAACACTGAAAAAACTAGAAAATTGAAGGTGGCAATGAATGGGGTAGAGGGGCCCACACCGATATTCTTTCAGGGGGCCCAGAATTCCTAGCAACGGCCCTGCTGTGTGCACAATTATTAGGCAAGTGAGGACTTTGGCCACATCATAATTTTTATGCATATTTCCCAACTTCAAGCTGAATAAACCTTAGTGCTTATTGGATTTAAGCATACCAGGTGATGTGTATTTGTGTATTTAGCTTCAGTGCCCCCGACTCCTGGAACAACTTACAGCAACAAATTAAACTAAATACCTTCATATCCTTTAATCAATTTAAACAAACTATCTTAAATCTGCCAAACTCTACCTGTAACTGTTTTAATTAGGCTATATTGTACTTTCACCCATTTAATTTCATTTTAATTGCTGCCACTCTTCACCACTATGTAAATGTTTCAATTGTTTTTTTGCTTTTTGTTTTTTTCTTCTCTTCACCTGTTGTGTATTTGATGTATTTGCATTGAATATTGTGTATGCATTGTTGTTTTTCCTTGGAATTTGTTTGAACTCGACACCATTGAAAATGAGGGTCACCCCTCAATTGGTCTCTCGAGGATAAATAAAAGTTAAATGAAAATAAATGAAAATGTGTAATGAGTGAGGGTGTGGCCTAAGGAGATCAACACTCTATATCAAGGTGTGCATAATTATTAGGCAGCTTCTCTTCCTCAGGCAAAATGGGCAAAAAAAAGAGATTTAACGGATTCTGAAAAGTCAAAAATTGTAAAAAGTCTTTCAGAGGGATGCAGCACTCTTGAAATTGCTAAGATATTGGGGCGTGACCACAGAACCATCAAACGTTTTGCTGCAAATAGCCAACAAGGTCGCAAGAAACGTATTGAGAAAAAATGACGCAAATTAACTGCCAAAGATTTGAGAAGAATCAAACGTGAAGCTACCAGGAACCCATTATCCTCCAGTTCTGCCATATTCCAGAACTGCAACCTACCTGGAGTGCTCAGAAGTACAAGGAGTTCAGTGCTTAGAGACATGGCCAAGGTAAGGAAAGCTGAAACCCGACCACCACTGAACAAAACACACAAGTTGAAACGTCAAGACTGGGCCAAGAAATATCTGAAGACAGATTTTTCAAAGGTTTTATGGACTGATGAGATGAGATGAGAGTGACTCTTGATGGACCAGATGGATGGGCCCGTGGCTGGATCAGTAAAGGACACAGAGCTCCACTTCGACTCAGACGCCAGCAAGGTGGAGGTGGGACACAGGTATGGGCTGGTATTATTAAAGATGAGCTAGTTGGACTTTTGAAGTTGAAGATGGCCTCAAAATCAACTCCCAAAACCTACTCCCAGTTTCTAGATGATACTTTCTTCAAGCAGTGGTACAGGAAAAAGTCTGCATCTTTCAAGAAGACCATGATTTTTATGCAGGACAATGCTCCATCACATGCATCGAAGTACTCAACTGCATGGCTAGCCAGTAAAGGCCTTAAGGATGAAAACATAATGACATGGCCACCTTCCTCACCTGACTTAAACCCTATTGAGAACCTGTTGGCCCTGCTTAAACAGGATATTTACAGTGAAGGAAATCAGTACACCTCTCGGAACAGTGTCTAGGAGGCTGTGGTTGCTGCTGCACAAAAAGTTGATCGTCAACAGATCAAGAAACTGACAGACTCCATGAATGGAAGGTTTGTGGCAGTTATTGAAGGGTGGCTATATTGGTCACTGATTTTTTTTTTTGACATGTTGGAAATTTTTATTTGTAAATTGAGTTGTTTTATTATTCTCACTTTAACAGATGAAAATAAACAAGTGAGATGGGAACATTTTAGTTTTTTTATTTAGTTCCATAATAATTCTGCACACTAATAGTTGCCTAATAATTGTGCATATATATGTGTGTATGTATGTGTGTGTGTGTATATATATATACTGTATATATATATATATATATATATATATATATATATATATATATATATATATATATATATATATATATTCTCGTAAGAAAGACAAAACCTCACTTTTACTTTCTTAAACATTCAGGTTTAGGTTCTTTAACATTTTGGATTGACCGAGAACACTGTAGTTGTTCAATAATAAAATTAATCCTCAAAAATACAACTTGCCTAATAATTGTGCACACAGTGTAATTCATATTGAATAATTCTATCATCATAAACAAATAAATTAGTTTGAGGCACCTGAAATCAAACAAAGAATATGTCTGTAAACCAAACTGTGGGCCCTGCTGCTGTAAACAATCGCAGTGAAACAGTAGGCTAACTTTTCAGGTAGCTTTCTTACTTCAAAGTGTTTCAGGGATCCAATTTTCCTGTTAGGAAAGTTTTTTTTATTCAGTTATGAGAACATACTTTAGAAAATGTTCTCTTCTCTGACACACCCAGTAAGGCAAACTTGGGAAATTCCAGGCTGTGAAACAATGTTTTGTTTATTTTTGGTAGCCTAATAATAGAGTTATAGTTGATGAATAATCTTTTTTTATTTAATTTTTTTACTTCACTTTTTATTATTATAATTTTGTTACCTTTTTTTTAGGTTTAACGTTTATGATATAGACTAAGCCAACAAGTTGTAGATGAATGAATAAATAAATAGGCTAAATGGATTAATAGATTTGGGGGTAGATCGGTGAAAAATCTGTTCCAAAATCCATTCTTGCAGAGAGATTTAAGCCTGCTTATAACGGATATACACCGTGTTCAAAATTATTATGCAAATTGGATTGAAGTGTCATAAACTTAAAATGTTTTGTTTTTCAATTAAACTCATGTATGATATTGTGTCTCAGGATGCCGATCATTGAAATTAATCTCATACACCTGTGATAATTAGTTTGCCATGTGAGCCCAATCAAAGGAAAAACTACTTAAGAAGGACGTTCCACATTATTAAGAAGGCCACATATTTCAAGCAATATGGGAAAGAAAAAGGATCTCTCTGCTGCCGAAAAGCGTCAAATAGTACAATACCTTGGATAAGGTATGACAACATTTGATATTTCACGGAAACTTAAGCGTGATCATCGTACTGTGAAGAGATTTGTGGCTGATTCAGAGCACAGACGGGTTGGTGCAGATAAAGGCACAGTTAGGAAGGTTTCTGCCAGACAAATTCATCGGATTAGAAGAGCAGTTGCTAAAATGCCGTTACAGAGCAGCAGATGGGTATTTGAAGCCACTGGGGCCTCTGGAGTCCCGCGAACCTCAAGGTGTAGGATCCTCCAGAGGTTTGCAGCTGTGCATAAACCTATTGTTCGGCCACCACTAAACAATGCTCACAAGCAGAAACGGTTGCACTGGGCTCAGAAATACATGAAGGCTCATTTTCAAACAATCTTGTTTACTGGTGATGAGTGCCGTGCAACCCTGAATGGTACAGATGGATGGAGTAGTGGATGGTGGTTGAATGCCACCATGTCCCAACAAAGCTGCGATGTCAGCAAGGAGGTGGCGGAGTCATGTTTTGGTCCGGAATCATGGGGAGAGAGCTGGTAGGCCCCTTTAGGGTCCCTGACGGTGTGAAAATGACCTCTGCAAAGTATGTTTAGTTTCTGACTGACCACTTTCTTCCGTGGTACAAAAAGAAGGACAGTGCCTTCCGTAGTAAAATCATCTTGCATGACAATGCACCATCTCATGCTGCAAATAATACCTCTGTGTCATTGGCTGCTATGGGCATAAAAGGAGAGAACCTCATGGTGTGGCCCCCATCTTCCCCTGACCTCAACCCTATTGAGAACCTTTGGAGCATCCTCAAGCAATACATCTATGAGGTTGGGAGGCAGTTCACATCAAAACAGCAGCTATGGGAGGCTATACTGACATCCTGCAAAGATATTCAAGCAGAAACTCTCCAAAAACTCACAAGTTCAATGGATGCAAGAATTGTGAAGGTGATATCAAAGAAGGGGTCCTATGTTAAAACTCACATATTATGCACTTTGCAGTCAATTTTATATGGTCTAAGTAGTCCCTAATACTTATTTTTTTAGATGTTTGCTGAAAAACCCATTCAGATCATTTATTGTAGCAAGCCTCTATACCCTGATTGTCCTCTGGTCTCAGGATGACCTATATTTGTGCGATCTGGCTGGCCCCTCCCACCTCTCTGCCGGGCTTTCTTTATATGTCCATGGGGCTCTCCCACCATCTCTGCCGTGCTCTCGCGATACTAGAGAGACACTGCGTGACTGCGAACACAGTGTTTACCCGGAGCTAAGCCATACTTTGAACAATTTGACATGACCTGACATGATTTAAACCAGTGAAAACAGTAGCTTCAAAGTTTGATTTCTACATGAATATCTTCCCATCCTTTGTCATGTTAAAAACGAGTCATTATTAGACTGCAAGGGGAAAGCTAAGTTAGTGTATTAGGAGCAAAACTTGGTGCTACAACCGAAGCTACATGGGCGCTAACGCTAAAAATAAGACTCAGACGATTTAAACCAGTGAAAACAGTAGCTTCAAAGTTTGATTTCTACAGGAATATCTTCCCATCCTTTGTCATGTTAAAAACAAGTAATTTTCAGACTGCTGTGGGGAATATAAACAGCGTGTTATGAGCAAAAGCTGGTTGCTTGTCCCAAAGCTAATAGCTATACACCAGTCAGGCAAAACTACCAATAAAAACTATTATTTTAGTTTCACTGTTTAAAAAATAGCACAGGTAGCTTCCTATCCGTTGTGTTATTAAAAACGAGGCATTATTAGACTGCAAGGGGAAAGCTAAGTTAGTGTATTAGGAGCAAAACTTGGTGCTGCAACCGAAGCTACATGGGCGCTAACGCTAAAAATAAGACTCAGACGATTTAAACCAGTGAAAACAGTAGCTTCAAAGTGTGATTTCTACAGGAATATCTTCCCATCCTTAAAAAAGCACAGGTAGCTTCCTATCCGTTGTGTTATTAAAAACGAGGCATAGACTGCTGTGGTTAAGATAAATTAGTGGAGTAGGCCTATGAGCAAAAGCATTCTGTGTTGGTGTATGTAATATTCAGGCTGTACTATGGGCATCTTGTCGCTTAGCGGGGAAAGCAACATGGCTGTCGCTCGGAAAATTTTCCAGAGGATCTCGGGGCCGTGGACCAATAAGAAATGGGGGGGGGGGGGGGGGGGGTTATCATAGCCTACCGCTAATGTGGGGGGGAAGCATGGACATATAGAGCTGTTAAGCGGAAGTGGCGAAATTACGGGGCATGGGACCTCTCGGCTGAAAAAAAATGAATGGGAGTCTATGGAAAGTAATCTACTATTTTCTGGTCCCAGTCATTAAATGCCTTGGATTACATATATGTTTTGTATGGGTCTAAATGATCATTTTTCATGTGAAGAGTTTGACGGTATGTTGTATGATTATTCGTCTAACGGCTTTTGAAAAAATGTTACGAGAACAACTACAAGTCTTGTCGCCTCTGTGACGTCACCTCAACACATTCCCTCCACTTCTCGACTGACAGTGCTAATGCTAATGGCTGGCGTGGACAACGCCAACAATCTCCCCACTCGAGAAATTTAAACTCTCCACATGTCCACTTGTGTAGTGGTTTTCGCCACGCTGAAGACTTTTGTCTTGTCATTGAAAGAAAGCGGTAAAGTGCATTAAAGACACAGCCATGTTTCTGAGCTAGGCGGGTGCCAGTGGTGGTGACGTGTATCATAAGTGTCAAGAGCAGCGAAGAGCTGTAGTCCACAAAAGCGCTCTGCACAAAACCTGACCGTATCCAGCTTCTACTCGCTAAATTGTTCCATTCTTTGCACGAAAAAATACCATCTAAATCCATACAAAACATATGTGTATTCGAAGGCATTTCATGACTGGGACCAGAAAATAATACATTTCTTTCCATTGACTACCGTTGTAATTTTTCGAGCCGAGAGGTCCCATGTCCCGGAAGTAAGCCACTTCCGCTTAACAGCTCTATAAAGAAAATATGGGGATGTGGCTGTGCAGTTTATGACGTCATAAACCGCGAGAATTCTGAACGGAGTATATTGGGGGGGGGGTTTCAGAACGGGGGAGAGTGAGAAAAGGAGAGATTGTTATTTTTTTTGATATTTTGGCAATCTCTAGGCACACCGTGGACCCATGGATATGTTGGAACACATTTAAAAAGTGCATTTAGCATAATATGTGACCTTTAACATGTAACTTGGCCTGTTAAGATGTTTTTGTTTGAAATAGCTTTTGATTTCACTAAATATGACCTTCACATCCTGCAAATTCAATAAATGAACATTTTTATTTCTTTACAACCTATAACATGTTTTGAAACTCTGTTGTGCATAATAATTTGGAACGGTGCATTTTGAGTTTTTTATTTTTGAAAAAAATACCGTTATCAGTTGGAGGTTTGTTCAATAAAATTTGAATCATACTTTAACGGTTGATGACTTGAAAATTATACTGACTGTTATTTGCATCGACTATTTAGGAAAATCTGAGAAAAATATAATTTGCATAATAATTTGGAACGCACTGTAAAGCATTATACCTTGATTTATTAACCATACCCTACATGAAGTAATGAGATACAGTTTCCAAACCACTTTACAGTAAGTAACCCTACTTTAAACTCCACATGGATGTTGTCAAAAATGTATTTAAAAAGTATGTGCCCAGACGTGGGAACGAAAATCTCTTACTAGCCACTTTTTCTTATACCTTATGGCCTATTATAAGTGGAATGCCTGTCACACTAATCTCTCTGTAAAAGAAAAAAAGTCAACCGTAAACAAGAAAGATAATCCTATAGGAAGTTTGTTTTGTCAGCAAAGCATTACATTATATTGTTCAGGGATTTTCTCAATTTAAGCAATACTGTGCAACCACTGCACTTTAAGAAGTGGGAATTTCCAAAGCTCACTCATCATAACGATACCCATTCCTCTCAAACCAGCAGCCTTGTGTCGTACTGTTAGGATCACTGAAAGGTAAAATCTTCTCACTCTCCACACAGAAACAACTTCATCCCAGTTATAACCATCACTTCAATCCCGTTTCTTGCATCAGCTAAATCTGGTCTTTTATCTGCCAGGATTTTATCATGACCAACAACATTGACTTTCTTTATCATCACAGATTCCTGTATGAATCCTGATGAATGTGCCCCCCTCATTGATAATGATCATGATGCATCACATTTATATAGCGCTATTTCAAATGCTCAAAGACGCTTCACAATAGCAGCTAAATCATAAAAAAAGAAGAAGAAAAGTTTAAAGTTACACACGGGTGAAAAGGTGTGTTTTTAGGGTTGTTTTGAAGGATGAAAGAGTGTTGGCATTGCAGGTGTCTGGGAGGGCAACCATATCCTAAATCAATCCGGTATTTGATGGGAAGCCAGTGGATGTCGTGGAGGACAAGAGTGATGTGGTCTGAGCAGCGGGTGGAAGTGAACATACGGGCTGCAGAGTTCTGAACATATTGCAGTTTATTGAAGATGTGGTTTGATGAGCCAGAGAGTTACAGTATTGGTAAGGTCTCAAGGTCTCCAATGATGTGCTGCGTGCAGCTGATTCTGGATTGTAATTCTTTTGGCCTCAGATCAACCTTTGATACATTGGACCACAATGTCCGAATCATCTGAAAAACAGTGTAGCTATCAGTGATGTGGCGCTGGACTCGTTCATCGACTATCTCTTAAACAAGCCTCCCCTTCTTGTGCTCTTCTCTCTTGTGGGGTACCCCAGGGGTCAATTTTGGGTCCCCTATTATTTACGATTTACATGCTACCCCTAGGGGAAATACTGCGTAAACACGGCATAGACTTTAACTGTTACACAGATGACACCCAACAACATATCCTTTTGCAATGCACTTTATTCCGCCATCAGTAAGAAAAACATACAACCCCTTTTACAGAAAAACATCACTCCAATATGCTGGCTTTGCTGTCCAACTTCAGTGTGACTATTTACACAGAACTGACAAAAGCTCACTCCACTCACTGTTTGACGCTGTGTGATTTGAAATACTACAGCGCCTGTTCGGTCTGTTGGTTAATGCGGCTAGCCACCTAGCTGCTCTTGCTGCCGTCAATGTTGAGACGATTTCACCAGTACACACAGCAAAATGTTTAAAACAATACATTACAGCACAGTAGCCCCTTTTACACAGCGTTCCGGAATGAAAGATGTGCTTGTAAACACCGTCTAGCGCCGCGCCGGTCAGCTGCTTTACAACAACAACACTGGCAGGTGAATTGAGAGCAGAAGTGCTGGAGCTTGCACTAAGAGGGCCGTATTTTACTGTCCCCGTGATGTGTAGGTTGATCTCGCTACGCGCTGAGTCCAACATCACTGGGACTGTTAACCAAACTGACAAAATCACTCCACTCACTGCTTCACCTGTGTGTTTGTGTGTGTGTGTGTTTGTGTGACAGGTTGGCTGTGAGCGAGTCTCTTTGTGAGGGCAGAGATCTGCCAATCAGACATACACATACACACACACACACACTGTGTGAAGTCACGCTACTGTAGACAGAAATACAGTGTGGATATACGCTCAGACTAAGGATAATAATAGTGGCGGCAATCCGGTCGCAGCCTAGCTTAGCCTAGCCTAGCTTTCCCATTGTACAACTTCCCCTGGGCAGAAATAGACTCATAAACTCTGCAACATGAAGCGTGGGGGTTTGGATTGAACAGCAGACCTTATGACCAGCTAGATTATACGCCTTTTATTTGGTGATTTTTACGGGACATCAGGCCGCCGTGGTTAATGTTAAACACACGTCCTTCAACTGCTAACATGGTCGCATGTTTAGAACGTAGGCTATGGAGCGTCAAATGCCCCACTGTTCCGCAACAGCAAGCTGGCCGCATTTATACAGAGAGGCGGAACAGATGGGGTGGGGAACCCCCCCCCCCCAGGAAGAGAAAAAACCAAAAAAAAAGCGACACACCTTTATTTGAAGGCATATACATAACGCTGTCATAAGACTGTCATAAGACTGTCATTACACTGTAATGACACATGTCATGAACATTATGAATGGTTATGAATGGTTATGACTGTTGTCATAAAGTG
The DNA here is from genome assembly GCA_026929865.2 of Hyperoplus lanceolatus. Taxonomy (NCBI): domain Eukaryota; kingdom Metazoa; phylum Chordata; class Actinopteri; order Uranoscopiformes; family Ammodytidae; genus Hyperoplus; species Hyperoplus lanceolatus. The sequence goes on along the minus strand of CM049407.1, from coordinate 17,220,745 downwards.
TCATTCGGAAAATTATGTCACGTTTAATGACACATTGACATTGTATGAGATGTCTTTTTTATGACAACCTGACATAAGCTAAGACAAAAAAACTTGTCGATGTCTTGGTAATGACAACCTGACATAAGCTAAGACAAAATAACGTGGTAATGACAACCTGACATACGCTAAGACAAAATAACTTGTCCGTGTCTTTGTAATGACAACCTGACATTAATAAAGACAACATATCTTGGTTATGTCGACTTGACATTAACCAATAACATGACCTGTCATAAACATGTAATAGTAAGCCTAATAATCAAATGTAAAAAAAGTATTTTGATTTATGTTGTAAGATTACATTAAACTGTCATATGTGGAAGGTTTTGATATTGACTGTCATGAGACCTTTATTATACTGTCATGAATGTTTCTGTTGGCCTGAAGTAAAGTGAAACAATTTGGACAGTTCATTAACATGTCATGAAGCGTTATTACACTGTCTAATGCCTTTATAACAGGCTCATGAATGATTATTTTGGCCTCAGGTAAAGTGAAACAATTTGGACAGTTCATTAACATGTCATGAAGCGTTATTACACTGTCTAATGCCTTTATAACAGGCTCATGAATGATTCTGTTGGCCTAAAGTAAAGTGAAACAATTTGGACAGTTCATTAACATGTCATGAAGCGTTATTACAATGTCTAATGCCGTTATAACATGCTCATGAATGATTATTTTGGCATAAAGTAAAGTGAAACAATTTGTACATTTCATTAACATGTCATGAAGCGTTATTACACTGTCTAATTTTGACATTGACTGTCATGAAACCTTTATTATACTGTCATGAAGTATTGACTTTACCTCAAAGTGAAACAATTTGGACTTTTCAGTAAATATTATTACACTTAATTATACACACAACAGTGTTAACTGCAGTAGTATCCCCTTTATAGATGTAACATGAAGCATATCAGTATTACATGTGGAAAATACCTTAACAAAAGCAATATAAGTCAAGACAGTCTGTTTTATTTGCATTGAGACACTAAACAAAAAATATATACATACACTTAAAACAGAAATAAGAACTACTTTAAAATCAAATGCACTTTCCAGTCCTTAAATTAACAATCCAGAGATTGTATGTTATATAATATATGTTATAATGGCTGCTAAAAATCACCAGGAAGAGATCAGCTTAAACACAAAAGGAGGGCAAATGGCACTCAGCCTTCAAACTTTGTAGGCATGTTAGCTTCAGCATATAACTAGTGCAAACTTGTAAGTGAATACGTTGCTTAAACAGGCAGATTGCAGATCAGCAAATCATAGAGCTATTAGCACACACAATAATAACAGAAATATACATTAGATCAGGTTGAAGTAAATAAAAGACACAAAAAATAAAAGAGACTGTGTAGGCCTACTGCCCTGGCAGTGCGTAGTATGGAGCATGACAGCCAGCTAACATTTAAAAGCCCAATAAAGAATAAAAGACACAAAGCTTGACTTCTCTTGTTTCTTCGTGAATCTTGTATTGGTAGGTTTTTCTTTGTAAAACTGTAACATAGACATGCAAAAATAAATCAATATACACACAGTACCAGACCTATACAGACAGTAGACAATACACACTAAGTAGTATATGGTAAGTATACACAAAGCTATGCTATTCCTATCTAAGTATTAAACAACACATGACTGTAAAAACACAGCTTAGCATGTATGACAAAGTATAGTGAGCTAACAAACAATTAGCTTCTGTAGTAGTGTACCTGCTAGCTAACAGGGCCACATGTGCAATCAAATAAACATACAAGTAGCTTACTTTACATTCTTACAAACTGAAAGCTAATGTTAACATTACAAACTATCAACACTTACAGACAAATAGTCTCCAAGGCAAAGGCGTTATAAAGAAATACTCAGCAGCATGTATAGGCTATGATGTCCCGGTAGACTGCATACAACTGTGAAAAAAAATGTAAGCTAGGCAACTACCGGAGATTTGGCGCTAGATCCTGTATGCAACACGTGAGGGCTCACTCTGACGCTTTTTCCAAAAATGAAAATATTAAAACTTCATATTTACTTTGAAAAACTGCTATACAACAATAATTACTGACTTATAGTTAAGGCAGCACAGACTGTCTTGACATATTGCAATTGCAAGTATTGTTATAGCAGTTTTCCTAAGTGAATATGAAGTGTTAATATTTTTTATTTTATCTTGGTTTTTGGAAAAAGTGTCAGAGTGAGCCCTCACGTGTTTCATACAGGATCTAGCGCCACATCTCCGGTGTTTCATGTAGCCTACATTGTGTTCACAGTTGTATGCAGACTATAGGACCAACATAGCCTACAGATAAATGCTGCAGGGTATTTCTTTATAACGCCTTTGCCTTGGAGACTATTTGTCTGTAAGTGTTGATAGTTTGTAATGTTAACATTAGCTTTCAGTTTGTAAGAATGTAAAGTAAGCTACTTGTATGTTTATTTGATTGCACATGTGGCCCTGTTAGCTAGCAGGTACACTACTACAGAAGCTAATTGTTTGTTAGCTCACTATACTTTGTCATACATGCTAAGCTGTGTTTTTACAGTCATGTGTTGTTTAATACTTAGATAGGAATAGCATAGCTGTGTGTATACTTACCATATACTACTTAGTGTGTATTGTCTACTGTCTGTATAGGTCTGGTACTGTGTGTATATTGATTTATTTTTTCATGTCTATGTTACAGTTTTACAAAGAAAAACCTACCAATACAAGATTCACGAAGAAACAAGAGAAGTCAAGCATTGTGTCTTTTATTCTTTATTGGGCTTTTAAATGTTAGCTGGCTGTCATGCTCCATACTACGCACTGCCAGGGCAGTAGGCCTACACAGTCTCTTTTATTTTATGTATCTTTTATTTACTTCAACCTGATCTAATGTATATTTCTGTTATTATTGTGTGTGCTAATAGCTCTATGATTTGCTGATCTGCAATCTGCCTGTTTAAGCACCGTATTCACTTACAAGTTTGCACTAGTTATATGCTGAAGCTAACATGCCTACAAAGTTTGAAGGCTGAGTGCCATTTGCCCTCCTTTTGTGTTTAAGATGATCTCTTCCTGGTGATTTTTAGCAGCCATTATAACATATATTATATAACATACAATCTCTGGATTGTTAATTTAAGGACTGGAAAGTGCATTTGATTTTAAAGTAGTTCTTATTTCTGTTTTAAGTGTATGTATATATTTTTTGTTTAGTGTCTCAATGCAAATAAAACAGACTTATGACTTGACTTATATTGCTTTTGTTAAGGTATTTTCCACATGTAATACTGATATGCTTCATGTTACATCTATAAAGGGGATACTACTGCAGTTAACACTGTTGTGTGTATAATTAAGTGTAATAATATTTACTGAAAAGTCCAAATTGTTTCACTTTGAGGTAAAGTCAATACTTCATGACAGTATAATAAAGGTTTCAAGACAGTCAATGTCAAAATTAGACAGTGTAATAACGCTTCATGACATGTTAATGAAATGTACAAATTGTTTCACTTTACTTTAGGCCAAAATAATCATTCATGAGCATGTTATAACAGCATTAGACAGTGTAATAACGCTTCATGACATGTTAATGAACTGTCCAAATTGTTTCACTTTACTTTAGGCCAACAGAATCATTCATGAGCCTGTTATAAAGGCATTAGACAGTGTAATAACGCTTCATGACATGTTAATGAACTGTCCAAATTGTTTCACTTTACTTCAGGCCAACAGAAACATTCATGACAGTATAATAAAGGTCTCATGACAGTCAATATCAAAACCTTCCACATATGACAGTTTAATGTAATCTTACAACATAAATCAAAATAGTTTTTTTTACATTTGATTATTAGGCTTACTATTACATGTTTATGACAGGTCATGTTATTGGTTAATGTCAAGTCGACATAACCAAGATATTTTGTCTTTATTAATGTCAGGTTGTCATTACAAAGACACGGACAAGTTATTTTGTCTTAGCTTATGTCAGGTTGTCATTACCAAGTTATTTTGTCTTAGCTTATGTCAGGTTGTCATTACCAAGTTATTTTGTCTTAGCTTATGTCAGGTTGTCATTACCAAGACATCGACAAGTTTTTTTGTCTTAGCTTATGTCAGGTTGTCATAAAAAAGACATCTCATACAATGTCAATGTGTCATTAAACGTGACATAATTTTCCGAATGACACTTTATGACAACAGTCATAACCATTCATAACCATTCATAATGTTCATGACATGTGTCATGACAGTGTAATGACAGTCTTATGACAGTCTTATGACACCGTTATGTATATGCCTTCAAATAAAGTGTTACCAAATAATCTCTCGCACCTTTCTTCCCCCGTTCCGCAACGGTCGCATTTATACAGCAGGGCGGAGGGCCGAAATTCCGGCATATTCCCGGCTTTCACTGGCTGTGTAAAAGGGGCTAACGACTACAACTGCAAAATGCTTCCGTCAGGCTTTTAACACATACAAAGAGAAGTGCCACATCACACCAGTTTTTGCTGCCCTTCACTGGTTACCTGTGAGTTTTAGAATTGATTTTAATATTGTACTGCTTTTTTTAAAATCCTTGAATGGTCAGGCTCCTGCTTATATGATCACCCCATATGCGCCTGACCCCTGCCTGAGATCTTCCAGCAGTGCCCAAGTGGCTCCAAAATCTCAACTGGTCACAAAAGGGGACTGAGCCTTTACAGTTAGGGCCTCACAGATGTGGAACTCCCTGCCTGGAGATCTCAGGCAGGCAGAGTCACTATCCTCTTTTAAGTCTCTTCTTAAAACTCACTTATATCATACAGCTTTTTATTATCCGTTGACTTTGATGTACCATTTTACCATGTTTTTATTGTTGTATTGGAAGTTAATATGTTTTTAATTTCCTATTAATTGTGTTTTTACTATTTGTTTTACTACTTTGTAACTAATTACAAAGTAGTTTGTAATTTGTAAAGCACTTTGTAACTGATTTTGAAAGGTGCTATATAAATAAAGTTATTATTACTATTATTATACTGAACATCAACGCGTGGAGGGTGACACCTGCTGACCATTTTGTAGCAGTACAGGGACAAAGGTGGGTTAACTCATGGCTTCTCCTTCACAAAGTGAATGCTGGACACACACAAAAAGGATATAACTCTGTCACCCTGTTCTTTTCCCCTATCTGGTTTGGTGAGTGTGATCAGAGAGCTTCAATTTTTTGCTAATCCCAACTCAGTACAATCCCAATTCCAAGTGATAATGTGTACAAACAGATGTATTTGGTTCTACATGAAAAGCAGTTTAAAAGCAGCAAGGCTAAAAAAAAGTGCCTTAGTTTTGTATTGTTATTACAGTATTACGTCATGTGCTGGGGTCAAGTTTGGCTCAAGAGTTGACTATGTTCTCTTTTTGGTCAATAACACTGAACCGTGGGAACCTGTGGAAATTCAACTTGATGCACGATGGCTATTATTTACCCAAAACATTAAAAGTACTGATTTGCAGCCCTAACTCTCTGATTCCCATTCTGAAATGAGTATGAGTCTCTATTTAGACTGGTACCTTGTGTGTACACTAACATGCCTCCACCTGAGCAGGAACATGGCCTAGTATGTTCTTTTTACGCTGACGGTTTATGTCTTGTGCCAGATATAAGTCTTTTATATACTATCTATGGTCTAATCTGACTCCAGATTTAAGCGGTGAGTTGAATATTTAGGCAGATTTAGCTGAAGTTCCATCCACAGTGAGCAGCTGAGGAATTGAACCTGTGATGTATGTAGCAATGGCCAAGAAATAATGATAAGTGGTAGATAATTTAATAAATGGATGCATGCATATATTAGGTCTAGCTAGTAGGCCTATATGTCTTGTCACTTTAAATGTATTAATATTTTAGTTTTCAAAATTTTCCATGCATTTAGTCGTATTTTTGCTGTGTCAGTTTAAGTTCAGTTATCTTCGATTAAAGCCACTGTAGTGGTCAATAGTAGGAGGGTCCTGTCCTGACAGCGCCGTGCACGTGCACACTTGCTTGCGTGACCGCGCTCCCCTCACAGTGCGCGCGCGCGCCAGCCTTTCGCCGTTGTCTCGCTGTTGTCAGAGCACAGACATGGCTGCTCTCAGTAAGATACCGCACAGCTGCTACGAGATCGGTCACACTTGGGATCCGTCGTGTTTGCAATCTGCTCTGGACATAACTAGGGGTGCTCTTGAGGTCTCCTTCAAAATATACGTCCCTCTTTACCTGGTAAGTTCCGCCGGTTTTCTTTACATGTTTGGACTTGGAAGCTAGAGTTCGCTAGCCCACTAAGTAAGGCTAACTCTTTCTGAGAAACACGTCGTAAAGATAAGCCAGCTGACATGTCGCTATATGGGGGCTAAGTTCAAGTTCATGCGACTACAAATAAACTCATTGGGAGAGGTGAAAACACTGTACCAGCGCTACCTTTCCCCCGATAAACACAACAGGACACACTGATAAAGGCTAATTGACAGTCAGCTGAAAACAACATCTAACAAGGTTGTGCAAACGGACGTCTTGCATACTTATCGTTAACTCGTTTGACTATTCATTTAGTTATATAGCCATGATCCATGATTTCACAACCTTTTTCAAAAGTTTACTCAACTCTCTTGCATGCATGTTTTGGCAAACAACTGTGAACCCACCGGTGACTGACCCTCTAACAACGTTTTGCAGATCGCAGCAGTTCTACGGAGAAGGAAGAAGGATTACTACTTAAAAAGGCTTCTCCCTGAGATCCTGTGGTCTACCTCTTTTCTCACTGCCAATGGAGGTCTCTTCATTGTTTTCTTCTGCATCCTCAGGTCTGCAGGTCCCTACAAATGTCCCAAAGTTAAGATGATTAGATGCAAATGGGTTTCAGAGGCTAAACTGATGCATCTGTGGATCTGTAAATGTCTGAAGATTCAGTGGTGCCCATAGAAACAAATAAGGAAATGAACACAAGCACCTAATGCCTAAGAGTAGGGCTGGGCGATATGACAAAAATCTCATATCCCAAGCGCTAAGTGTCTCTGCTTCAAAATAAAAGTCAAAGTTGACTTTGATTTCTCACATTTCACCATGTATTTCACCAGTTAAAGGCTTTTAATGTGAAGTTACGCTGTAGGAAATCTTCGGTTTAATTAACAGTAACTTAACTGCGAGCTACATGTATAGTTTGTGTCCTAAAGAGTGGGATTTACAACATAACGAAATAAACGATATTGCATAAAATGAAACAATAGACATTTTTGTTTCGTCGGACGATATATATATATATCTATATCGCCATATCGCACAGCCCTACCAAAGAGGCATTCACCGTCTGTGGTAAATGTTAACTAGGGTGTGTTGTTGTTTTAAGACAAAACCCGGCAGAGTTTTCTTGTTGGCAAAAACAACTCAGGTCTACATTCAGTGTTACCCACCGCAAAAAAAAAATGCCTTGGGTGTATTGTTGTGTTGGATGCATTATCTTCCTCATAAAACATTTGCAAAGCTGATCCAAAAAAGAAGAAGAAAATAATAAAGTAAATTTATGTTTAGATGTTTAGCCGGCACCAGTTCATAAGTGGAATAGGTTGATACCCTTTGGCATGGATGTGCACCCTGCTCTGGGCACCTGTTCCAAATGATTGCTACCTTTTTTAAAGTTTCTTTTGTGGCTTTTTCACCTTTATTGGGTAGATTAAGAGCTGAAGTTAGACAGGAATATTGGGGAGAGAGGGGGGGGGGGAATGACATGCAACATAGCTGTCTGCTTGCGATTACATGGCATGCACAGTAATCTCTTACCGCTCCAAATGAATGCTACTTCAAGGATTATTGCAGCTGACATTCTAAAATAAAGTTGCATTTTTCTTACTTTTCTAAAGTAAACTGTTTGGCGGGTTCTACTCATGGTCTGCCGGCTTTGGCTCGGCACTGCCTGCCTCCTACATTGCCATCCTCCTGGAGCGTAAGAGCAGGTGAGATTCCTGTCTGTTTATTCACTCTACATTCTTCTTGGTTCTCCTGCTTGTCTGTTCAGGTTTCTGAAATAAGACACATTTGCATAGTACAACACTGCTCACAAATGGCGACTCATTTTTTGAACCTCATAAAGTTGTTTGATATGGTCAAGTACCAGGCACTGCTTTGTAAATATTGATTCTGTGTTTAATGAGAATCTATATGTCTGTCCCTTTCTTCTCCCCCTCGCCAGGAGAGGCCTGCTGACAATATATATGACAAATCTCGTAAGGGCTCCTCACTTCATTTGAACATGACTATTTATACGTGGGAAGACATGTTTGTCACTCAATGTGTATGTAACAATGTACTCGTTTTGTCAGGCCATTGAGACTTTGTTCCGCATGGCAGTGACACGAGGTGTCGTCAAACCCATGAGACACGGCGAGGTAAGAGGAAAGGAAGGTTGACTGTTGCAGTGTAGTTTGGGTTCTGGTTTGAGTTCAGTACTTCATAGTGCTGTGTGACACTGTCTGAGGCCCTCTCTTCCTCACTCTTCCTCCCATTAGGTGCTCTTGTTCTGCATTACTTCATCGCTCTACATGTTCTTCTTCAGGTCAGAGATTCGTATGATGAAATGTTAAACGTCGATCAATTGGTTATTATGAATAACCTCCAATCATAACTAACAAACACAAGGGCAAATGTTAAGATTTTTACATACCTTTTTTTGTATTATACTGCAGGAGTCAAGATGGTCTGAAAGGCTTTGCGTTCTCTGCACTGAAGTAAGTCGTTCCGCTGTTGCCTTGAAATTAGATTGCTGTCATCGTTTGGGTAAAAGCTTACAAAAAGGTGGTGTGCATTTTCCAACACAGGTTTATCATCGGGAAAGAAGAGATTCCAACTCACTCAGTCACAGCAGAACACATCTGCGCAAGTCCTCTTGAGAGCACAGCCGCTTTAGAAACGGAGGACTCACGGGCGTCAGCAGAAAGTCCCGGCTCCAGGAGGAAAACTCTGCTAGCTTACACCAGGGAACTGCTAGCATCAATGTGAGAGAATGTACAGATATACACACAGACACATTTGATTGTACACACATGGACCCAGTATTGAATTTTTAAATTTTTTTTACTAATCCAGATGCAAAAAGGGCCCAAGACACAGATGTTGTAGACATTACCAAGATAACTGCATTTCCTACTGTGTTAAAGTAAGACACTTTTCTTTTCATGGTGGACTTGTCATACTCAAATTCTATATTATTAAATGATAATAATGAATTCATGTTAAGTCCTTTTTATCTTCTCTTTCATGGTCCAGGGTTTTGTCAGGATGTTCAGTGTGGGCTACCTGATTCAATGTTGTCTTAAAGTGCCCTCGACATTCAGGCAGATGTTCTCTAAACCCTCACGGCTCCCCTCCCTCTTCTACAACAAAGAGAACTTCCAACTGGGGGCCTTTCTAGGTTCTTTCGTCAGTATCTACAAGGTACATTTCATACTTGCAAGAGTATTTTAATATATCATCTGTACAATTATAATTGTTTTGCTCCCGTCTCCAAAATAATTGCTCTGATTTTATCTCATGTATTTTGTATTATATACTCTAGCATTTCACATGTTTTACATATCATAACATCAATTGTGTTGTCATGTGATTATTGTTTTGTTTTCTTTCACTCAGGGAACAAGCTGTTTGCTGCGCTGGGTGCGTAACATTGATGATGAACTGAACGCACTGATTGCCGGTAAGTCAGGATAGTTTAAACAGTCAGCTCCTTGTAGAGGCAATACTCCTCCTGATTTGTAATCTTGCATCTGATTTACTCCGTTTGACTTTCATCTCGTTTTCCTTTCTATCTTTCTTTCAAGGCTTCCTGGCTGGTACCTCAATGTTCTTCTACAAAAGCACCACAATATCCATGTATCTCTTCACTAAGCTGGTGGAGGTAACAGAAAATCTATTTAAAAAAATATCAATGTAAGGTATTATTGTTATGCAGGTCAGTTTATCAGGAACTTTGTATCTGTATTGGACAGTTTATCATTAACAGCATATGTAATCTGCATCTGTGTCTTTAGACCATGTACTTCAAGGGTATTGAGGCCGGAAGGTTCCCTTACTTTCCTCATGCAGACACGGTCCTATATGCAATCTCCACTGCCATCTGTTTCCAGGCTGTAAGTCACACACGCACACGCACACGCACACACACACGCGCACACACCACGCACACACACACATGCATATCTACATCAATGTGCCTCACACTTTTTTGATTTTGCTGAGTAGGGATGTAATGTATGACTCATTACTGTTGTAACAGGCTGTGATGGAAGTGCAGAACCTCAGACCTACATACTGGAAGTTCCTGCTGCGTTTAACTAAGGGCAGGTATGTTGTACTATCCGTCGGAATCTGTCATGATTGGAACATCAATTGCACTTCACTGAAGTGTTTCGTTTAAAATTGTGTGTCAATTTCAGAGAGAAATGGCTACTTTTAGTACAGATAAAACATTTTGCCTTCTTTATATTTTAGTAACAGCATACAGTAAGTGGCCTTAGTGGTACATATTCCCTAAGTCCTAAATAAGGTCCAAACTCAGAGGTAGGGATACAGGGACACTTTACAGCTATAGTGCTTAACTTTCTTATTTAAATGAATGTCCGTTATATTCAAGCCATTGCCAAATGAGTTAATACAAAGTTAATTAAGCTCATCAGCTCCACGAAACTGGCAGCGTTTACAAACCGGTGTCGCCCCTCAACACTGGCACAGAAACTCAGAAATATCCCAAGAATAACCCAAGAATTGTTTCAGTTCTTGATTCTACTGCTAAGAAATAACCTGGACTAAAATCTGTGCACAATCACCGAAGGCTTACCTCATGTAGAGGCGCAGACAGTGTTGTAATTACTCAGAATGACTCATGAGAGCGACAGAAGTTACGCACTATAGCTTTAAGGTAGTTACTGTGTAGCTCTGCAACATAAACAATTAAATCCAATTTTGTCCTTTTAATATAATCAATAGACTGTGTATGGGTGCTCTGTTAGTTGTATTTTTCATGATGGCAAAGAGATTATTTTCTGTCTCCTCTCTTAGGTTTGCTGTGATGAACAGACACGTGCTAGATGTGTTTGGGACCCAGGCCTCCAGGGACTTTAAAGGCTTTGTTCCCAAACTGGACCCTCGCTTCATCACGGTGCTTCCGCCAGTGTCTGACATACTACTGGGATGATTTGGGACCAGGCTCTACGAGACACTTCAAGGTTACGCCATCCGGAAATAGGCAGTTAGGCCGACCTCACTGAGTAACGTGAGGATTTTTGTTAAAGGTGTGCTCAAAAGTGGTGTTGTTGTGAAATGGGATGTGCTTTGAAGGATGTAAAAGCCCAAGTTCTGTCCTCCTAAGCAGAGGGTTGTGAGCGTAAAGTTTTGTGTTGCACAACCACATTTACTCACTGGGATTATATGGAAAAAGGTAACTGGTAAAATAAATGAAACTCAAAATGTTGTTAAAATGAACAAGTATATGATAGAAATATAGAAGTCCTAATTAAACCCCCTAATAGTAAAAGACAAATTCTACTAATACGAAAATCATCAAAATGATTTATTTATATGTTGACATTATGAATGACATTAAACTGTTCTAAAGTGACATGGATTGTAGTAAGAAAGATAGTCAGCTAACCAAAAATGTATTTATTGAAAAAAAAAAAAACATTACAACATTATTCTCTATATGCATTAACATAACGTTTCTTCATTTTGCAAGTTACCTACAGCTTTGTACTGACTGAACTCAGTTTGGTTATTTGGATAGTTGATTTCATGTCAGACGGTGAAATTCACTAACTTATCTTTAGGAGTAGACACAGTGATACTGGATTTTGACTCTGGTTTAAGAAAGAGATCTAATTTGATTTCATAGTCATTCTCCCTGATCTTTAAGAATATATACCTTTTCACGACAGTGTGCAACTGATGTGATTTATGATGTATAACTATGTAGCCTTATTCATTGGTTTCTAAATTCATTTTTTTGGTGTACAAAATATCCACCTTTACTATCACTTGGTTGTTAACTGCACTTAGAAGTACATTATTCCAATAGAGTGAATCACTTATAGATACTTAATGGGGCTTTAGTTGGTTTTGGTGCCCACAAATTGAAATCCCAGATGGTGAAACCTGAACACAAGGGTTTGGCAAGAGATTGGCATATTTTAAGTGTCTTAAAAAGTTACTGTATAATAAAACATATAGTCAGTTTGGTTTACAGTTTAACAGACATAGTTCTATTGCATGCATGAACTGTTAAACAGTTAGTAAAGGCTTTGATTGGAAACTGCCTTTCATTTCTAAATGTATTACATGAGCTACATCACTTTGGAATCCTAAAGAGCCAATTCTTTGTAATGTGATTCACAGGATGAATTTTTCAAATGACAAAGCAAGGAGGATGACATTTTTAGATCTCTATCATTCAGAGTCTGAAAGATTAGCAGATGCTCTTTTAAAAATAAAGGTGTTAAATTGCAAAAAACATTTTGTCCAAACAAATCTCAAAATGTCAATGCTACAACCAACTTGATCCATCCTTTATATCCCATTCTTCAGAGGAGTTAGGCATGAGGTTGCAAATGACTGAAATAAATATGTGGTTGATTCACATGAGCTCAAAATAATGGTGCTGGTGGTTTCAATTTTCATTGGTTATTGTCAGTTCCAAGATAAACCATATTGCTGAAACAGCACATTTATTGAAACATTGTAATGAAGAATTCTGTGCCACATGGAGGCGTTTGCCCGAGGGACAGAAGGTTTCTGTTTCTGTGAATAAAAAGCACACAATCTGTTTTTGTTTTTTATTTTTGTTGCTGGGAGAGGAGGATAGCTACAGTTTCTCGAGTGGACCATTCATGACAAACCTCATTCCAGATGTGAAATGATTCCATATTATTACACTGTAAAACTGCTTCATGTCTTTTGGTACAGATCTCATATTTCTAGAAATTGTTTGAACTGCTTGTTCACATTCAGTTTTTCAACTCAACCCAGCTTTAGACACACCTGACCTCAATACCAGAAGCCATCATTGTGAGAAAATGCAGTGCAGAATTCATGTTTCAGATTTTAATACAGTATATATATATATATATATATATATATATATATATATATATATATATATATATATATATATATATATATATATATATATATATATATATATATAAAAATTATAAATGAACTAAATCAATCATGTAGAATTATGATATAACTCTACAAATGTTTTTTTTTTTATTTATGTAAAAAACTGATGAATATTAAAGTATTTTGATTATAAGTACAAGACTTGTTTGATTTTTGGGCTTTTAATAATTTTTTGATGTTAAAGAAAATGATTTGATTAAGATCATACCAAAGAGCATACTTTAGACATTTGGTCTTCATTCACTGGCCAGGAGTTCTCCACATAAATGTTATTATTTGAGGAAGGGCATGCGGATATACCATAAACTACCCTAGACCTAAAAGGGATATACACATTTCAGCTTTTTTATTCCATGTTGACTTAAATGTCAGTCACCATGTTTTTGTAGGGGCAGCCAAGAGTGTACACTGTCTTTAGTTTACTTCAAATGGACACGAAGAAGAAATCCATAGCGGAAGTAGGTAAAAATACGTCAAGCACAAAAGAGCACATGGCACACACATGTAAGCATCTCTGTTTCCCATTCAAAGTAAATCGGCTCGACCTGCCCCGTTTAAAGTAGAACATGATTAGGCAACATCATTATCTCCACCGAGAGAGAAGCTATTGTATGTATTTTTACAACAATAATAATAATAAACCAATAGCCTATGGTATTTGAAAAGGATACATGATCACTTCTTGACTAGCCTAAGGTAATTCATGGAATAATCTCCTTGACTATTTTGGACATATTGGAATTACTTGAAGTTAGTTTTTCACAGCAAAACAATGTCTGACACCAATGTCTTTCCGGTATCTTGTGCTTGACTGCTTTGCAAAATGCAAAGTACTAGCCCAAGTAGTCCTGAAAAGTTAAACGTCCATCGGTTTCCTCTTTGCTGTTGATACTGTAGATTTAGTATGTTGCAGTAAGTTAGTCACACTACTAAATAATTGTGTTTTAAATTAAACTTTATCTTAAAGATGCAATTAAAATTGAATATGGGCACGAATGTTGGTCATGCAGGGATTTTCCTGTCTGCAGTTTTCATAGATGAATGGAACACCATGCGAGAATGACGCCTTTATTTTGAACGGTTTATACCGGAAGTATTTAGTCCCTCAACGTTAGTACGACAAGTGGCTTTGGCTCCGTCTCATTTAATGCTGCCAACACTGCATACTACGAAGTTAACATAAGAAATTACGACTTTTAATATTAATGGGGGGTAAGAATAAGCAGCGAACTAAAGGAAATGTTCGGGTAAGTACCACATGTTTGTGAGCTAACTCACTCGGTTCAAGTCCTAGCAACAAACCCGAGCAGAATAAGCTAATACAAACTTCATGTTAAAAGCTACCTTAGGTTAACATTACATGTGGCTGTGCTCTCCCATATGTTTCATAACCTCTTGTTATTATATATACTTTTATGGGATTTATTGTTTATTTATTACAACTATTCTGTCCTCTCCCTCTACTAGCCGTCCAGTAGCGGCCGAGCTGCTGAGGTGTTGACCCGGGAAGGTGGCGTCATCCCGGGGTTTGTGGGCTTCGACACAACGGTCACTTCGGAGCTCAGTTATGTCCCCGCGGTCCACGGTGCAGAGGAGATAGACAACCTGGTGGATGCTGATTTCCGCCTGGTGCTCAGGAAACTGTCGAAGAGGGATGGTGTCACCAGACTGAAGGTGAGTGTACATTTCAGAGCCAATCACTCATAACAGACAAGTGATAGGGCCTATGTGTATATAGCAGCAAACATGTTACTTAAGTTAAAACATACAAATGCACGAAACATGAATTAATACGTTTTACGTTGGGTATGTAGATGTCACCACAGGATATGTTGTGTTCAGTTGAGTGTCTTGATGCTGTGTGCCATTCTCAGGCCGTGCAGGACTTCGGGTCCATGTGTCAGGAACGGGACGCTGAAGACGTTAAAGGTGTCCTGCCATACTGGCCAAGGATTTACTGCAAGATATCAGTGGTGAGCTGGTCATTCTCAACACATTCATGAAATGCATTTCTGTATCCATTTAGCAAATCATTTGCAACATTCTGGAAATAGTGCATCTACATGCATAAACAAAACCCAGCTCTAATTAAATTACCACTATAGACTTTTGATCAACCCCATCCTATCTAGGATATTAAAGTAAAGTATCACAAGTAGGGGAGAATGGGGGAATCTGAGGCATCGGGTAATGTGAGCCACCCCCTGTATCTAGGCAACGGAAAACATTTGTGGTCATGTGAGCTATATGTTTTCAAGCCCCTCTCATTTCCCCATGGCCCTGAAAGAGAGGACCTCATGGTGCTGTGGTAAGCATGTTTTTTTCACCAAAATAGGTACAGTCATATGAAAAAGTTTGGGAACCCCTCTCAGCCGGCATTATAATTGACTCTGCTTTCACAAAAAAAAAGATAAAAGTGGTATGTCTTTCATTTACCAGGAACAGCTAAGTACTGGGATGTTTTCCAAACAAAGATTTTTTGAAAAGCAGTATTTGGTTGTATGAAATAAAATAAAATGTGAAAAACTGGCTGTGCAAAAATATAGGAACCCTTGTGGTTTTGTTGATTTTAATGCCTGTAACAGCATGTAAAACTGATTACTTTAAACACAAAGTTGGTTGGATTATGTTGTTAAGCCTTGAACCTCATAGAAATGTCTGTTTAATCATCAGAAAATGTATTTTAGGTGCCTAAATGCAAGTTGCACTTCTCTTTGACTCTCTGCTGAAGTGAGACAGAATGGGATCATCAAAACAGCTCCCAAAATATCTGAAAAACAAAGATTGTTCATTGTCATGGTTTAGGGGAAGGCTACAAGAAGCTTTCCCAAAGGTTTCAATTGTCAATTTCGACTGTAGGGAACGTTGTCAGGGAATGGAAGGACACAGGCACAGTGGCAGTTAAACCCAGGCATGGCAGACCAAGAAAAAAACAGGAGCGGCATAGGTGGAGGATTGTGAGAATGGTTGCACACAACCCACAGATCACCTCCAAAGACCTGCAAGAACATCTGGCTGCAGATTGTGTATCTGCACATTGTTCAACAATTCAGCGCAATTTGCACCAAAACATCTGCTTTTTATAAAGACCAAATAACTTAATTGTTGTCTCATCAGTCCAAAGCATTTTCTTCCAATATGAATCTGGCTTGTCTAAATGAGCTTTAGCATACTCCATGCAACTGTATCTGTGGCGTGGGCGCAGAAAGGGCTTCCTCCTCATCACCCGGCCATACAGATGTTTTGGTGCAAATTGCACTGAATTGTAGAACCATGTACAGATACACAATCTGCAGCCAGATGTTCTTGCAGGTCTTTGGAGGTGATCTTTGGGTTGTGTGCAACCATTTTCACAATCCGCCGCATATGCCGCTCTTGTACTTTTCTTGGTCTGCTAGACCTGGGTTTAACTGCAACTGTGCCTGCGTCCTTCCATTCCCTGACAACGTTCCTTACAGTAGAAATTGACAATTGAAACCTTTGGGAAAGCTTCTTGTAGCCTTCCTCTAAACCATGACAATGAATAATCTTTGTTTTTAAGATCTTTTGGGAGCTGTTTTGATGATCGCATTCTGTCTCACTTCTGCAGAGAGTCAAAGAGAAGTGGAACTCGCATTTAGGCACCTAAAATACATTTTATCATGATTAAACAGACCTTTATTTGAGGTTCAAGGCTTAACAACATAATCCAACCAATTTTGTGTTTAAAGTCCTCAGTGTTACATGCTGTTACATGCATTAAAATCAGCAAGACCACAAGGGTTCCCATATTTTTGCACAGCCAGTTTTTCACATTTTATTTAATTTCATAAAACTAAATACTGCTTTTCAAAAAATCTTTGTTTGGAAAACATCCCAGTACTTAGCTGTTTATGGTAAATGAAAGACATACCACTTTTATATTTTTTGTGTGATAGCAGAGTCAATTATAATGCCGGCTGAGAGGGGTTCCCAAACTTTTTCATATGACTGTATTTTGCATGTAAAAGTACATTTTCTTGCTGTCAACTTAATCAACTGTTGTGCCAAAGCAAATGTATTCACGTAGAAAAACTTCTATCATACGTGTTGATGAACTACCAACATATGAAACCATGTGATGATGATAACTGAAGATTAGCCTGAAATGCTAAGAGAGGTAGTTTTTCCTCAAATTGTGGTGGTGGGGGAAAGTGAGCCAAATGCTGTGGGGGAAAGTGAGCCACTGTCTCACTTTCCCCCACCATGAGGCACAAGTTGAGTTTAGTCTTAAACATATTTCAATGTAATATCACATAACATATGTTTTATTTTAATGTCATACCCATTGTAGAAAAGCCATCATGCCAAGGAAACACACCAGGAAGACGACCTGGGGCAACCACACGGAAAGAGCACCTTCTCATCTTTCCATGTTACCTTTAGGGCTGGAATGTAGAGTGGGACTAGTTGTAGAGTATGACTGATGTTTTAATCCAGTTGGGTCTTCTCCTGTGTTCTGAGTCCCAGGCTGTTCTCGCTGGTTCTGATTTTCCTATGCTTTGACCCCCAGACACAAGCTGGCTCTAAGGGTCCTGTGTTCTGACCCCCAGACTGTGTTCTATCTTTCATTTGAATCTTATCAAAACCTTTTGAATTATAATATGTTGTATTTGATTTTGTTCAGAGTTACTTTCAAGTGTTTAGAAAATGTGCTTTGCTTAATTGACCAAACCCCTTCATTCTTTTACTAGTCTGACATTAGTTCTGGAATGTGTGGCTAGCTTTCAGGATTCTTACTGTTACAATATGTGTTGTTATGGTAGTTTCAGAGTGGAAAAAGTAAGTGGATCAGTTTACCCCACAGCTGGGGTAAAGTGAGCCACATGACAACTTTTTTAAAACAACCATATTTTCACTGCCCTTTGTCTTGAAAAAATTCTGCTAATGCCCATTTCTAGGAAACATCCTGACTTAATGGGAAATGTGTAAATTTGAGTGATAAATCATTTTATCTCCCTTAGAGGGGAGCAAATGTAAAAGTGGCTCAGATTACCCCGTTCTCCCCTATCACATTTCATTCAATATATTAACACATTAAATATATTAATGAATGAAGAGGCTTGCATGGTTCCACATTCAAATTAAGGATGACATTTTAATGGGACTTTAATGTTTGAGAGTGCAAGTGTTTGAGGCGTGTCTACATTAGGATAATTCTGTCTTCATCATCGTTATGCCTATCAGGACCACGATCGCCGGATCAGGGAGGCCACCCAGCAGGCGTTTCAGCAGCTGGTGCTGAAAGTGCGTCGCAACTTGGCCCCGTTTCTGAAGAGCTTGATGGGCCACTGGATTCTGTCCCAGTGTGACACTTACACACCTGCAGCCTCTGCTGCGTGCCAGGCCTTTAACGCTGCTTTCACACCCAGCAAACAGCCGGAGGCTCTTAGCTTCTGCAAGGAGGAGATCCTTAATGTGAGTTAAGCCCTGATCAGACCAAAGATTTGCCTTGCAACGAGACGCAACTGCAACTGCTCGCAACGACCTGGCCTGGACGTTCTTAAACAGGACCTTTGATTTGACATGTTGAATCTTCTGCGACTCCTTGCAACGCGCTGCAACTCGCAGTTCCCCCGCAACGTTCTAAAACCATCTCGTCGCAAGTCGCTGCGAGGCAAATCTTTGGTCTGAACTGGGCTTTAAAGTGGTGTCTTTAGTTTAGACAAGGTGAAATCTAAGAAGGTAAATGTAGCACATCAAATTGTTGTTATTTTTATATTGCAGGTACTTCAAGATACATTGTTAAAAGAAACGGCAGACACACTGTCCGATCCACAGTAAGTTTACTTATTCTAGCTTCTGTGTCCATTCCTGTCACAGTGTAGACATGAAGATAATACATGTTGTCAGTCTTTGCTGAGTTCACTGGTCCTCCATCTTCTCTAGAAGTGTGACAGAGGAGGAGAGAGAAGGCAAATATGTGCGCTTGCTGACCAGTTCTCTGTTGGGGGTGAAGAGACTGCTCTCCCTGCTGCTCCAAGATGACAGGACGGCCCTGGAGCCAAGACTGGCACATCTAGTTAACTCTGGGAAGTTCTGGAAGTACAGCAAACACAAGACACCACAGGTACTGGCATTGAATACTAGGGCTGCTCTGTTAATAGCAGGTGTTGGAATGCATATTCATGATACTAGGAAATTGATATTATGCACAAAAAATGCTGTTTCACTCAATTAAAATAAGGCACTGAATGTTTACTCTTTCAATTGAATGCCTACATTCATACATTTATCATACATTTTATTACAACGTTTTTAATTTTTTTAAATGTTAAAATATTAAAGGTTGTTGTTTGTTGGGTATAATATGTAATATGTGAATATATCTATATGGCATAACCCAACATTAAAGAAGCAATCGGTTCGCCAAAAGTTCTAACTGCCCTGGGTGGATATTTGAGTGAAATTAGTTTCAGTTTCATGGGGTTTATTGTAGGTGTTCTTGTTACTGTTAGAAACAGCAAAATGTTAAACAAAGGAATTCCCTCTAGGTTAAACAAACGGATTGTGTGGATATCTTGTAACCTAGTACAAAGTAAACAAATTCTTTGGATTTTTTTTATTCTATTTATCGAATCTGTCACAGTCTCACACACACCTATACTTAACAGTTCACTAATATAAAATGCTAAAACTGTTAGAGCTTAAAATATATCTGTATGTGCCACCAGGTGCCGCCTTCCTAAACATGCCATAATTCGTCCAAAATACTGCTTTGTTTTGCTCTGCAGGTGCGAGGGGCATTTTTTGAGATGGTGTGTGCTCTATGCGAGTTCACCCCCGATTTGGTCCAGGCCGAAGCAGCTCGCCTCTGTCCTGCTGTCCTCCTCAGCATTGATGACACAGACCCTGTAGTGCTGCCTCCTGTGTGGGAGGCTGTTCTTCACGTTGTGTCTACGATCCCTGTAAGCTTGTGTTGAAATAATGACCTCACATACAGTTATGCTTTGGCCATTATTATAGTGTCATATGTTCTGTGTTGTTATCCATTGTTCTACAGACTTAATAGGAAGTTTTATCAACCTGCACTAGTAGAGCCCCAAAACCGATACCGATGTAGATTGTTAACATTTTTGTTGTGCTAGTTTATAAATAGGTTACTTCTATTATATATTTTTTTTTCCTGTTCCTATTTTAGGATTGCTGGACACATGTGCATGCCAAGAAGGGCTTCTTACCTAAACTTTGGGCTCTATTAAAAGAGGGCGGCAAAGGCATGGGTAAAGCCCTACACCCTAATCTAATGCCACTCCTTAGCAAACTGCCTCAAGAGGTCACTGATCCAGCCTTGGACTTCTACACCACCTTCTTCACTTCATGCATTCAAGGGTAAACATTTGTTTTGTTTGTGTGTGTTTGCAAGCGTGGACATGTAAATAATTCAGCATTATCATTTATTGATTTTTAAAGGGAACAGTATAATGCTAATTTTGTGTCATCATTCTAGAAAAATTCTGATGGTCAAATCAATGATTGTATGCAAATGGTAATTAGAAAAGTAATCATTTGAATTCTTTGTTTACATGTTTGAGGAATTTTTCCTGATGTGTTTTGAGTAACATGCAAAACAAATGCTCATATTGCTATTATTATAAATTATGAATAATAATTTATGTATCACACTTTCTTTATATATAAATTATGGTTACATATTCTAACCATAAGGGTCTGTGTGTTTGTCTCAGTCTGTCTAGTGAGCGTGCAGGGACAAGCCCATCGGAAAGTGCAGTAATAGTGATCTCTGTTGTCGAGTGTTTGAGATACTGCATACTGCAACATACAGAAGAGGAAGCAGATCAGAAAAAAATACGCACCATGGTTATTTCCCAACAGGTGGGATCACACAGTCAACAATTGCTTTTCCCCATTATGTCAAATCTACGCGAGGCCTAATTCTTCTTACATTGCTTTGTTGTTTGCTTCTTGTAGCTCCTACCTCTGCTAGAAACGTCTCTCAGAAATCCCTCTCTTCAGAGTGGTCCTCTTTTCCTCCTGGTCACTGAAATGCTGGTCTCCTGGGAGAAGAGGGCAGGGTTACACAGTGCAGGTGAAGTCAATGACAGCAAGGACGTCTTTCAAGGGCTTCTGGCAGACTTCTGGGAGGGGCTTGGTCTTTTGTTTGTGGGCTATGCTGACAACGAAGAAGCAGATGTAAAGGCTTTGGAAGGGGTAGCCACCTTGCTGAAGGTAAGTTTGTTTTTTGGAGAATCTTTATTTTATCTTATTTTTTAACATATTTCCCGCTGCAATCTCCATGTGTACACCAGTGATGGAGTGTATCAGTATTGCATTCATATACAACCATGTCTTTAAAGAGTCGCCATAGTAAAAAAGTGGCATAAATGTTGATGAATGAAATCCATCTACCGTCACTTTCTCCATTGTCTTCAGGTAATGCGTTATCCTGAGAGAGTTAAAAGAAAGCACGCCCAGAAGAAGAAATTTGTCAAGATTGGTTTCTGTAATCCAGCGGACGATGAGACAGCTGAAGTTGAGGAAGATGGTGTTGAGAAGCCTGAGCAAACAGTATCCGAGCCTTTGAATGAGAAGGCCTTTGAGTTCCCGCAGACGCAACATTTTGAGGATGTGGTGTGCCAGCTGGCACAGCTATGCCTGGTGCATGTGAATGAGAGAAAATCTGAGAGACATCTTGTTTTCCTCTCTCTCCTCCTACGGTCTTTCCACACTCCCAGAGTCTTCAGTGTAAGTCACGTTTGATGATGAGGAAAGTATTTAGTTTTTTACAGCTCTCACACATCATTGATGCAATTGACCTTACCCCTTAACTGTGCTTTCTTAGACATTGGTGGAATTGGATCATCCAATAACAGAGGATGGTGAGCAGAAGGACAAGGTGAAAACCAAAAATGCAGCAATGCAGTTCCTGCTGGAGCAGGTGGTGTTGTGGCTGGCTGAGGAGGGACGCTCAGACTCTGAACACCTGGTGGAGATGGTCTTCAGCTCACTGTACTGCTGCAGTTTGCAGGAGAGCACCCGTGTCCTCAACCACATTACCACGGTAACAGAAGTTCCTGATGTAGATTGATATCATTTATGTGCAGCATACTGATCCCTCGTTTGTTGTAAATTGTTTTTTACGTTGCTGACATTCCTCCTCTTCACTTTGCTTTCTAGATGGATTTACAGTGGGGCATCATCCTGCAGATCATACAGAGGGTATGTGTCATTTTGTTTACACAATCTTGTATCAAAGTGTCTTATGATCAAATGTCCACTGTTCTAGATGTCTGTGCTGCTCTGCTATCCATCCTGTCAAGGCATGTGCAGACACTGAGACTCTGAAAAGCTGTAGAGATTGGCTGAAAGGTTCAGTTCTGGGCGAGAAACTCCTTTCATTGACTGAGGAGCTGTGCCATGGGGGATGCACCACTGCCTGTGCCACCTCTTCTACAAGCAACCACAGCTGGATGCTCATCAGTCTAGTCCTCTCTCAGCACCACAACAATGGTGAACACAAACGCACGCAAATCTTTTAATTTTCTCAGCATCTAATTGTTTGTTAATTTTGTTATCAAATACAAAATGATAATATTTTTTTTGAATCTGTTTTTACTTGAACAGAGCCTCTGATAGGGGAGGTGTACATGGAGAAGATCTTAGACAAGCTCCACGCCACTCTGTCTGAGACGAAAGGACTGTCTGATGCGGGCAACATGGAGCCACTCATCTCATTCATCTGTGATGTGGCCTTCACATTCTTCTCCGCTGTGCAAGACTGTCTTCTACTAGTCTCTGCTGAAGAGCTTCTACTCACCGTCTTCCAGCTTACCGCCCAAGATCAAACACACACACTTCTGTCTGGTAGGTAACCAATTTTTGCACGAACATTTATATGAACAATTTCCTTGTAAGTTAAATATAACTAATCTTTGCTGAAATTGCTTTCAAAGACTCACTTTTAAAAAAGCTGCAGAAAGTCAATGTAGCTGGGGTCCAGTCATTGGTCCAGCACTCTGAATATGAGGTCAAGAAAGGTGGCTTCCTGCACAGTGCGGCTCTTTGGGTGTCAAACCAACTTCTCACTGTCTCCTTAGACATTAAAAGGTAATTTTTAAGTAACGCTTCTGAAATATGGGCCTATTCAATGTGTCTACATCAGTGCAACCCTGTTTATCTACTTAACTCTTCTTGGAATTATCTTTTAGTTTACAGGTTCTAGTCCTGGCTGTACAGTGCCTGGTGGAGACAATCATCTCTGTCTGCGATCAAGACTCCCCAGTTCTCGTCCAGTTCTTTAACCAGTTGACACCCAGCTTTTCAGAATGGACAAGGATTAGACAAGCTTTACCTGCTCAGGTGAGCCAGCCTTTTACACAGGGCAAAAATCAATGCTCTCCCATACATTGCTATGAAAGGAAGCTGACCCCCCCATGATATATTCACCCATTGTTTTTTCTTCTTTTCTGTCCTCTGCAGTGGGTCAAAACCCCCTTACTCTCTGGCCGTTACAAAGGAGTTTGTGAAAAACCCTCCATAGAAATCTGGAAGTTTAGGTTGTCAACCAAGCTGCCGGCCCACTTATGTGTCTGTGCCCTGTTGGGGAGGGTGGCACAGACTGCTGCATTCATAACTCACGACCAAAAGGAGGAATGTCCTTCACGCTTGCCAAGCCTTAAATACACAGGTACACACACATACACAGGAAATTAACAGTTGTAAAGTTGAACATGCGTATGTGGATCTATTTAAATAAGTTTGTGTATGTATGCTTTTCTTTGGCAGTTTCAGAACTGTTGTATGCACTGCAGTGGTGTAAGGAGGTAGAGTACAGCCCTGCTATAGTGTCTGCCTACCACAGCCTGCTGACTGACTGGGAGCTGTCAGAGGGACTCCACAACCAGGTGTCAATCAAAAATCTGCTCCAGACACTCTACTCAAGGTGAGCTACACTCCCTAAGTTTTGACAAATAAGATATTAATTTAATACTACGCAAAATAAGCCAAAACCAACCCACACAAGATTGGTACTTTCAGTTGCCTGGATTCATGAAGCATCTTGTAAAGCCATGGCTGGGATTATTTTTTGTATCATTTTATTAATTTGCAATCTCTAAAAGATGGCTGCTTAGAAAAAGTGAATGAAATATCTATCCGCTTCTGAAGAAACAAGACAACAAAAGTTAAAAAGCACTGTTAATGTATACAATAGAATTTTCACCAATATGTATTTTTGTGTAATGTTGTTGTTACCTTGAAGGTCAGTGGAGGATGGAGGTCTATGGTCTCTCACGCTTCAAAACTACATCCACACCAACAACCTAGCAGATGCTCACAGTGTGAGGAAGCTTCGCAGCAGTGCAGACAGGTGAGTCATTTGTGAATGATTTAAATTTCACATTCAAAACCTATATATATACACACACACACACACTAAATGACCAATGAATGGGGTTATATAATTAAAAAAGTCTGTCTGGTCAGTTTGTTCCCAGTATCTCAAAGCAAACTGAACACGCTACAGGTGCTCTGCCCCACCATGACCAAAGAGGACAGAGAGACTCTTGTTGCCTTGGCTACTGCTGGAATAATCAACTGGCAAGAGAATGACGGTAAAAAAAATAACACTTATAAACATACATATATGACATAGAAAGCTTGAACTACAACCAAGCAATTAATAATTTTGTACTGTTTGTCACAGATGTGTATGGGTGTCTGGCGACGCTGCTGTGTTGTCTAAAAGCCCAAACACAAGTAGAGGAGGAGGTGCTTCAGGCTATCCTGGCCACTGTGATGGAGTGGAGGAACAGCAAGGAGGACTGGTTCCTCTTTGGCAGGTTAAAAAAACATTTCATTTATTATATCTCTTGCAAGCATGTCCTTGTTTAGTTTTTTTCCACTGATATATCTACATTTCACACACCTTTTTGTACCTTAGTAACCTGTCTGAAGCAACTGCCGAACAGTTGAACCGGACTGTGGAGATGATGCGTTACCTGTCCTGGCTGGTGACTCACTGTCCCATAATGCTCGGGGGCAACCAGTGGGACTTCTTGCTCTGCTCTATGTTAGCCTGGTTGGAGGTGAGAGACATAGATCATAACCTATTGTGTTGTTTTGGGACTTTGAGTATTTATTTACAATATTTTATTTACTTGCTTCTGCCCCAAGACCTCCTGCGAGAATGTGAGCAGTCTATGGAACCCCTGGGTGCAGCTGTTTGTGTGTCAGACTGCCACATTGATAGTGAAGCTGAACCAGTTCTTTACATCATCTCCGCCCCAACTACTGGAGAAGCTACCGTCAGAACTGACTGGTGAATGGACAGACTTCTTTATCGAAGGAATCTACAACCTGCTCTTGCCTCTGCCTATCACTATTACAGGTGCGTAATACAGGCCTTCTAAAAATCTAATCTAACAATCTAGATATTAGTTACTTTTTCATTTAGCAATTAAGAACATATACACATGTCTGACTATGTCCCAAACCTGTCATTGCAATGAAAAGAACAACAATTAGTATTTAATAGTAGTCATATTCATAGTACTTCTGTGTGTGTGTTTGCAGATGCCTTCACTGAACCGGACGACCCTGTGTTCCCTTTGGCGGTTCTGCAGTCAGTGGGCGTGGCTCTGACATATGTGCATGTACAGCAACTCCAACAGAACTCCCTCCCTCCACGGTTCATAGCAGACCAGAATACGAACCTGCCAGCGCCCCTCCAGACGCTCCTCAACACCTTTTGTCCTCGGCTGCTCTTTAAGGCCAGGCCTCTGCAGATCACTGTCTACCACTTGTTAGAAAAGTAAGTTTTGTGTAAGAGTGTGTAAAAGGGTGTGCACTGTGCAGTCGTGGTTAACTTTTCCTTTAAATTAACAGAAAAAAATAACTGTTAAAAGCTGCCTTTTTACTGTGTTGTGATTTAGTGTTGAACCTATCCTTAGATGTTCAGGGCCCTGCAGGCTCACATCATGCTTACCACAAGATATGAAATACATTTTACTTGCTTATTGTCAACACAGGGTCATGCCTCAGCTGCCCGAGTGTGACGGAGAAGGGGACAACAGCAAGTCTGATGATGATAGAGATGAGCCATGTCTGTAAGTCATTAGGGCGATCATTTTACTGTGGGCTTTACACATTATACAATTGTTATCAAGAATCAAGGATTGTCAATTGAGTTGACAACAACTGAGCCTAGGTTATATTTTTTAAATGATTCTCACTGTTCTGTTCCCTTTTTGTGTTCAGATCTCCTCCAGCATCTCTGATGGCCGTGCTCTCCACCTGCGAGGAGCTGTGTGATAGCATCCTGGCAGGGGTTCAAGTAGGAGAGTTTGCAGTGGTCCAGCCCCTCAGTGTGGAGTACTCCTGCATCCTGGGATACCTGCTGGCCTGGAAGCTGCTCCTCACTTTTTTCAAATCCTCCCCCTCCCATGTGAGTCATGATAATGTCCTCAAATGATCAGCCTCTAATGTTGCTGGTTTTGACTTAGTAGTTTGACCATGTGACAGTGTATACAAGCAAGTCCATTTATATGGGCAAATGAAAGGGAGTATGTGTCAATGTCCGTATTGTCACAGTATTGATGTTCTTCTGGTTTCTCTCCAGCTGCGTGCCCATTATGCCCAGTATCTGAAGAGAAGCTGCTCCCTTAACAAGCTCCTCCTCCACCTCTTCAAACTGATGCCTGAAAACCCCATCTACCCAGGCCAAGGGGCAGAGACCAAGGAGACCAAAACCTTCTTCACTGAGAGCCTGTCTCTGTCTGTTGACAGTAAGTAGCTCGCAAGGTGTTTGGTGTTTTGTGTCCCCAACAGAGCTTTCAAGGCAGCGCTACCTGGAAAGCACTTTTGGGGGCATAAAACACCATCGAGCAGCCTGCACACCAACACAAATTTGACTTCTGTACATGGATATGAAATGTAAACAATGTTGTGTTTCTTGCCCGCAGAAAACGCGAGTGTTGAGTGGGAGCTCCCTCATCTGGCTTGCAGTGTGTACTACAGCACAGTGCAGGACCTGCCTGCCATGGTGCGGCTGTGGTGGAACAGCCAGGAGAAGAGAGTGAGCGCAGCGGCGGAGAAGTTCACCATCAAATACGTCAGTCCTGTTCTCTCGGCTCAGGAGATTTCGTCCGTCCATTCCAGCACTCAGATGTTTGACAGCATGACTGTAAGTTGGCAAACTCGTTGCTCTGTGTGTGTATCTACAAATACAACTTTTACTAAAAATAGATTGTAAAGCAGATGTGTGATTATGTGATTGAAAGACCCTCCCACCATGGCAAAGGCAAACAGCGTATATGTATTGATTGATTTTTCTCTTATTGCTCCAGGTGAAAGCCCGCTCAGCAGCGCGGGAGGTGATTGCCACCTACTCTGTGGATGATATCTTCATTGAGTTGGTGATTCAGCTCCCACCAAACTACCCTCTGGGCTCTATCACTGTGGAGAGCGGGAGGCGTGTGGGCGTCGCCGTCCAGCAGTGGAGGAACTGGATGCTTCAACTGAGCACCTACCTCACACATCAGGTAAGAAACAAAAACACACCATGGATTTAAAACCTTCAAGAGGTTGGTGTTGTTTTAAGTATGGCCTGTTCATCAACCTGATGTGTTTGTGTGTGTGTGTTCAGAATGGCAGCATTATGGAGGGCTTGGCTCTGTGGAAGAACAACGTGGATAAGCGTTTTGAGGGAATAGAGGATTGTATGATCTGCTTCTCTGTCATCCACGGCTCCAACTACTCCCTGCCCAAGAAGGCCTGCCGCACCTGCAAGAAAAAGTTCCACTCAGCCTGTTTGGTAAGATTTTATGTGTCAGCATCCTTATATCTTCCAGTGGTGGGCTTCTTTACCCTTAATCTATCATCTTAACTGAGAGAGAGAGAACAATATCCCCGGCAACAAAGTGTTGTCTGTAATCTGGTCTAATGCCGTTTCATGATAATTTCTTCTTTTACTGGGATGTAATTGAAGGCAGATTTTGTAAATCCACAGCCCACCACTGGTTGTGTTATATGCTTTTTGAATTACACCTCACAAATACCATATACAATTTAAAGCACAATAACATATTGTTTAAAGTGAACATGCTTAACTTTTTGACATTGTACATTGATATGTTTCTTTCTCATCTTTCTACAGTACAAATGGTTCACTTCCAGCAACAAGTCCACCTGTCCCCTGTGCAGAGAAACCTTCTTTTAAGGTTGATCAATTGCTAAAAGGTTAACAGGACTGGAAAGGTAGTGATTACACAACTCATCTTTATTAAGGTCTAATTTATTAGATCACAACATGGGTTGTAATTTTTCATCAGAGGCTTTCTCTGACTCAAGTGGACGGGTTTGTGGGTTTCAGAAAATCATGTTTCATGCGCTCAGAGGAAGACTGAACTAAAGAACAGTACAATTGTATTTTGGCTACTTTTATGTCCATATTAGTGTGAGATGACAAGCTTTCAACAGTTTGTTCATACCAATGCTTTACTGTACTTTTTATGTTCAGCATCAGTAGCTCCCCGCTGATGTATTTCTCTTAGAGTTTGGACTTATTTTACATTTTGAAATGTGCAGGTGTGTAGAAGGGGCTAAATATCAAAGTTTGGCACACTTGATAGGCCCTTAAGTCTTATACTAGCACCTGTTGGTAAATTGACTAATTTACAAATTTAAAAAGAAAGGGGATGGCCTTAATATTGCAATATAATAGGTTTCACAATTATTTCCTAATATTTAGGAGTGTATAGAGATTATGTCTGATAATGCCTTATACCGTTATTACAAGGGGAGATCCCCTATGACAAGCAGGAAAGGGAACTTGTTTACGGTTTAGGTTTTTAATTTTCAAAATGCCAATGCTTACACATATCCAAACCAATGATAAGCGGCTTCCCCTGTGCCTGCGAAAGGCTGTAAATGATGCTGGAAAGTAAATAAAATACAACAGGATTGATATTAATGGATGCAATTTGTCTTTGATTCATTACTTAAAACAGGAGTCACAAAAATAATACACACAGAAGCTGATATGCACTATAACCACTCTGCCAACAATGCGCTCCAGAAACTGATTTTTAAAATATCCAACATATCTGTCGATGTGTAGGCTATACTTGAAACATTATGCATGCATTTTGACTGCCCAATTGTGATGGAATACAGAGTAAAGCCAAAACTAAATAAATGTGTTAATTACCTTAATAGCAGATTATGATTCATACCATATAAAGTAGTTTGTAATGGCCCTTTATCAGAACACTAAAAGCTGATTTGGCAGCCTTACAGGACGTTACTATGGCCGAGTACAGTGCACATATTTTGCCAATGATTGAGATGTGTTATTCAGAACAATGCATTTGCATTTCCATTAAATGGATTCATATGTCTTGCACAAGGACTGCTCATGCATATATTTTTTTTTACTTTTGCTTTACTTTCAGGCTTTTACTCTCAAATCCACTAAGTTTTGCCCTAGGTAAATTGTTGTGCTTACGATTCATTAAGTCCCTTCGCCAAAGCTTGCTTCATTAATACCTTAACCACAACCATTATCTAGAGTTAAGAATATAAAGACCTACTGATCACAAACCTGAAAAACTAAAAGTAATGTATACATAACTGAGATGAGTGACCTATTTATCACTTAACACATGGCTTGAGATTTGATTCAAACTGGGGCCACATCTCTCTCTCTCTCTCTCTGCTAAAAATGAACAAGTCGCTATATAAAGGTATGTAGGTCAACAGATGTGACATTTATGAAATGCCATCACTTTTTTCTTAGATAACTTTATTCAAAGTCAACTGTAATGAAGCCCAAGTGCTTCTGTGAACTGTTATGTTAACCTCAGCCCCCAATTACAGTTGTATGGTATTTCCATACAACTATCACTGTAAGTTAACCTGCGCTAGTTTCCAAGAAAAGACTGTAATTAGCCTCAGCCTGTGACTGCTGGCACCAGTCTCCCATGCTCATTTATCTTGGGTCTTCCTCCTCCTCCTGTTGAATAATGGATCTGTTTAATGGAGGTTTTCTCTCATCACAGTTGTTCC
This sequence comes from Hyperoplus lanceolatus, assembly GCA_026929865.2. Lineage (NCBI taxonomy): Eukaryota > Metazoa > Chordata > Actinopteri > Uranoscopiformes > Ammodytidae > Hyperoplus > Hyperoplus lanceolatus. The sequence goes on along the minus strand of CM049407.1, from coordinate 17,190,479 downwards.
TAAGGAATTCATTATGACGGATTAGGCATGATCAATAAATGATTCCCTATCATTTGATCTGGGTCGTCTTATGTGTGTTTGCAGGCACGTGTGCATTTGTAATTCATTATTGCGGTCGGAATTTATCAATACATTCAGTCCGCATCCATCATCATCATCTGCCCTTGACCTTTTTAATAGCCATTGATCTGTTTGCTACGGATAAATATTTATTCTGAAATAATCTCTTTCACACGTTTTGACACTCACTCACTCACTCACTCACTCACTCACTCACTCATTCACATCACCCACAAATCGTTCATTATCCGTATGATTAAGCAGTAGCGCAAATGTTATGAACAAACAGTAGAGTTCCGTGTGCAGCTTATTCTTTTCACAATATAGGTCAATCCATACCACAAGATGGCAGCCAAGGCACAATATACGACTGCTAGGAAAAGAACTACTATTTGAGGAGATGTGTACATACTAACTTGAAGGAAAATGGCTTTACTGATCCAGACTATCAAGGGAGGATAAATTGCCCACAAAGATCTAATTTTTATTGTTTAATAATTCTGTCGCCCGTTGATTTCAAGACAAATAATTTTTCAGCTCACCCAAATAATGAATGGGTTATTTAAAAATGGCATTAATAAGAGATCCCAAAAGGGATTATTAATGTGCCATCTTTAATTACTAAGATGTGTGTGATGAATACATTCAGTCACAATGCTGGAACCTGAAATGATAGTTGGAGACCCAGGTTACATGTTGCTAACATTGAGCACAAGGATATGTAAATGTATTTTTTTAAAGGGACGGGTGCCAGTCAGCATGGAAATAAGTGACTTCAGGGATTCTGAAGATATATGGAAACTCAAATTATTATTGAAAATATGACGTCAATTAATACTTTAAATACAGGCTACAAATTTGATATTTCCTTTAAAGCAGCAACGAGTAACATTTAAATATATTTTAAACAGCCTCATGTTTCCTCTCATAATCATAAATTACCTTTAACATCAAACGAGACCATCTGTGCAAAGAAAGACTTTTTTATATAGTTTTTATTACTGCATTTGATCTGGTCGTACACCCAGTCCAATTTTCGGTTCACGCGTGCATGCTCTATGGTCACATCCGTATTGGTCGCAGATTTCAGTGCGGCGCAGGAACGCGATTTGAGAAGGCTCCAGGTGAGGGAAGGGGAGCGGGAGCCTTGTTTGAGACAGTTGTTTGTTCATAATGACTGATAAGGGGGCTGAACCATCAAAGAAAAAAAAGAAAATGCAATGAAGAAAAGCTAAAAGGGAGAGTGATAGGCGGGCGGGAGGGCGTTGCCAAGCAACGTATACACAATTTCACGCAGCAAACCTAGACTGCAGTGTTTACTCCTAAATGAATGAGCGGTAGCCTACTAAAACAAAGTTTACTTTGCCTCACCAGCATCATCAGATGACCATTATTCATCTGAAATAGTCATTATTTACAACATAAACACATTACCTCATCGTGATCCATACTAACTAACTGCCATCTCTCGTTCATTCGCTTGGTGTGAGGACACGGACTCGTTCAGCTCCGTGAGAGGTGACAATGCATCAACTCATTGCAATCAGGTGTGTTTAGCACTTACTGCCAAATTAGTTGATGCTGTGTCACCCATAGACTCACAGAGCCGAAAAGAGTCCGGTGCCCTCCACACTTTCAACACACGGACACGCACCATATTGCTTCCTGATTATTTGAATCTTGCACTCCCTGCACGAGCTAGAAAACAGCTTCACGACAGCTGGCGTCGTTAAAATACTACCGCTTTTGTTCAAAGGTGTCGCCAACGTGCCGACTTACTCGTAGTGGCTTTAATGGATTCAACACACCAATTTTTCTGTTATCAGGGCTGTACGCTTTTTAAAGTGGTAGCACTGGTGCTAGCAAGCAAAAAAATTCAGTTGCACAAAAATAAATTTGGTAGCACACAAAGTCTGATCGAAAACTTGCATGACCCTAACCCTTGCATTTAGCTCTAATTACCTTTGAGCATGTCATCTTGGTTTTATTTGAGATTCTCAATGAATATGATATCCTACTGTGCAGTAATAATTGTAGAAAAAATAATAGGGGTGCACTGATTGCAATTTAGACAAAAGAGTCTAACCTGCCAATGGCAATTTTTTTGCTGATTCAGAATTATTTTCCCCCCATAGAACTATAAAAATAATGTCTATACCTATATATTTTTAGAAACATATCATTATTATATTAGGCTAATAATAACAAACATTTTTAGAACATTTCATTCTTTTAATGAAAACCATACTTTAAAACATTGAACATATAGCCTATTAAATAAATTAGTAACATAGTTATAAAATTTAGGCCAAGTTAAATAGGTTGTGTCAATCTTTGTTTAAATCATAGATAGTTACTGCTGTTGACTGCTTTCTTTATAGGTCCATGGTTGGCTGCAGGTCTGTGAAGCGCTAACTTCCTGTTCTTACCTGCTTCAAAATAAGAGTCAACTCGCATTTGGCTAGTAACCGACTTTTATTGTGAATGCGCACAGGAAATGTTCTGTTTATACACGCACTAACTTGACTGCGTTAATGTAAAGAGAGCCGTCTCCTTCCTGTTTTAACCGTTGGTGAAGTTAGACGCCATAATCGCCACACAAGCACAGATCCCGAGCACACATCTTTCACCAGCCAAAGTGGAGGGTAGACATAATAACTTACTCGCCTAAGACTACATTCACCCGCATTTGGAGAGTGTTAATGTAGAGCCCTCTAAGCAGTATTTTTGCATAGCTCCTCTGTGTCTCAAACAGACAGAATCTGCTCATTAGCACTGGTGCGACTGGACTTGTATTCATCATCACACGTGATCAATTTCAGTAGCAAATGCGATCAAAACTGTCGCACTGTACAGCCCTGGTTATAGTAAAATCAAATTTTTTCAATAATGTAATATGAAACTAATCAAATAGTGATTTTCTGTACATAATTAGCATTTATCAGTTGATCAAGTTGCATTTACATTTGTGCAGAGCACTAGAGCACAGATCAGATTCTATACATGTGTCCCTTCTGAATACCTTTAGTGCTTGTGATGCTGTCCATCCATGAGCTACTGTATCCTACTGACCCACTTGCATGAAACCGCTTTACTAGTTCAAGCTAATTAGCAGCCAACAACCAATCCGTTCGCTAGCCTTTTCTGTGTCCTTCCAAGTTGATTGGTGGAGGCTTGGTTATTTCATAATTAGCCAGGCCCAGATAGCTCTCATTTAGCGCTCCCTGACCCATTTGTGAGAATATTAGCATTCCAAGCCAATTGTAGGAGGTGGGTCCTATCCCGTTTTACGCCACTCCTCAACACTGCAGGCAACTGCCCGGCTCTGGAAATGGTTTTGAATTAGTCTGTGACTGTGTGTTTAGTACGTGTGTATGTGCGTATGAGTATGACTGCTGATAATAGTTCTTTTGAAATGAATGCCGCTGATTTTATTAGCTCCTGTGCAGCCAATATCCCCCACCTCCTCTCTCTCTCTCGCTCTCTCTGTGCATCTCTCCCATGTTACAATTCATTTAGCACACTGTGTGAAATTACACTCAGCATACGATCAATACCTGGATTTGTTGAATTCATTGGGTTCATCTATCCTCAACCAAAGCAGGGAACTTTACCGTTCTATTGGGGCTATTTTCTCAACTGCACTCAAAAGGAAAATGATCAATTTTATTAACATTGGCTGTTTTCACATAATGAACGCCATAAACTATGGTTATTGACCTCAATCTATTGGCTCCATAGACATGCATTTGTATTAGTCATTATGGCTTGGGAAAAGGCTGCCCGGTCTGCCACAGTTTAAATCTACTGTTATTACTCTGTCATCACGTACAGGCCTTTTATGGTTTTCTATTACTGCTGCCATGTTATAGCAGCGATGGAGGACACCAAAGAGCAGGTGGCTGAGTGTGCTGTTTTCAAAAGACTCTGGCCATGAGTCAGAACCACTGTGAGTATAGATTTAAAGTGAACATTTTATATTTTATGACTACAGAAATTAAAAAAGGAGCAAGTCAATAATGAATAGAACATTGCATGCAATATCATTTTGCGAGGATGAGTGGTGAAACAGTAAAAATATTTGCAGTCTATGTCCAGTTTTATCTAGAGGTGTCAGTAGTCGTGTGGGCACATTCTATCAAAAATTTCCATTCTTTCAGAATAACTGCAGAGAGACTAAATCCACCCAATATCTTAGAATCACAGCCAAATACTTTTTCAGAGAGTATTTTAAGCTCAATTGACCTAACTCTCTCCCATGATGAAACTTATCAGCCCAAGGCGCAATGCATGGCAAATGACTGTTTGCGTATTACAAGATACTGCCTACGTTTACATTTGAGCACCGGCAGAACTAATCTGACCTACAAATAACACTATTTCTTATTTTTATTTGCCAGATCAGAAAACCTCTTGCGTGTAGCTTCAGTCAACCAACCGCAAAGTGGGCCCTAGTCTACACGGAAATAACGGCACAGGGGAAGTGTAAAAGGAATCTGAGCATGGCCAAATCCTTTTAAATGCAACTAGGACAAACACATGAGCGGTGCTTGCTGAATATTTTTGTGTGTGTGTGTGTGTGTGTGTGTGTGTGTGTGTGTGTGTGTGTGTGTGTGTGTGTGTGTGTGTGTGTGTGTGTGTGTGTGTGTGTGTGTGTGTGTGTGTGTGTGTGTGTGTGTGTGTGTGTGTGTGTGTGTGTGTGTGTGTGTGTGTGTGTGTGTGTGTGTGTGTGTGTGTGTGTGTGTGTGTGTAAACTCCTGTACACAAGCTAAATAGAGGCAGGGAAAAGGGACAGCTTTTACACTTCTGGCAGTAGCTCCCTCTGAGTATACCTAACTTTTGCAGCGGTATTGTTATAAAGTAGCAGGGCCTGATCCACTGTGTGCACCCTTCATGACCCACAATGTAGAGGTAGCAATTAGGTACCAGCAGTTCACATAAGACAGATCTCTATCATGCCCCATGCCCTAAACTTAGAGAGAAAACCCACAGGCACCTCCATATATTGTGCAAATGCTTTATAGTACATTGTGATAAAGGCCAAGAAAATGGACTCCCATACCCTGTGGCAAAATTTGATTTACTGTTCTATTTAAATTGCCGCACTTCATTTCAGGGAGGTTGGTGTTTCCATAGCTGAGCCTAAGGGCGTTAAGATACATCGCACTGTAAAAGTAACCAGACATTTAACATAAACTGTAGAAGGTGGAACACACTGCACCTAACTCACCCAAATCATCAAAAGCATTTTGCTCCTGTTTTGACAGTCAAGAAAAAAAAAGTCCCTTTCTTTTATCATGGACACAAATGTACGTAGTTCTTGCCTACAAGGACTACATTCCAAACTTTTTTCAGATGTTTATATATATTTATTTTTTTTATCCCAGTTGGCAGTTTGGCTCTAAATCCCTAGATCTCAAGAACCAAACTGCTAGCCAGCAGTGTCATTCAGTCTATCACTTTGGACCAGACTGAAATATTTGAACAACTATTGAACAGATTTGTGAATAACACTATCCTGGTTCTACCAGACCATCGTACTTCATTTCATTGGGAAAATGAAATTTGGGCGGAAGTAGGTGGGCGGGCGGAGCCAGGCTATAATAACACACCCCTAAGCCTCAACTGTACTTTGTGTTTAGAGCTCATGAGCAAATGCATACATTCACAATGAAGATGTCTATGGTTATTATTTGATAAGCATCAGCTTTTTAACATCTTCACTATGAGCATGTTTCTGATGTTAGCAAGCTGGCATTAGCATTTATCTCACGGCATGGCAGCCTCCCAGAGCCGCAAGCATGGCTGTAGTCTTTTTTTTTATCTCAAAAGAACAGATCATTTTTTTTTTGCAGAGTATCGCTCCAAGAAAAAAACATGGCTCTCAAACAAAACAGGTCATTTTCTCACCTTGACATCAAGGTTGCCCTAGTATCTTTGCTGATATATCTCGGAGAGATAAAGACATAACTTACTCTTTTTTTTAAATACCCGTTCCTCTCTGCCTCAGCTGTAGTATTTACTATGGCGAGTATATCAAAACCTGATCGAGGCTGGTTCTGCCTGTCTGCATCAATCATCAGAATGGCTCAGCTGATAAACAAGTATACAGCTGGATACGGCCTGCACCAGTGCCACAAACCAAGTGAGCAAGCATCAGATTCCTTGAAGTTTGAACAATTAGGTTAAATCCTAATTGGCAATTACTAATTTGTAATCCTAAAGGTATTTAATGAGCTCATTTAATGGTGCCATGGAGCATGATAGAGTATGGTAATTGGCTTTTATAAGAAAAATCAAGGTGTGCTTGTGAGGTGGGTGGTGCCACTTATTCACCAAGCTACATATGTATTCATAGAAAGTTTTTGTTTTACAAAAGAAGTTTAGGAAAGAATCTTGAATCCCCCATCTGTAATAGTCCTTTGGATGAAGGAGAAGTTTTGAAGTGAGACATTTGGGTGCTGGATGCTCTCCTCTTATCATCAATCCCTGATGATGATGTGTTTATGAAGTCAAAAAGTTGCCCTTGCAGCTTTTCTACAGTTGTAAAAATGGATGTCTCACTCTCCAGTACAAGGTCATAGCTGTCAGGAAAGAGTGAGGCCATGGGAGCTAATATACTCAGGCCAAGAGGAAGAATCATCCTTCACTCACGCAGCAGACAGAGGGCTGGAAGAGAGAGAGAGAGAGAGAACGGTGTGAAACCCAGAAGAGAGAGAAAGATTAGGAAAAGTCAGCCGGTGGAGGGCAGAGAGAAAAGACGCGAAAGAGATAATGGAGAACTGGAGTTGTCGTCGAAGTCTGGAGAGGAAAAGAGTAAAGCCGGCTTGCCCTGCCCTAAAGCACTGTTGATATGACAGTTGTCTGAGGCCAAATCTGAGGCCAACGCATTCCACTGATAAATGCCTCGGGCCTTTACCCACCTTCACACTGAGGAATGCACGCACTCTTCTTTGTCTCCCTCCTTTTCTCTATGGCTGCAGAACGCCTTAAAAACAACTTCAGATGTACATAACCTACACATGACCTATCACTATAAATGCCCCACAAAGGGAGCCCATTATTGGCTAATCTGAAACATAATTAATTCCCATGCCGTGTTTGTTGCGCGGCCCTTATCTTTGTGACATTAGCGATTCATCGGCCACACCGGCACCCAGTCATCAGCAGCACTCATGTAACACTCATGCCCTGCTTATCCTTTTTTTGTGTTGGATAGGATGTATTCAGCTAATGGCTAATAAATAATAACTAATTAAGCGTATGATAATGGCATGATAATTCTACAATGTATTACTCACTCACTGCACAACTATGACACTGGTATTTCACTGAGTCGAGAGCAGAGAGAGGGTAGAGAGGGAGACACCTGAAAAGCAATACTGCCTACGAGCTAGTACTTACATTATGTCTATATTATCTCACTCTGCAATGGAGCCATATCAACGCAAGCAAAATAAGAAGGTAATCAATTAAGTTAACCATGCAATTAAGTTAATTAATTGCTTGTATGCCCGGGAGTTTCCTGGGGCTTGTGCTGTGGACCGCATTACTACACTGGCCAGTGATTAGATTACAGAGTTAGTGAAAGCCATTTCAGGCTCACGTATGAGAGCTGCAAAGTGGAGTCCCACTGGTTGCTGTACGCTTCCTATCTCCAATTGAATGGTATAATGCATCCGACTGCATCAGCAGAATGAATATGTAAGGTGTTTGTGGGGATGGGAGTCAGAGTGGCTTGAGATTAAACCAGTGTAGTACAGTTAAATCTATTTTGATAGAATGTAGAATCTTAATAATACTACAGATTATATCACTGCAGTGAAGTGTTTATTATTTGTTTGTTGAGAGGGAGGGAAGCGAAATTTTGCTCCGGCATCTAACAGACGAGTGCTTCAGATGATTTGCTTACTGTGAACAGATAAACAGCTGATGGAAACCTCCCAAAATCCTTCAGACCCAAGAAGAAATTTCAGTTGTTAGATTGACCTCATTTCCCTTTTTATGAGTTTTCTGTATAAACTGACACAAGTTTGAAAGGCATTAGTCTCATTTTGATAACATGGGTAATTCCCTCATATTTATCTCCAGCACACAGATATTTAGGCCAAGTATCTGTAAAAAGAAATATCTGTAAAATAAATCCAGTGTTTATACACAGCCTGGGCTCTGTAAATGGGTATGTGAACATGGGGTATGTAAACATAATTTGTTTCGTAAAATAGGCTGCAAATGGGCTATCAAGAGATTATGGATTCTTTACAAAATAATTTTTTGTCTGTTTCCAGAGTGGATATTTTCCCTTTTATCACAAGAAGTGTTAAACTGCAGACTTACAAATCCCGTTCCTTGTCTCTCTTTTATTTTTTCTTGTATTATAATGAACATGCTGACAGTCAAATTAGTATGGTGTCACTGTGGTGGTATGCTTCAGTGACATGACTGCACAACTCTCCCAACGTGATAGCACACACCATAGTCTGTTAAAGGATCATAGTACAGCCAATGAGATACGGGTTGGTGTGTGGTGATGTAGAGTAGAAAATGTACCTTTATTTGGATTCCACTATTGTTCCTTATGCCTTTTTTTAACTTCTTTTCAAAATTAGAGGGTAGCGTTCTCCTATTTCAGCCCAATTCCTGGATTAGGAACAGATATTGCTTTGTACGGAAAATGTACAGAAATATCTACAGTGACTGCAACTATGTTAAATTGTATTACATGGGATTAACATTGTGGTTTCAGGGAACGATTGTGTGATACATACATTTATATTCTTAAAATCAATACCACATTTTATATTTTACATCCAGATATGTTACTTATTGTTAGGACACAATGTTCAGTCCTTTTTATGGACATTTCACATGCCCCCCCCCCCCCACACACACACACCATGCTTGAGGCCTGTACCCGAGTCCTTATACTGCAGGTGAGGGCAGTGGGGGGAAAAATGCTCATTCTAATTGAGTCCACCCCTGAGTGAGCTGGGGAAGTTCACCCATCACACATGGCTCCTACACACATGCATGCACCCCCCCCCCCACACACACACACACACACATACATACACACACACCCTCACCTATACACAGACCGCACACACCCTCACATACGAACACACACACGCTAGAGAGACCTTTTCCTTTAATAAGCTCCCCAGGGTTATAATGTTATTGTTGATTTCCTTGCAGAAGACGCAAAGATGTACATAATCAAATTCACATCTAAGCAGGCACAGACACACTCTGCACACAGGCCTGAATGCATGAATACCTGCAGAACTGCAAGCAGATCCTCCTGGGGCCTGTTTCAGGTAGCTGGTTTTGAGGCAACTCAGTCTGTTCGCTCTGAGTTAATGGAAACTGTGGGTTTTCCGTTTCAGGAAGCAGGTTCAGAGCAACCGAGAATCAGTTACTGAGGCAACATACGCCGTGGGCCTTTAAGGCCCGGACACACCGGCCCGATAATCGCCGTCGTAGAGGCTGGAGGGGGCGGGGACACGAATCTGCTTGGTGTGTGCCGTGAAATCGGTCGTTGTAGATGTCGTCGGGCTTCTTTTGAGCCGATTGAACATGTTCAGTCGGCGGCGGGCAGTCTTTCAGTTGGAGCAATTTGATTTGTGGAGGGCTAGCGAATCAGTGAAGCCCGGAAGTGAGGCGGGTAGCACAAACAGCTAACAACAGTTAGCCATTGTTTTAATGTGTTTGTTTGTTTTGTTCAGCGAGTACTCACATGCATCAACCCTTGTTGACTGCTCGACACCATACTCGACACTCTCTGCTAAAAATGGTGCTCTTTATGGTCCATAAATATAAATACGTATTTCTATCTATGTTTATGGTCTAGAGAGCCGTCCCATCATTTCCGGCTTCCGTATTTTTTCAAGCCACAATAAAGATTAGCGCCGCCTGCTGTTATGGAGACATTACGTCCCGCGCAAGTGCAGAGCGTACGGAAAGTCAGCAGTCGGCTTGGTGTCTTCTTTGCACTTTATCGGCCGCGACGGGAAGACTGGAGCTGCCTGAATCGGCAGACTCCATTTTCGGGTAGTCGGACTGGTGTGTCCTGGCCTTAACCTGCTGGATGGTGGTTAGACCTAGCCTACTTTGAGTTTGTTACGCTGCAGCTCCGACTGAAGAAAGAGTCACAACGCTTCCCTGTACAGTTTAAAGCAAAATCACTCCATAGAAATCTCCATCGGGATGTTTTTATCATGTACTGATGATTTTACGTTTGATTGATAATTTATCTGATCAGTTGCCTTGTTCTCAGCCCTTGTTCGTTCATATAGGCGGCCACACTTTGTGAACATGCTCTACATTCAGATTAACGAACCTATTTGTATTGTTTGTATATCATTCTTTTTTCTATTAGTAGGAGTTTTTTAACATCTGTGCCACTGAACAGATTTCTGTCAGGTTGAAATGTAATTCTGCGGCTGCACGCGATCGTTCACTTGTGTGATCCCAAAGTCACAGACGAGCCTCGTTAATTAGCCTTATATGAATATAGAAATAATAATAATTTAAACTGTAATCACTTGAGGACAAGGGATCTGGTAATAAATCAGTCAGGCTCTACAATGGAAACTGTCACCTAATGTGTCTGACGTTAATGTCACTCCCCATGTAAAAGAACAGTATTAGGCTATAGCTTGCCTACATAATAGAGAATATAAAACACTGTCAGCAGTGCTGTGCAGTGCCAGCTTACTTTTGCTGCTGCTGATATGCGTTACTTAATTCTTAAAATAGACTATTGCTTCTCATACGGATGCGTAATGATTCTCTTGACAAAACATGTTTGCCACGTTTTTTTCTGAATTGCCGAGGTGATTAGATCAGAGTTATGAGATAATATCCCCGTTAATTCTTCTCCAAACCATAAACTCATTCGTTAATATTTTTTACTCTAGTGGGAGGAGCGGAGAAGTTTTTTTTTCTTTTTTTTGAGAAGTATTTGTTTCTCCTGTTTCCATGGTGAATCATGTTATCAGCGATCCATTGACGATGGCTTTTACGCACGCGCGTAAAGTTGATTGACCCAACGCTGATCCACTGTTCTGAAACCGATAACCCAGAGTTGCTCATCTCTGAGTTGAGCAACTCAGAGCGCAGGATTAAACCCAGAGTTTGTAAACCCTGCTACCTGAAACAGGCCCCTGGCTTTTTCGTTGTGTCTCTCTTGCAAATACAAACACCTACACACAAATATCAATCTAGACTTCAAAGATCATTCTGCTACATTTCTGTAAATCTAATTAGAACAAAAGTCTGTGATAATGTGAGTTTGAATGTTAATGCACAAAGTAGGGAGTCTATTCAGAGAGAGATCATAGGAGGAGTATTTAAGCTGTAACTGCATTAATCTTTCCTTTTTGTTTGTCAGAGTTAAAGCACCTAATAGAGTGCTCTAATGTAAACGATATACCAAATGCTCTCCTTTTAAGGCACTTTATCTTGTCCAGTCAGAACGCACTTAGTGAGGCAATAAAAAAGCAAGTTTGTTGTGACTGTCTCCTCCTCCCCATAGGATTTATTGCGAGATATATTTTTATGGAGGGAAAATGCATCTGTGTTGTTAAAAGTTAAATAAGAACACCCACGCAGAAGAGTTTAGTATGATACATTAATATTTTTGATTACATACTATAAAACCTTTGACACATTTTGCTGATATTATCCACATGCCATTTACAACACATACGCTCCATTTTGTTGCAATGTCCTTTCAGTCAAGTGTGACCTTATGCACAATGTAATGTCAATCACATTATGTCCCAAAGAATGACTGAGAGCATATCTGACACACGCCACCACAACATAGTTTTAACTAGACATGCTTTGCCTACATACTGTATCTCAAGTTAACTCAGGAGAAATGACTTTGACAGTTTTTGACACCGGGGCCTGCTGCAATATATTGTAAAAAATAGGTCCGTGGGAAACGAAACGGTTGGCTTGATAATGAATTAATTTGAAATGTATCATTTTAACGGCTCCATAAAACAACACATAGAACAGGAAGCTCGCTGCATATTCAGTATTCAAATTCATGGATAGACAAAAACTTTGTGAATGTAAAAATCAGAGGCACCGAATGCATTTGACTCAACATATATTGGACCTGAATAATCATCTATGGCAAAACACATTGCAAATATGAAATATGTCAACATACTCTGCGTTTATGAAAGCTTAAATACTCTCTGACAAGACTTCCTCAGGAAAACTGCCCAATACTCCAGATTCATATTATAATAAGGCAACTGCATAAAGGGGAAGACTACAGATGGTCAATGCACACTTAAAATTGGATAACATTTTCATTGGGACCCTTCTGCTCTCAGACATCCCGTTGTTGTCAATAGGTCTATTACAGAAAGTACCGCTTTAAAGGAAGTGTGTTTTGTGCTGCCGCTGATCTAAAAACAGTAGAAAGAAACTGTAGCATGTTTGGGACAGACTAGTGAATCTTCTAAATCTTTCTTGACTTTTCTATGGGCAAACTAATTACAGAATGTGCTACTGAACATTGTTAAAAAAAATAGCTCATGTAAATGTCCCCTCAAAGTGAACATTTTCGATCACAGTTCCTTAATTAACGTTGCATCACTGAGTTGAAAAGGTGACCAACGACTGGGAAGACGAGCTTGGTGGTTTATTTCAAAGACTTCCAGATGAGGCTTTCTTTGTCTGTGCTTCTCCTTTAAAAGTCACAGTGGATTTTTAAAGGTCAGTGTCAAGAGAGATAATGAGTGGGTTGGTTAAGTTTTAGCACAAGTGAGTGTCTTTGAGAGTTAATGTTTCCCGTTTCCGATTGGGGGCATGAACGAAAATCAATCTCCTGTCTTCTCATATTTTGTGCTAAAGCAGTTTTTTTTCTTCTAAATACAATGCTATTGCAGTTTGGGCAAAGCAACAGTCCGCTAAATCACTGTTTGATTTCTTTGAATAACATGAATTGTATCTAGAAGTGTATACTTTGGAATCCCCTCAAACTCTTGGCATTCTGGTGCAACATCATTTCCCCCTAATAACATTTCCTAGACTTTAAACATTGTAGAGCCTTTTATGTACAGACTAAAATACTCTTTATATTAAAAAGAGATACAAACTATTTGCTGAAGGTGTTTTTAAAGACATGACGTGTGCTCAATGTCCTATACATCATTACAGTACAATATGTTTTCCCTATAAGTTGGACGCCTCTTGTTTGTGCAGTCAAGTGAAAGTAACTAACGTGTTGTTTAGGTAATTATGACATTGCACAGAAAATCAAGCTCACTTTGATACATTTCACCTATTTTGTTGATACAAAGCAGCTTTCCATACATAATACAGGCTGACAAACTCCACACTAGTCTAACCATATGGTAGCTCAAAACTAATGCATCACAACCACGTGACCACAGTGGGCACAACTGGAACGACAAGTGCAAAACTCTAACAACACTATGCACAGCAGCGGTTCATGTGGACCAAACTGTTGCCCGTTTGTCATTGCTTAAACGCAATTTTCAAAACTCTACACACTTATCTCATGGCTTAACCACAACCTGTACAACACTGTGGATTTCTAGCACTTTGTTCAAATGCTAACACTGCTGTCACAACTGTAAACCACACATTCAAAACAGAATGGATTTCAGACTAGTGCATTTCAAACACTGCATATTACAATTTCAACTGAAACACTAAGAAGGTGTCTTGTTTTGGACTTTTTAGTGAACATACTGTTTATATAGTATAGGGAAGGCTCAAAAATATAGTTTTTTTGGAAATGGACCATTGAATGTTGTTGGTTGTTGGAGGGAGAAGAGTGGCAGTGAGAGTGTGGCGGAAGATCTAGAAGACTTTGAGCTGTCATTTCTGATGGAATACAGTAAGGGCAACACTGATAGACCCTGTTGTGAATCATGGTCTCTCATTGAGAGAAGCAGGGTTGAGAGTGCAACTCAATCTGCAAAGATCTAAAGTTGCATCTATAATACGGATTTTCCAGCAAACAAATATCTTAGAGTTGCATCCTTATAGTAGGCTAAATGATAAGAGGAATTGATTTCTGTATTAGAATTATAGAATATTTACACAGATAAATATTACATTTGGAAATGTTTTCAAAAAAATATAAAATACGTATCTATCGAGGCAAACTTCTGATTCATTTATTTTTGTTTATACGTAAACATAACTGCTATGTTATAAAATAAACAATTTCATGTCAAATAATGTCAGTCTTTCCTCAAAGAAAATATTACGTCATTTGTGTGAAGTAACTCAAATTATTCAAACTGTAAAGATTAAAAGTTTGTAATTTGTGTATTGGGGTTTGATGCTAGTGTTTGTACTCTGAGTGTGTTCTGAGTGACAGTGTGTGTTATCTCAATGAGGCTGGTTCATAGTGTTTGCTGCACTGAGCCTATTTTGCAGGTGAAGTGAACTGTTCAGCTCCAGTGACAGTTGGTAGTGCAGACTGTAGTTACAGTTGTGCCCACTGTGGGTTAGCAATAAAAAAACTGTAAAAGAGCTTACAGTAAGTTCTACAGAAGATGTGTCATTTTCTAGGATAGGCACTATATTTGGAACTTTAAATGCAGTATTGCGCTTGACTCTTGCTAACTTGAACTGGAAGGCATCTGATGCTTTGTCCCTGATTTTATAGTGTTCAATGCTGGTTGACTTACATTTAGATTTAAATCTGGTTGCACTGACACATTTGCTGTAGATACCGCCCCACACGCACACACACTGTGAATAATTATGTGTATTGATGTGAGGATTACACATTGGTCACGCCCCTGGTCCTTTTACATCCTCTTTGCACTTTGGAACTTCACTGCGCATGAGTGGAAACCTTGAGGGCAGTGAGTGTCACTGCGGCTGCCTTTACAGTTATTGTATCTTTCTGCACTTTTTGATTTACTAACATGAATGTAATTTTTTTTTTGGCATTTTCAAGCTTTATTAGGTAGTACAGAGTTGAAATGGGGAGATAGAGAGAGAGAGAGAGAGAGAGAGAGAGAGAGAGAGAGAGAGAGAGGGGGGGGGATGACCTGCAGTAAAGGTCCACGGGTCGGAGTTGAACCAGCGACCACTGCAACGAAGGCCTGAGCCGATATGGTACGCGCTCTATCCACTACGCCACCGGAGCGCCCCCAATGTATTTTTTTCTTACATTAGTTTATGTCAGCTTACAAAAGTGCAAAGACACACCGAAACGCACACATACTTTCACTTCTGAGGCGGATCTAAACTGGGCCACGAAGAGCCTTGGAGGTACAACGAAGCAGGGCAGAAAGTACAGCCGCCAAATGGGGAGGTGGTGACTGGGGACAAGGGAAGAAATATAGGAAAAAAGGGGCGAAGAGTTATAGGAGAGAGACACATGAGAGGTGTGGGGAGAGGAGAGAAAGCAGACGCCTTCAGCCTCAAAACACTGTAAAATTCTTTCTTATCTAACTCTTTTTAAGTGAATGCAATCACAGCGTTGTCCTGTAAAATCCCACTATGACACTGTCAGTGACAGCTTTCTTATTTATTTTCACTTTTATGTTTACTTTTGTTTTTACTACTCACCTTATCTCCCCTCAGCATTAAGTCATGAGGGTGGATACATTTGCCCCTCTATCCCCCAACTGTATAAATATCAGTACACTTTTTTTCTCATCCTTTCTTGCCTCTAAATCTTACATTACTTTGTCTTTTCACATAGCATTGTGTTTTGAATTGCAAAATAAAATAAAGTTGTGACTAGACTTGAGGCCTGTAAAGGGGAGAACAAACATCCTCACGTCCTTATAATGCTGGAGCATGTCTGTTCTCTTACGCCGTTTGCAGTTTGACTTCTAAACTAGAAGTGTATTACAGAAGTCAAACAGAAGGTGTTTGCTTACGGTCCAGCCGGGTCCTTTTTGGCCCATCTTAATGACACATCTTTAATAAATATTTATAGGGGGCACAGGGGGATATTAAAAAACATGACATGGTAAGATGGCTTTATTCCCATGAAGATAGAGATCTATGTAGAATTAGAGAAAGGAAGAGAGGTGGGAGAATGAAATGCAAGGCTGTCACTTGTTGGCAGACGGCAGGCCAACAGATGACTTTGGCAAGGGCATGGTTTGATGGACGTCTGTTACGCAGTCTATTTAAACAATGAATGCAACAACCTTAAGGTCAACACAAGGGCTAATTCGTATGGACAAAAATATACAGTATGTATTTTACTTGTAATAAAGAATATTTGTGTATTTAAAATGCTGCTATGATGACCAGCTGTAGTAGTTATATACCTGGCTGAAATGATTATTGGTTGGATTTTTTTGCTATTTAAGATTTATATTTCTAAACAAAAACACATTCATAAATAATCCCCTCTTAAGTTTATATTGGTTTTGCTTTCCCCAAGTGGATAGCTTCATGTTAAATTGTACTTTCTAGCGACATGTTGGCAATTCCCACATGATCCATCGTCACTGAAACGACGAACCAAACCCTTTAAATACTTTTCCGACTGCACGGCAAAGGCGATTGAAGGCGATTAAAATGCATCTAGAGTTATGCCTGCAAATAATATGACATGTATCAAATATATGACAACAAATTCCCATCTGAAGGTACAATAAGAGCCTGTTAATGTGGCAAGCATTAGGGGGCAGTCCACCTCTACTGAAATGTGTCTCAAAGGAATCGAAAATAAAAAGGTGGAGCTGACAAAGAAAAAGAGGACATTTGCATACAGGGATAGAGATTTGCTGTCAATCACTTTAATACTGTATGTATTCAGCTAATCAATACTAAAAAGGCCAATTAAAAAAGAATCAAACGTTCAATTATGTTTGTGTTTTTGGTTGAAGAAATAATATCAGTTTAACAATCTTTATATCTTTATGCAAAGAAGGGTTATCAGAAATTGCTACCTTTTTGAAATATTCACAAACATCTTTGAAACTAGACAACCAAACATTTTAAGATCAATGTTAGTGACTTACTTTATTCACTGAAAAAGGGCAAATAAGAATGAACATAAATTAACAATAAAATGATATAACAAACATTTTTATATTAATGATAAAATGTTCAGTGTGCAAGGTGCAGGATCCAGCTCCATAGTGTGTAATTATACCTGTTATCGTCGGCTACATGCCTGCATGTTTGTGTGTTTCCCTTGTGGGTGTTGTGGGTGCACAAATCAGTTCACACTGTCACATTATGGGGACTCTCCTTACATTTGGTCCCCACAAGGTTAACGCTTAGATTTTAGGGATACGGCTGTAAGGTTGAGTTTAAGGGACAAACTTTTGGTTAGGGTCAAGGTTGGCTAATGAAAGGTGACAAAAACTTCTCTCTCTCTCTCTCTCTCTCTCTCTCTCTCTCTCTCTCTCTCTCTCTCTGACTATTCTAGAGGCGAGGCGAAGAACTTACAAAAACAGGGCACACTCCACTCTTTAAAATTCAGTCGCAGAGATATAGTTTGGGCTTTTAATTTGAAAGCAGCCGTGGGACACAGTGTCGGTTGAGCTGACGTTAGGTACAGACTTCCATGTCAGACTTCAACAAACAAACAAACAAACAAAAATGTGTTGATGCAGCAGCTTCTCCATACAGTATCGTACACTGCAGTAACACACCAGACCTGATGTCAAACCACACCTTTAATGAGAGCCTAAATGTGCTAGCTTAGCACAATGTAACTTTAATGATGTGCATGCCATCAGCAGCCATGACTCAATAGGACAGTCCCCAAGAAAAAGATCATGTTTTACTGCACTCTATACTTTATTATTTTGTATTGGTTGTCACTGCATCGGCTAGAAATAGACATTCAGTCAAGTTATTCATTTCTTTTATGGAATGGAATCTCACACAATGCAAACATAAAGACCTTTTACATTTTCTGAAGAATGTGTAATGAGTTTTTTTTTTTTTCACATGATAGAAACACGTAGTGATTGTTGTGCTTTAAATGTGTGTATATTTATGTAATCAGGAGTCGAGATTCGGACATGAACCGAATGCATTTAAGCTGTATGGAATACTGGACAGAATTGGGCTATAGTAAAACAGGGATTTTCAGGCCAGATGCTTTGTCTGGTCTCCTGCAGTAGGCCTATAAAACACCCTCATTTGTTTAATGCCTTCCATATTGACGCATAATATGAAGCGGCTCCTGCCATGGTATTTTGAGACTCTGTGGTGTACCGTGTGGTATTTAATGGCACTTGTTATCACCCTGCAGGATTCATTAAAATTAAGATGCAGCTCTGATTATGTTTGACATCTGCTTCATATTAAAAGATGCGCTCCCAGGTCACAACCCCCAGGGATATTCTCTCCCCTGACGCTGAGAAAGAACATTTGACCGTTAGATTTGGATTAATTAAGGTCTTTGCTCCACAACATCCAGGCTTAAATAAAATATAATTTCCATAAGTGAGGGTTTTAATATCTTTCCTACAGTGCCGGCCGGGGCTGACAGGTGATGCATGCCTGTTGAGGTCCAGTCTAGTCCCTGTAGGCTCTCTGAATGTCTCTCCCTCTAGAGTTGCCTTTTATCTTTATTATTTCCCTTATCTCTGGAGCCCATTACCGAAAGCAATGTCTGTGGGCCGCCAGCCAGCCAATCACCATTTATGATACTTCCACTATTTTGTCCCTCTTCTCTTCTCATCTGATGAATTCTGATGATTTTCGTCATTAAAAAAACATACCGTGTAATTTCCTCAAGGAGACATACTGTGTTGCTGTGTCAACATTCAGGTGATTGCACATAAATCTACTTAATATGCCTGGACGCGTGGGCTGATTGACATAACTAACAGTTTAGTGTTTTATCTGAGAAATTTCTGAGGAGAATTTCCCCCTTCCCCAATGGGTTCACTCCTTGTAGTGGACGTCTCAGCTTTGGCCATTAATCAAGTCATATCAGTAAAATGTCTCAAAAGTTTGCCGAAGCTAAATGCAACTCATCCATCACATTACGCAAAGGCTTCATATGTAAGCTATGTAGACATTTTTCTTCTCCATCCCTTGTCAAGCGGCGGTGCGATTTATATGCAAAGTCAGGTGTTCCACACACTTGATTAGTTTGTGAGATCTTCCAGATATGGAGGAGTGGATGAAAGAGGGGTTAAAAAAATGTGAGAGGTTAAAAAAAAAGTGTGTGTGTGTGTGTGTGTGTGTGTGTGTGTGTGTGTGTGTGTGTGTGTGTGTGTGTGTGTGTGTGTGTGTGTGTGTGTGTGTGTGTGTGTGTGTGTGTGTGTGTGTGTGTGTGTGTGTGTGTGTGTGTGTGTGTGTGTGTGTGTGTGTGTGTGTGTGTGTGTGTGTGTGAAAACAGAGAGAAGAAGGTGGAGAGGAGGGCAGAGAGGGAATAGACAGATGAGAGAGTAAGAGGGAGATTGGGTAACTTGCAGATAACATCGCTGCGTGATAGATTCTTGTGGAGACCAAATTGGGCTCGTGGGCTGAGAGGGAATCAGTCTAAGTCCTGAGTGACAGGCTTATCAATGACTGCTGAGGGGAAATTGGACACCTCCTGAATGGCCTCATGATAAAGCTCCTCATTTGTGTGCGCGCCTCTTGAACGCTACACAGCAGCACAGCGCAGTGATCAATAACTATTTGACGTCAATTCAAAACACGATGCCGTATCATTCTTTGTCTAATCTGTAGTTAGGCCAACATAGATATTAGTCTGACCATTTTAGCTGCACTTATGAAAATGAACAGCTGTCCCCTACACAGGCACTTGGACTGAGCCTCCGGGATTCTTATCTTGGTGTTGTAGAGCACAGAATATTTAGTCCAACATCTGTAACAACAGCTTACCACACCTTGACAATCATCAGACACACACATACATACAAAACGGGAGTAATGGTGTGTTAGTCCATGCACAGTAACATCTTCCCACCACAACCATGATAGAAAGAAAAAAAAACTTAGGGGCTTGTAGGCAAGTTTTATTACCTTTGCACAGAGCCAAAGGTTTCCCCTGGTTTTTCAATCCTTGTGCTAAGCTAAAATAACCAACTGGCGATATATTTACTGACACAGGAGTGGCATCGATTTTCCTTATTAAATAAACTCTTAGGCCCATGTTATTTATCTAATTTATGTGCAAGTAGGCTAGTTGTGTTTGCTGCGTTCCATCTCTCTCCTTTGGTACGTTTTGTGAAGGGGGGCGGGGCTCCACCGCCGACACACTCGGTGTCCCAATCGAGGGGCCGCATCCTTCTAAGGACGTGGTCTACGCGGTCTATGAAGGCCATAGCCCGTGAAGGCCGAATCGAAGGCCGAACGAGCGTTGTTAAAAGAGACGGTCTCCGCAGGTCTCCGTTTACGAGCATTTCTGGTTTGCGTAACAAGCCGTTACCTTGCGTGACGACTCGCCGCTCCTGTGATGCCTAGCTACCCTGATTGCTGCCAACGGAAACAGCCTTGTCAACGGAGGAAAAAAGAAAAGAAGTTGCCTACCAGACGAAAAGAAAAAAAAGTACAAGAAAAAGAGAAAGGAAGATGGAGCAACACGTTGCTGTTTTGTTATTTTTTATTTTAGTTTATGCCATATCTGAAAAAAACGCAATGAATCTTGGGATATGTTTGGCCGCGAAGGATACATCTGTTGGACCCTTCAAAACCGTGAAAGGAAGGCTGCATTTCACGGCCGCATATGAAGGAGCCTTCCAAATGGGGCAAGACCAGGGGCGCAACTATCCACTTTCCCGAATTACAGACTTCCATTTTAAGTTACATATTAGAACAGGTGATGGGCTCAACCATGTCTGCCTGCACTAAACCATACTGGGCATTTAAGTTTTTGTAGCCTCACTAGTGTCAGGCATGCAAACTCATAAGCCATGAAAAAGGTGACATGTCCGAAAACAAACCCCTGTAGGGGGGTCCGGGGGTTACACCCCCAGAACTTTTTGTGATTTGAACATGTAAAATTAGCAATTTGGTGTACTCTGGTGAAGAGAATTAAAGACAAAGAAAACTTTTATTTGAGTCCAAATGAATAGTAAAATGAGCCAAACAAGTTAGTCAGCCAACCTTCTTGACTTAAACCATACAATATGTGTAGGTATTAACCAAGAAAAACGTTAAAAAACACCTCAGAAAAAATGGTTAAATGGGAAAAATCAACTTGTTGATAAAACTTTTTTTTCAAGTGAATGAGAGAGAAAAGGTATTAAATAAGACGGAAAATTAGAGCCTCAAATCTATCGCACCAAATTCCCTTACAATAGGCAAGGCAAGGTAATTTTATTTATAGAGCACATTTCAGGCACAGGGCCACTCAAGGTGCTTCACAGGGTTAAAATCAAATAAAGAATACAAAAAAAAAAAAAAAAACAAACAAATTTAAAACATGGATAAAAATACAACATTTAAATTACAGGTTAAAAGGGAAACAAGAACGTTTTGAGACCCGATTTAAAAGAGCTGAGAGTCTCAACGGACCTCAGACTCTCTGGCAGTCCGTTCCAGACATTGGGCGCATAAACACTGAATGCCGCCTCTCCCTGTTTAGTCCTAGCTCTAGGGACTTTCAAAAGACCTGTCCCAGACGACCTAAGGGCTCTGGGCGGCTCATAACGTATCAGCAGATCAGTAATGTATTTTGGCCCTAAACCATTTAAGGCTTTGTAGACCATCATCAATATTTTAAAATCAATTATTTGAGTGACAGGAAGCCAGTGTAAAGACCTAAGAACTGGGGTAATGTGATCTACTTTTTTGGTCCTAGTGAGGACTTGAGCAGCAGCGTTCTGAATTAGCTGAAGCTGTCTGATTGATTTTTAGGAAGGCCTGCAAAGACACTATTACAGTAGTCATGTCTACTAAATGCATGGACAAGTTTTCTAAGTCCTGCTGAGATATTAGCCCTTTAATTCTTGATATATTTTTAAGGTGGTAGTAGGCTGACTTATTGATTTAATGTGTCTTTTGAAATTCAAGTCGTAATCTATCACTACTCCAAGATTTCTAGCTTGGTGTGTGCTTTCTAACATAACAGATTTAAGCTGTGCGCTGACTTTTGATTGTTCATCCCTGGCACCAAAGACAATTACTTCAGTTTTGTCGCTGTTTAATTGAAGAAAGTTTTGGCACATCCAGTCATTGATTTGTTCAATGCATTTACTTAGTGCTTGAATCGGACTCCTGGTGATATGGTTATGTAAATTTGTGTGTCGTCTGCATAATTATGGTAGCATAATTTGTTTTTGTTCATAATCTGAGCTAGCGGTAGCATGTATATGTTAAACAGAAGAGGCCCAAGAATGCAACCTTGGGGGACCCCGCATGTAATATTTGTTCGCTCGGATGTGAAATTGCCTATTGACACATAGTAGTCTCTTTCCTTTAAGTATGATTCAAACCAGTTTAGCACAGTTCCAGAGAGTCCAACCCAGTTTGCAAGTCGATCTAGCAATATGCTGTGGTCAACTGTGTCGAACGCAGCACTGAGATCCAATAAAACTAATACAGAGCTTTTGCCACTGTCTGTGTTTAAGTGGATGTCATTGAGGACCTTAACCAGAGCAGTCTCAGTGCTGTGGTGTTGTCAAAAACCTGACTGAAAGACATCAGAGCAGTTATTCATTGCTAAGTAGTTATTTAGCTGTTGATAAACAGCTTTTTCAATGATCTTGCTTAAAAATGGTAGGTTGGATATCGGCCTATAATTATTCATGAGTGATGTATCTAGATTTTTCTTTTTAATAAAATAAACTATTAAGATTGTGGCAAACAGGATTTTCATTATCATTGCTACAAACACATATCTCTCTTTCTCTCTCTCTCTCCCCCTCTTTTTCTCTCACACACACACACACACAACTCAGTCGTGCGCTGGAACGGTGCAAAATATGATAATAGTGGGAAACAGGTGAGTGTGTTGTTTGGGCGCTGACCTGCTATAATCACTACACTACCATTCAAAAACTGTGAAAACAGCAATGGTCAAAAACTTGAGGTGACACGTTAATCTGCAGTGACAATCCGCGGGTCGCGGCCGATAATCAGTGTGTATTAATCAATACAATCGTCCATATTAAACAAAGGTTGGCAACTCCGTGTAGGCCTACGGTGTATTTATCCATTCAACCACTTTGAAACGCTTTTTTCCTCCACGCAATCTTTCTCCTTCTCAATCTTCCCGTTTTCTGTTTTGTGCCCCGGAGAGCTTTCTTTTCCCCGATCGCTTTTGCGCCCCTCTAGTGCGGCGCCCCTATGCACCGCATAGTGCATACCCACTTTTTGCGCCACTGGACAAGACTTTGCGCACCGCTATGACGCAATCGGTCTTCAAATGCAGCCTTCGTAAGCTGCGGCCCCTCGAATGGGACAGAGCCGTCACTACACGATCTGAGGAGCCTACACAATATGAGGACCGCATGCGCAGAACGGCCGTCATCAAAGAAAAATGCAGTTGTAGATATGCTGAACTGATATATGCTTTGCGCTGTGTTTGAAATTCTCCAACATACTTTTGGAAAAAAAAAATAAACAAATTGAAAACCAATCAGTCTAAACCTTAGCACTACAAATAGACCCCAGGTGAGCTCAGCTCCCTTCTGAGACAGTAAGAGTCAGGGGAAGAGGAGGAGAGAGAGCGACAGGAGGAGACACATACACCAGGGACACTATAGTGGACTATGTTATAGATCATGGCCTATCAATGAGGGAGCCTGGACAGAGAGTGCAGCCCAACCTGAGTCGCTCCATAATTACGAGATTTAGACTGGATATTATTTTTCTTTCATTCTCCAATTTCATATCAACCTTTTATGATAAGAAGTGCCTTTTCACACAATTAAATGAAATATTAGTAATGTAGATAGTTTAAAACTTGCTGTGAGCATTACCAATCAGAATGTAAAAATATTAAAAATAATGCATTTAAAAAAAGCATATCATTAGCCTATTCCTTGCTGTTAGATCACTATTTACTTATCTTTTTCATCATGCTACTTTTTATTTAATGGAGGTTACCTATCGATGTTGTATTGGAAATAGCAGTGGCTAGGTAGCTGGCACGTTAGCATGTGAGCTAGCCCAAAGAAAGATAATAATAAAATAACTCTACACACGACTTACAAAACAGAGGAATATATAAGTACAGAAAAACACGTAAATAACCATACAAAATGTAAAACACTAAGCAGCCGACTGACTTACCAGGACCACGCAGACGTGTGTTGCCTGGGCGACTGTCTGAACAAGAAAGCGCTGCAGTAAATAAAAGTATTACTGTATTGGCCTACAATATGAATACGTGGTGTTGCCGTAGCAGGCCATCATGACAGCCGTTCTGCTCATGCGGTCCTCATATCGTGCAGGCTCCTCAGATCGTGAAGTGACAAGAGCTACAAACACGCAAAAACGGTGCGCGTCGCACAAACACTGTCAGAGAGATAGGAAAAAGAACTACACGCGTTACGTTGGTGTGACAGAAAGTCCAAAAGCCAACGAGTAGGCCTAAATAAGTATACCCCAACCGTCTGAAAAGCATCGAAAATATCCACGTTTTTAAAATGCATCCAACGTAGATGGACGTGGATGTAGATGGACCAGAGGTGTCTGACTTCACATACCAGGAGGCAGTGGAAGCTTGAAAGTGGGCTACTGGAAAAGTATTCAGAACAGCCCGTCCTGAGCCAAAATTTTAGATTTTGAATAATAAAAAATAAAAATAAACTTTTAAAACAGATTGTTGTAGGCCTAAAAAAATGTCTTACGGAAAAAAGTGTTAAAGAATTGCTGTTGTAAAAAGAATAAGGTAAAAGAAAAAAAAACATTGGTGTGACCAGTGTTTTTTTGTGCTGTTCAAGTTCTTTACAACATGATTTTTGTTTGCCTAAAACATGTCTCATTTGCAGTTATTGTCGGTTTAGAAACTTCAAATTACAAATGTTCCAACTCAAATAATATTTGAATAATAGCCTCCACTTTCAGTATGACCCTTGACTCATCTATAACACTGTCCATGATGTGTTTATACATTGTAAATAAAATATAACAAATATTTGAACACCACTAATAAAAACATTTTTATATAGGGGCCAGTAAAAATTGACTTCAGGCAAGTAGAATTCAGACCCACTT
The DNA here is from genome assembly GCA_026929865.2 of Hyperoplus lanceolatus. Lineage (NCBI taxonomy): Eukaryota > Metazoa > Chordata > Actinopteri > Uranoscopiformes > Ammodytidae > Hyperoplus > Hyperoplus lanceolatus. The sequence continues at coordinate 17,165,303 of CM049407.1, read as the reverse complement.
GCAGGACCGGGCAAGTGGGTCTGAATCTCCATCTCTATATCTCTCCTTGACTCGTTCAATCTTGTTTTCACTCTCTATAGTTCTGCACGAGCGTCTATTTAGTTCTCAAACAGGGTTATTTTGAAGTGCCGTCTGGCGTGTCTGGCACATCTTGCGGTGAAGTCAAGGTGCCGGGAAGAAGAAATGTGCCATTTTCATTGTGAGCAAGGCTTGTCTGAAGTGTTTATTTCCTCCAACTGAAAAAATATTTCATTTACAATTCACTTTCTTCCAAGGACATCATTCCTTTTGAACAATTTGCTGCACAGACATACAGTAGTTTTAAAGCCAATGTAATTTTTGGTTTTCTGTACAATACATTTTTCTTCAACCCTATAACACATTTTAGAAAGATAGGTAACTTATGTCGCTCTATTTAATATTTTCTCAAAGATGAGAATTGGACATAGCTATACTGGGATCACGGGGATCTTTGTGATAATTGTTTGGTCATCATTCTCTGTTTGAGATCTGAAAGTCATATGTCAGCCATTTCAGCGAATAAACTAAGTTGATCTTTGCTCTGATGGGAAAATTGCTCCATAAAGTGTCCTTTGCATTACATGTGTCACTTTCAGACATCTTTGCTTAAGTTGAAAGTTAAGCATATGTTGATAAATATACTGTATATTTGTTAATATTATACCTCTATATGAATTAATGTGGACAGCCATGCATAGTGTTCAAAGTGGAGCTCAATGTGACTGGAAGTATAGTGCAAATTTATTTATCATGCTGGACAAATATACAGCAGAGATAAATGATGCAGGGGATTCATGGTGCATATCTTTTTCGATGGAATTCACTTCTCTCCTATGTCACCGACATATTAATCACTTCCGGGAGGAATAGTGACAGCATGATAGTTTCATGAATTAATAAAGCTGTTGCTATACAACAAAGCCTTCCGGTTAATCCAAATAAGGTCATAACTCAGTTGCATTTGTATGTACCAAACACACACACACACACACACACACACACACACACACACACACACACACACACACACACACACACACACACACACACACACACACACACACACACACACACACACACACACACACACACACACACACACACACACACACACACACACACTACCACTGCTCTATTGCAGCACTTTTCATAAAGGAGATAGCACAGTGTTAATACTTATTATTCAGAAACAGTGGGGAGGTGTCGAGCTCAGCAGTCGAGCCATTTTTTAATAAACAGCACACTGCTGAGCTAAATCATCTCATAGTGACTGAGCGTTTACGTGTTCACATGAAAGAGACCCACCACAAACGTGGAAACTATACAAAGTGAGAACAAAATTATCTTTTTATTTTTCTACTTTAACGTGAAACAATGACACTGTAATTGGATTCCTGTCCTGCCGCAGTGGATTAAAGAAGTATGAGGGGGCGCCCTTAGCTCAGTTGGTAGGGCGTTCTCCTCCCCCCTCCCTCCCCCCCCGGGCCGGGCCCAGCAGCAGACCCGGGTTCGATTCCCGCCCGCGGTGGGTCTCTGCATGTCACTCCCCTCTCTGCCCCATTTCACCCCTGTCTTTCTGCACTGTCAATAAAGCATACCCAAAAAAATATCTTAAAAAAAACTCATCTTAATTTTGAACACTGTGAACTATCTTTGAGCTATACTGATGAAACATTCCGTTTGCACTTGTTCCCACACACAAAAACATTGAGCTGCATATTGCAAGGTGTTAGCCCCTAGACCAAAGAGAAGCACTATCATGATTGACTTATAATAAGTCAGTGCAATGGAATTTATAGCACGTGGCACTGAATAGTCATCCATAGCTTAATCAATTACTTGTCGGTGTAATGTGTGTATTTTTATTATTTGTATGTATTTGTATTACCGTGATCATGTCATTACAGGATTCCCAACATAACATGGAACATTCCTTACCTATGTATGTTCAATTTAAAGCAAGTTAAGTGTCACCTGACAATACACTGTTACAAAAAAAGAATTCATTCATGCAAGATCTCAGTCCCCGAAGACAGGGGGCTATTGTTTATTCAAGTGTTCTTCAAGGAGATAGGGATACTTACTTGCACATCTGCACCGTATTTATGTGAGGGAATTACTGATTTGCTTGTAAATATTGCCAGGAATTCAAGGCACATAATCCTATAGTGGGAAAGCAATCACATTATAGTGAAAGGCATTCTGAGGTCGGGCACGTACGGTAGGGTCCTAATTTATGGATGAAAAGTCAAAATGGTGTGAGATGTTTGTAGTTGTTTCTAATACGTAAGTATGTTAGTCTCAGTCTCTCCAGCAGATCTGCTGCCACTCAATTCAAACGTGATCTTCTGGAGGGCTCTGCTCATTATACTTCCGCAGTAAGAGGCTCATAAGGCAGTGCAATAGGTCGCCATTGTCCTGTCACTCTTCAGGAAAAGAATACAGTATACTCATTATAATAACCCAAGTTTCTTTACTCAGTAGCTGTCTGAATGCCAGACAATCCATTTTGTAGATCGCGGACAGGATCAAGGTTAGTGATAATAAGGGAGGTTGTATGGACGTCTGCTGTCATCATTTACATTCAAAACCTCAACTGCTAATTTGAATTAATTCATTTAATATAATCGCTGGGTTTTATGGGAAAAATGTAATATATGTATGCCACATGTACCGTTTATCATCGACTCAGAATCAATTAATTTAATTAGTTGCCTGTGGCACAAATTTGCCAAGATTACAGTGATTCTGCGTTTTAAACATGTGGATGGAGCTAAATGAGTGACATTTAAAAAAAAATATTCCCAGGAAGAATCTAAATTGCGGTCATGGACATTTCCATACAATACAAACAGATGGATTTGTGCGAATGAGTGTAGTGGTAATTACTCTTACAGCAAAGTTATTTTTCTGTAGTGTATGTTTTTGAGTTTAAGGGATTCAAAGGTGATCATATCAAGCTGCACTGAGAGGGGCTTATACAATCAGTGTTCACCAACAACCGAATGGTCGACAGGAGAGAAGAATGACATCCCCTCTGGGTCCTTTTCTCCCACTATGGAACATTAGCAATCATTTCTTTAGCAACACCATGGCAACAGCACACAACAGGTGGACTCCATGCTGTCCGGCTCACAGGCAGGGGGTATCTTTGACAGAGGAGGACAGCATTTAGTGGGCTCAAAGAGGACATGACATGCTAATCCCTCCATGGTCTGAAGCATCTGCTTAATACTGACCCAATGTCCCCAACGCACTGGCAACACAGCCTCTGCCACAACATCTGTTTAAAGGTGACCCTGAGCCCTTTTTGCAGTGCCTTGGTGTAGAGTCGTATACCTTTCTATTGACATAGATCATTACCTCTGGCCAGACCATGGGGGGTGCTGTGTGTCAATTGAGAAGCGTGTGGAGACCAGAGCCCAGTGAAAAACATCTGGTTCATTGTGACCCTTTTGCCCCCCCGATTTCTTATAGAGCTCCAACTTTCTCCACTTCTTTTTTCATTATTGTGACTGTGTGTGTGCTGTAGGTACAAGGTGATATTATGGTTAGTATTGAGGTTACGTATGTGTATGTCCATGAAACCAAAACTTGGCTTTCTATAGATCCTGTTATGTACAATTCCAATATACAAAATACAATATTTGTATCAAACTACATAAATCAATGTATCTTCTGTTTCATCTGTTTACAGTCTTCAGAAAAACATCTGATCACAATACAAACCAACACAATATCCAGGTCCAAGCCTTATGTATGATTGCCTGGTTAAAGCAGTGCTGAAAAGTAACCATGACAGAATTATAGATAAAAAAAAATGCTTTGAAAATAAAAGTATAAAATAATATAGTAGAAATGAAAGTCTGGGAAATTGGACTCATAAAGAGTTGAGTTATGTTGTGCTGCTGTGTGGCAGTTGCCGTAAATATATAATTATATGAGTTCATAAAACATTAACAAGGTGCAAATCAAAAATATACACAATTCCAAAAAATATAAACAGGTTAGAAGGATAACAGATATGTTTGATACGTGGCATATATAGCTACACAATATAAAATAGGACCTATAGTCTACTGTACACTGTATGGTCAGTTTGGGATATAATTTAGAGAGTGGCAATGACTGTAATCCACTGAGAGACAGAGAGAGATTTAATGAACGGAGCAGAGCTGAAATGGAGGCTGGAGCAACCATAGCACCCAATGCCTTTATCCCATGTCTTTCTCTCAACATTGTGTTGGATGAGGTGTAAAGGAGAAAAAAGGATTTATTGTGGTGTTCTGTGGGGAATGATAGAATAGGTAGAAGTAAAGTCAATACTAGTAAAGGAAAACAAACTGAGCGGGGCAACTGTTGCCGGCTGCCGGAGTCAAAGCAGAGACCTTAACTCTTTTTTTCAGTTTTACAGTGTAACTTTGAGGTGAGAATGTGGAGCGTCTGTTTTACACATGATCACAAAAATACGGTCTCCCCTCCAATGGAGTGACTGATAACAACACGCAATTAACAGCACTGTCCAGCAGGATCTTTTCTGAAATAATATTCCAAAAAAGCGAGGTTCAGTGAGAATGGCTTGTGTTTGTCTGTGTCATACAGAGAGAGAGAGAGAGAAAACAAGGGAGGCATGAAAGGGCATGATTGCCCCTGCCAAACTAAAATAATTCAAGCCATGCTTTTTGGTTTGTTCTTGCAGCAATTACATAACACAAGCTGTCAGCTCTCCCAGTACATTGTGTAAGTGTGTGTGTTTGTGTTTGTAATCTGTGTGTGCATGAAATGGAGACAACAATGTGAAAAGAGTGTTATCTGTTCTAATAAATTATCAAAACCCTTCAGCTATTTAATGAGGCCCCATTCAGACCACCTGAGCACGCACGCACACACACATACACACCCTCAACTGACACAAAAACTCTCACTTGCCTCTGCTTTTCCTCATCATTTGGAGCTGTGCCCTAAAACGTACAGTCTGGATTGGTGTAACCTCAGGCCTTTTATGCCCTCCATTAGTTGTGCAGCAGATATAAATGATCAGTATCACTGTATAGCCACGGCAGCATGCAGCCAAAGGCCCACTAATGCTTTGCAATCCTCCACAAAGCTCACATTCCACCTTGATATACTTCACATGTGTCTCACATAAAATGAGGCATTTCAGACATTTGGACAGCCATACAGTGGTGTTCTGGCTCTGTGCTGTTATTACTTTAGATGTGAAATAGCAGAGCTGCTATTACTTTCATGTCCAGACTGTCAGCTTATAATGGACACGTTCTCCCACATGACACGAGCAGTTCAAAACTCCTGCCACACTTATTTTTTTCTTTTTTAAACTCTACCCAGTACCAGAGCAGCAAAAGCTGTGCAGATAGTCATGATAGAATGGTCACATGTCAAAAAGAATAGAAAATTACAATGAAAGACTTTTTTTAGATGCAGTTTCATAAACAGCTAAATTCATGCTTAAGCTTTAGTCCTGGCAAGTCGAAGGCGGAGTCAGCAATTCTGGAGAATGCTTGTTGTCAAAATCAGTGAATATCTCCTCACGATCTGCTACCTAAAGATCCAATGTTAATACACAGCCTAGGCTCTGTAAACGGGTATATTGCTAGCTACGGTTAGCCCCTTTGTTAACATACAGTACCCTTTGTTTACACAAAGCATAGGCTGTGTAGGCTAATAACACCAGATTTTATTTTCAGCACACAGACAGGTAGATTGTACTGTTTCTGACAAAAAGTGATTTTGACATCAGAGATGTCTCAAAGATTAGCCTGAACTACAAAAAGGTAAAAAGAGGTATTTTTTTTGTGCTCTCAGTGTGTCTTTTAATACATTTGTGAGCGAAAAAATCCCCTTGAATTAAAGCTTTTTCTTCTGCACACATTCTCTCTGATGGCATCTCTAAGCGCAGTAAACAGGTTCTAGTCTATGTGAGAGTGTGGTTTCGGCTGCATGTGGTTCTGCACAATTACTGAACATCGAATGGCTATCATCAACTCCGCTGTCAAAGTGAGTATGAGTCATCCGGCAAAGTAAACGGAGATCTGGTTACATAGAGTTACTACAGAGGGGGAAGAAGGGGGATGAAGGGAGAGAGAGAAAATATGAGTTAAGGGGCCCGTGTTGAGGGCAGGTGATAAAATGGAGGAAAGTGATTGAAGTCAAAGATTTGGATTGATGGAAGGATGAAACCAAGTGGCTTCCGACTGAAGGACTGAAAGGAGGCGACCAGATATGTGGAATCCGCATCATAAAGAGAAAGGGAAGCATTTGCATACAGAGCGGGCTGATACACCTTCGAGACAGCTCCAGCTCTCACAGCTGGCAGACTGACAGCACTGGGCAGGTGTGTGGCTCGGCACCGTGGCACATTCAGAAAAGTGACACTTAACGAGAGCTGTGTAGGTGTGTATGTGTGTCTGTGTGTGTGTCCGTGTGTGCCAATGGGGGCACACCATTCATCTTAAACAGCCCTTTGTGCAGCAGGCAGCCTTCAAAAATAGAGACACACACTGTATCAGTGCTCACTCTTTTCCCTTAGCCTTGCACATCCATATGCGTCCTTCTTTCTAATTGCTGTTCACTTCTCTACAATTTTGGCTCCCTCCTCTATCAAAGTGAAACCGAGGGGCTGGCTAGAATGTCTTTTCTCTCCACTAAACAGTAAACATTCCTGTCATCCAGTCATGTGAAAAACCTTTAGTTACATGTCCGTACTGATGACTGATATTAGGCCCCTATTTTACATTATGTTTGGATTTCAGCTTTTGTAACAGAATGTTCTCGACAAAACATGTTTGATTTTCTAGCTTGGCAAAGAGGTTGGGCTATTCTTCATTCTGAGACAGTCTTGCACTGACAAACCTAAATGAATGCATCAATCAATATTCAGTCCATGTTTTACTCCCTTGTCATTTCACTGGTCGCGAACAAAGCAGCACATTTCAAACAGGAGGCACAAGCTGGGCAGGTTAAGGGCAATATATTTTGTCATCTTTCTTAAATTGAATGCAACTTTTCTGTATCCTGTTTTGCTTGAATGGGGCTCTTTTGAATGACTCAGTCAGATTTGTCTTATCAGCAAATCACTTTGTAAGCACACAGATCTGAGGTCATCCATTATATAGTATACATGAGCGTTGAGCCAAAGACATCAGTTGTTTGCCATCTGTGAAAGAGATACAAACTAATGTCCTAGAAACCTGGGCTTTCAATGAAACGGCGTTGTCCTCATTTTGCTTAGAAGCGTATTGACAAATTCAATATAAATCGCAGGCAGTAAAATAACTGAGGGTATAAAAGAAAAAAAATTAATTTCAGACAGATTGTGTTTGGAGAAAGTATAAACTCTGTAGCTGGAAGATACTGTTTGATAAGTCTGGTTTATTTACTTGTCTCTGCTCTGAAGAAATAAATGTGTTGAAAAAGCACGTTTTTAGGGTATCATGGTTATGGGATATTGCTGTTAAACATTCACTTATGCATTACATTTAGCGTGTGATTGGCCATGAAACAGGATGTTGACAAGGCGTTGAAAATATACGTACAGAAATACAGTTTGGAATATGTGACAGCTCAGTGTAGGCTACTATGAGGCGTGCTTTTCAATGATTGCATGGCTTTGAATCCATTGGTGCCTGTCATCCCACCTGGCTCCTCCATCTGTACTGTTCTATTCTTCCGCACCATCTAACCAATAAGATGGTAAACTAGAAACGGGTAACTTTTGTCATATAATCTCTGGTGCAGTTTGCACTGACTGCAAAAATCTGTTTGAGAATAAGCAAAAAAAAATTAAATAAAAAAAACATTCACGCACCACAACATACCCCTCACTTTTCATCAGGAGAAGAATCACACCTCAGGAAAGCAGAAATGCAGGAAGCGTTCATTCCTGACAGGTGGGCTGATTGCAGCTGCTTTCTCCAGTCTAACATTACGTTTCATAGCCATTACTTAATTGAAGGCCTGCAGGCAGCCATCATCTTCTGACTCACTGCAATAGCTGTATACCTCTCCCTCCTGCCTTTTCAGGCTTAGTTGCTCCTGCACTCTCCCTCTCTCTCTCTCTCTCTCTCTGCCTTTCCCTTTTTCATATTCTTATATTCCTCTATATGTGCTTAGGCTGCCGTTACATCATTCTCTGTTCTGTTTTTTGTTTGTATCTGTTCATTCCATACACCCATCAAATTATATATGTCTATAGTTCCACGCACACACGCACGCACGCACGCAAGCACACTTACTTATGGCTGTCCATCGTATTCGATGATGACGATTGCTCCACTTGAGCTGGGTTATTATGGGGGGTTACGTTGGTGCCATTTCATGTGGCTATAGAGGCCGATGCGCGACCCGCATGGTTTGCCACATGTGGGGCAGATGTAGTCTGTACAAGAGAGGGTGGCCCCTGCAGCGCGCTGGTGTCTCTGTGCACGCTGCTGTATTCTCCTCTCAGTGGCCTGCTCCTGGAGGTGTGCTACACCCTGGTGGCTGGCTGAGTGCCATGTGGGACGGTCGGCAGCCAGGCTTTCCCAGGGATGCTGGCTGGATGTCACAGCGCTTCAGGAGGGTTTTGAGGTGGTCCTTGTACCGTTTACGCTGTCCCCCAGCAGACCTACGACCTTCCTGAAGTTGGCCATAGAGGATCTGGCGGGGGAGTCGCTGGGTGGGCATGCGGACTACATGGCCGACCCAACGCAGGTGTCTTTGGGCAAGGAGCACCTCGATGCTTGGTGTGTGGGTGCGGTCGAAGATGTCCACATGAGGGACTCTGTCCTCCCAGGACACACCCAGGATCCTTTGCAGGCAACGGATGTGGAATGCCTCGAGTGTTCTGATGTGCCTTTGATAAGGTGTCCAGGCTTCTGAGCTGTACAGCAGTGTGGACAGACAGACTGCCTTGTATACAGCTGCTTTTGTAGAAACTGTCAGGTTTCTATTTAAGAAAACTCTGTTTTTAAGCCTACCAAAGGCAGAGGAGGCTAGGGCTATGCGGACCTGGATGTCACTGTCGATGTTGCAGGTGGGTGAGAGGACGCTTCCAAGGTAGGTGAAGTGCGGGACAATTGTGAGCTTTTGGCCGTCAACAGTGAAGATAGGCACTTCCGGTTGGTGGGATGTTTGCTGCACAATTATCTGGGTTTTGGATGTGTTGACTTTGAGTCCAAGGGCACTGTATATGGTGGTTACCGTATTAAGTGCCCGTTGCAGAGCATCTGGTGTGTGAGCGAGGAGTGCACAGTCATCAGCGTACTGGAGCTCCAGGATTTGTTTTGTGGTGATTTTGGTGAAGGCCTGCAGGCGCCGGATATTGAATAGGTTTCCATCCAGTCAGAACTGGATGTGAACACCGTCTGTGGTTTCCAGGGCTTTGTGTGAGAGGAGGGTGACTGCAGACAGGAACATGTTGAACAGGACAGGGGCTAGGACACAGCCCTGCCTGACCCCTACTTTCACATTGAAAGAGGGGGATTTCTGGCCTCCGATGCAAACACAGGCTTGCATTTCATCATGGAGATTTTTAAGAATGTTGAGGAACTTTGGTGGAATCCCCAACTTTCCCAACAATTCCCAGAGGAGTTTCCTGTTGACGGTGTCAAACGCCTTGGACAAGTCGATGAAGGCTACGTACAGATCCTTGTGGTGTTCCCGGCATTTTTCTTGTACTTGCCTAATTACAAAGATCATGTCCGTAGTACTACGGTCTCTCCTAAACCCACACTGTGACTCTGGTAGGATGTCCTCGGAAATGTAAAGACCAATCGAGAGAGCATGACTCTGGCTAGCACTTTGCCAGCAACAGAGAGAAGGGAGATTCCCCTGAGATTCCCCCCCCCCCCCCCACACACACACACACACACACACACACACACACACACACACACACACACACACACACACACACACGTGTATTCTACAGTACAGCCTTTTGTTTTTACATTATTTATATACCTACATTATATTTAATTTTTTTATTTCACATTTTCAATGTTTTGCACTGTTGCATATTTTTTCACTATTTGTTTTTCTTAGATTCTCTTGTGTGCTCTTATTACATTATTTTATACTGCACTGTTGAAGGAGCCAGAGATTTTTCATTGCCAACGATTGAGCCTGTATTTGTTGTGCACATGATACATAAAGACACTTGAACTTGAACTTGATGCATTTGGAACGGAGATGATGGAAGCTTCATGATCAAGATTTAAAGGACTTTCAATTCATCACAAATAGACAAAGCTATCTAGTGGGGTTTAGTTTGAGTGGCTTATGTTATTATGTGTGAGGGATATTGCCCTGGACAGAACGTTTTGTACCCCCTTTGTGTCTTCCACTTCATTCAAATTTCAGTGCCAGTGTGTATTGTTTTTTTAACCCAGCAAAGTGCAGCTCAATGTTAAAATAATATCACAGGTTTTCCCTGTAGACCTATCCTTTTCATGTACTTTTTCTACTCAAATACTCAAAAATACTGCTCCGTAAGCTGAAAGACTCCACAGAACAAATATAATGTCAACTTACTGTAACAGAACCAGCACCACCACCACAGCATGCAGCTAGGGGAGCTAAAAGGCAACATGAATTATTCTTGTTGATCACAATTCATGAACATGTGTCTCTGTGCATGTGTTTGCTTGTGTTTTCTTGTGATGGTGTGTACATGGATCCTTGTGAGAGAACAAACTCCCACATGTTTCCAAAGCAGCGGTATTTATGGTGCATCATCAGTGTTTTATCTCCCAGTTCCCAAATACAGAGGGTTTCCAGTATAGGTAAACGATGGATGAAAAAAAAAAATAGAATCAGGCTTATACAAACGTTTTGGCAACTATTTATTCAACAAGTTTTTATTTCATACATGAGAAGGAAACCCCTAAATTAAATATAATAAATCCCACAGACAATGGGAGAAAAACACCTCCATTACGGTGCTATATATCGCATCAAGGCCCCCTCAGTACGGCTAGAAATGAATACCCTTTGTTTCACCAAGCAAGGGAAATCAGAAGCTGAACTAACACGTGTGGTCTAGCTCTAATCCTGATATTTACTGAGCTTAACTGTGGATGTTTTGTATATTGTGAGTGATAAAGAGACTGACATACATAAAGAAGTGTGTTGCTACAAGGGAAACATTATGAAAGAGGACAAAAAGCATCACACTGCTTAAACACCATGGGCAAAACATTTGATAACACCGTGTATAAACACAACTATCATTACTTGAAACTCATAATTATTTTGCAGCATATTTCTAAATATCAATATTTCAAGTCAGTGGTAGTATAAAAAATAATCGAAAAGAGTATGATATCCAATTTCCCAAATGACAGCAAGATGACAGAGTTACTGAAGAGTCACTGAATCATTTTTTTTATTAACATTGTGATAATCTTTAAATCAACAGAATACATGGTGTCAGCAATTCAGGGACTGGCCAGAGTGAGACAGGCGCCCACAAGTCCCTGTTTCTAAGACAGCAAACAAAACAAAACAAAAATCTAGAAATTAATTATTTTCCTGAGATGCAAAACAAAAGAAACAGATTTCGTAAAAAAAAAAAAGCGGAAATCTTCACCACATGAAATGATGTCACATGTTGCTGTCATCATAGTGACACCATGGAGATTGGGGCTGATTGATTCTATAGTTTCAATATTGCAGAGGAACAAAGAAGTGCACTCAAGCCAAACTGTACAGCAAATACATATGAAGGGTCAGAGGTGGAGAGATGGCATTAAACTGGGCTGTGTCATGCTATTATCAGTCACTGCAGTGGTGGAACAAAACCATCAACATCATGGGTTTAAGCCTTATGTTAACCCATACAGTTCAAACTTTTTAGAAAGATCATGACTCAAAGTGATAATTATTTTTGTATTCCATTCCAATTTTTTAGATCAATGATTCAGAGATTCCACTTGATATGGGCCTCTAATGTCCTGCAAATGGGGACAATTGCTGGCAGAAGCTTAGGGCAAAATACACAGGTGTGAGTATGTGTGTGTGTCTGACTGGCTGACAATATTCTGCAAGTTGCTCCTGGGGCAGTGCAGTTTGGTTGAGAAGGCTGTAAGCAGAATGAATACAAAATGCAGTATCAACAGGTGGTATTGATCAAGCTTCAGTAATGGCCACTAATCACGTCGGCTCTTCTCATCCCTCTTTAAAAGAAGCAGACAGGGCAAAGGAGCAAACTGGAGCTGCAGAGTCACAAGGCACAAATGAACGGCCTCCATAGAGTGATCGGACGTCCTTTTTCTAGAGGTGAATTAGACATTTCAGGGTACATCTGAAATGTTATGATATGCGGTGATTTCATAAGATAATGATATCAGTGCACTTAGTCAGCATACACGGTAACTTGTAGTGTAATAAAATGTGTTTTTTTTGTAACTGTCTGTTGCCTAATACAGGAAGAACACACACAGACACACACACACACAATTCCCCATGAATTAAACCCTTAACAATCTGCTTTATATAATTTAAATATGTATTTTATGTGCATTTAACTTAGTGCTAGATTTAAAGAAATAAATTTAAAAAAGCTGAAAGCTGTTCACAAAGTTGTGGGTGAACACATGCCAACATGACAACCTCTATTGCACAACCTGATCTGCATAACTTCTAACCCCAGCTGAACCACTACCACTTTGAGTCAAAGAAAAAGTGGCAAATAGACAAAGCTAAAAAAAGAAAGAAGGACTTGGTACTTGAGTTGCGATTATACTGTCTTGCCTGCAGGAGGTAATTCTAAGCCCATGGTGTAGTAGTGGACATTAACCAAACCGATACGTGTTGGACAGCGAGTAAACAACAAGTTTAAAGCTTAGTTTCAACCGACAACAACAAAAAAGGAAATACTTCTAATCACTTTAGACCCCAAGCTGTGCGAGAGCTACAGTGGATTGGATCATAGTAAAATAGTGCATGATGGTCCTGTATGTGCCACGCTGAATAACAAATTAAAAAAAAGTTTTAGGTTTGGTCTAACTATCATAAAAAAGCCATTTGCAACAACTTAGCCTTTTCATGTCAAAACAAATATTTACATGTGGTTTTCAGAAAGCAAAAAAGAAAAGAAAAACCAAAACACATTTCACCACTTACTAAGAAATATTTAACAAAGTAGTCAGAGTGCATCATTTAGTAAATGGCACCCGTTTAATTTCTAACTCAAAAAACAACTAATCACTGCAGACCTGTTTTTTTTGTTTTGTTTATGTGAGTTCGTAAAATATAAAACCGCCCATTTCTCTGACTTCAGAATCAACACATCGATTCGGCCACTCTCTCATTCTAAGATGGATACACGGGGACAAAAGCAAAAGAAGATTTTGATTGACACTGTCATTGATTTAAGACACAATGAAAACAACTAGATAAAAAAAAAAAATCCATCAATATGATATAGCCTATGTAACCATACACACACTAACACGCACACACCCAAACGGTTTTATAAAGACCAGAGCCAGTTAAGGATGCTTTAGTTTTGATCTACTGAAGGTTGGTGGTGGTGAGGGTGAAGTTAAACCTGTAAATAGTGGTATCTTGATCGAAGTGTACTAACATTGTAAAATATGGAAACTACGGAAAAGCTTCTGCATTTTTAAAGCTAATTGTAAGAATTCTTTAGAATGTAATACGCAACCTAAATTCTACATCGGAGGCGAAACCTGTGGTGATCAATCTACCGACTACTCCCAGACTGTGATTCACTCCCACAGCGCTTGACTTATAACACAGATAAAAACCTTACTCGCTGATCTTATTTGCATAATGTTGTAAATTGGCCATGGAATTGTAGACAGCTGGGGCCCACTATTTTATTGCCCTTGGTAATAATTTGCCCCCTTTTAGTAAATGAGTGCCTTGCCTTTAAGTCTATAGTTCCTGTGACCCACAGTGTTTATCGCTCTTTTACCAGAGAGTAAATCAGCCAAATTCCAGCAGACTAATGAAAAACGATTAGCATAGAGAGAAGTTGTGTACTTGACTATGTTACGTTTGTCTGAGAGTGTGAAAAAGTTCCATTGCCTCCAACACGGAGGTTTTAATGCATTTCAATTACAATTTGTATTTGAAGGGTTACTAACTCACATTTGAGTTTTCAAATTTTCTTTCTATTCGTTAACCGTTTGTAAAACACCTTATCCTTCAGAACTGTAGCACCTTAGACCATGTCACAAACACCGTTCACCGAAATAGAGTCACAAACATATTTTCATTGTGGTTCTCTCTTAAATGACTTCAGTTCAAATAAATTAAACATGAAAAAATTAAACCAAACAAAAACATGCTAATGTGTATTATCAAAGTTTAGTTTTTTACACATTATATACATGCCTTGTGCCAAAACAAAATACATTTGATTCTCTAATAAGGATTATTCAATGACAAATGTAAAAAGCAAAAAGATACAGTGGCTTATATACAAATTTGAAGGTATTTTGGGGATCCAGAATTTAACAGCAATTTTCACAATCAACCACAGCAGCACACAAGCAGACACAATATACAGCAGGGAGCTTAGAACCATTTAAATCAAAAATATTATAAACCCTTCTTTTTTATATATATATTTATATATAAAAACATGATTTAGCTTACATTTTTAAAAGATGCACTGTATTATTTTCTTCTTTCAGAATTGAATCAAAGACAGCCTTGTCATCTCTCCACTAACCATATGAATAGAAGAACCATTCCCAAGGCAATCTTGTTGTTGGCAAAGGAACACAGTTACTCATTCAGACATTTTTGTGCTTCTCTATTTGTCTTTCGTTTTTAGATTTGGATAGGATGCCCCTGCAGACCCAGCTCACTCACACACAAATTATTTTTTAGTTTTCTATTTTTCTATTTTTTTTTTCAGCTTGAAGAACCCATGAAATGGAAAGCAAAGTTCAGTTATAGGAAAGCGAAAGGAGAGGGGTAATGCATTTGGTAGCATTGGTTGGTGACATCTACAGTTTAACTAAATTGTTTAAAAAAATTGTTTAACAGACAAATACATTTTAGTTGAACTGATGTTCATAAAGAGATAATGATTAGATCATTATCTATAAGCCAGTAAATGAACATAAATGTCTGTACAAACCAGCTGCCTGGACCTCAAGAGTGATCTAAGAAAATTGCGTAACTGAACTAGTGAGGAAAACTCATTTAAAACTAGACCTTCTGTACATACTGTAATGGCATACTTGGTTCTGTAGTGTATCATCTCTGTATCATCTAATGGTTCATTTTACATTTCACGAGGCCCCTAAGCTTTACAATGATCCCAATGTGACACAAAGATAAACAAAATAATCCAAAGTGAAAAGCTAAACATTTCAACACAATGTATACAAGAGAGGAGACTGACTCTGTACACCTGAACCCTTTTTATGTGAATCACAAACTACTTTCAAATCTTTCTCAAAAGGACACTGAATGTGTTGGTCTTCTGCTATCTGTGTTTGTAGCAAATGCTTTCATATACTTGATTGCGTTTCAATCAATAGAATGCTTCATCTAGCATCTGTGTGTATTCTCTGCTCTAAACTATACCGCACAACCCTCTATTACTCCATACCCTAATCATGAAAATCATATTGTACACTTGATCTGACAAACCTTGCTACAGTGTTACACAAAACCTTCTTCTTATCTTACAATGGTCAACTGTTTAATTACAATGCTATATTTAGCTGGGGGATGGGGTACGGGGGGAGGTGGATCATCTAAAAGTACCATATTCAGTGTGATAGACATGTATAAGGCGTAAACAGCAAAGATCTTCAATCAAATAAAAAATAAAAAAAACAGAAAGACGCAATGCATAATCAAAAGCTGTGAGCTAAGTAATGAAATGATGGTCCAGTGAACCATCTACCAAGCCATTTACATTGCTACTGACAGACCATACATGAAGGCATTGGACAGAAGTTCAATGGCGTCTGTATTTTTAGGCACCGTGTTGATGTGACACATGATATGTGTTTGTGTGGGTGTATGTGTGAACAAAGGGGATATAGTACGTGTCTGCTCAGAGGAAAGCAGGGGAGAGGAGGAACAAGGGCTCATGTAAGAAGCAGTCATGGTAGATATACAGACGTCAGGGCATTCAGGGGAGAGAGAGAGAGAGAGAGAGAGAGAGAGAGAGAGAGAGAGAGAGAGAGAGAGAGAGAGAGAGAGGATAATTTCAGCAGGGAAGGTGTGAGTTTTCTGGGAAAATAAGAGAAGTGAAAAAAAAAGCAAGGACGACAGAAAGGACAAGATGTTAATGATACCAATGGGTTCAACAAAAGGCAATAATAGGAAACGCTCGGGGAACCACTGTGTCTGTGGACTGCCAGCGGGTTCCTCCTTGCCACGACGGGGGCAGTTGGTCACAGGTGGAGAAGAAAAAGTAGAGACAGAGAGAGAGAGAGAACTAGATAAAGAGATTTAAAGAAGGGGAAGGGGAGAGCTGCACAGCTCCCTCTGCAGTCTAAATGAAGTATTCTTTCTTTTCTTCTGCGTGTGCATGGTTGCCCTCAGCGTTGATGATGGCTGTGTCGGCGTCGGGCGCGTCGTCCGCTCCCTTGGCCTCGTTTGTCAAGTATGTTCCTGAGGAAAGCCAAAAAAACAAACAACTTATAACAAGCGCAAAAATGCCACCAATTTTGCGTGTAAGTCCTTCTGACATATTTCTTTAATGAAAAAAGTTGGGGGATTTAAAAAGCAAGCTTGATGGCACAATCAAGTCAGGGAGTTGCATTTTGGCAAATTGGTAAAGTTACGATTAAATAAGCTATTAGCAGTTTCTTTATGGTGTCCACATGGATATAAAGAAAATCCAAAGGTGGAGTGCCATGATACTGAGTAAACAAAATAAACATCATGATTCTTTGGTTCTGGAAGGGGCAGTTTTTGTCTTTGTTTTCCAAGTGGATTTATGGACATCAAGATAATATTACAATAAGTAATATTCATTCATGTCATGAATACAAAAACCTTTCTGGATTGTTTTTGATTTTTAAAAAAAAATAACAATAACCCAATGAGTCCTGTGTGTCGTCTGTGTGCAGGGCATAGGCCTTGTTTCTTTTTGTCTCCATTTCAGGTATGTCATATAATAACAAACTCCCAGTTCTACTGGGACACATAGAACATGCTCCACCATTTCCATAAGCTTTGAGGAACTCATGTCTGGGTCCACTGTGGTTATTACCTTTATGCCTGGCTAGGTATCTTCCCAGAACAATGATCAAACACAGGGTGACAAATACCACCACGGCCACCACTCCTCCAATCAAGGCGTGGTCAGTGCCGCGTTGGCCCACAGCGTTGGGATCTAAAGAGGGAAGACAGAGACAGAGACAAAGAGAGCAGATGAGAGAAGCTACAGACAGACACACAATCTCTTTGCAAAATGAAGGAAAAAAACGAGAATGAAAGAGGGAGTCGGGGGAGGGAGAAAAAGGAGTGAATAATTCAGAACCCCCCCACGGTGCTGCAGGAGTTGTCCCCAACATGCAAACCAGGGCAGCAGCGGAGGAGTGGTACACAGTAAATAAATCATCACACAGAAGATGAAAAAAGGAGAGATCAATCTTTTTTCTGATTCTCGGTTGAGAAATAACTATTGTTGGGAAAATGAATTGGGAGCTTCTGCTGCTACAGGTCCCCTGCAGTGTAGCAAGGCAGTGGTAAAATGATAGCGGAGTCATGAAAGAGTGAGGAATCAGCATCATGAGGCCCCTTCGTGCAAAGAACCATTAAAAGGTTTCCCTTAAAAACAACAATAGCGTTATTTCCATTTTTCTGCAAAATCTGGCTTGAAGGCTATTCAGTGGGGATGTGACACTGACGGTGTCCACTGTAAAGTGAATACAAAAAAAAAATACGTTGACAGTGACAGCAGAGGGGGGAGATGGGTAAAGGAATAGCCTGTATTATTCATATCAGTCTATGACACCTGAGAAAATTAGCACTCATCTTATTATACCCCACCCCGAGTGCCAGGGCGTGCCATACACACTCCTGTCACATTGTGTGTGTGTGTGTGTGTATGTGGGCTGTTGATATCTATAATATGGCGATGTCAGAGCAGGGGGTTAAGCAGTGATAGAAGGCTGGTGTGTAGACATGTAATGACAGTGTTTCTCTTCAGTACTCCCCCTTTTCTCCCATGTGTCCGCCCATGTGGCCAAATTGAACAGCTGGCTCGCCCTCGCTCCATAACTCTCCATGGTCTGAGTGACCAAGCCCGTCACACTCCACTGCCTCCCAGCGGACAAAAAAACACACACACACACACACACACACACACACACACACACACACACACACACACACACACACAGGTACCCACAGAGAGGTATGTGTACAGCGTATTTTCACTGGGCCGCAGTTTTACTTGGTCAGTAGAGCAGAGAGTAGAGGAATGTTCCCCCCAGCACGGAGCACTAGGGGCGAGGACTCGGGCGCTTTAGTTACACACACACACACAAGGCTGTTTCTCTTCACCTCTATCTGTCAGGACTGTGACCGTGTTTTTCACCGTCACACACACTCGCTCCGTCCTCCTGCTGCTGCTGGAACATACAGGCGTGTGTCTGTCCATATAGAGTAGAACACACTTTTGACCATGCAGCAAAAGGCTACGCTGGTGTCATGTCTTAAGAGAAGTCGGGCTGTATGACAAACCCCCTGACACTTCCATGACATGTTGTCTGATCCTGCTTCCACTATGTAACTTCCTCAAAGGAATATTCACTGAATTCATTGAATTACTGGCAAGGCAAAGTGGCAATTGTTTGTTAATGCTGCAGTAGTGGTCTGAGGCTTTTCCTAATATTTGGTTAGTTTGCCCGTTTACAGAGCCTAGGCTGTGTATTAACACATTTTTCTCAGCATGCACTCAGTAAGTACAAGTAGCAGATTGTGAGCAGATATTTACTGAACTCTCCAGAATCCATGACTCCACTTCAATGTGTGAAATGAAAGAAAGACAATATCTGTGGCTCTGCTGCTTTTCTTGTGGTGGGAAGTACTCCTTTAAAGCCGGATTGGAGCCAACAGAGGGCTAGTGTTTGATGCTCAACATGAGATCTTGAGTGGGATATTCCATTAATTTACAGCATACAAATACATTCTTTCTCGTGCGAGTGCCTTCAAAACATGCTTCATCTGTTGCGTTCTTTTTTCTTTTCTGTTCTAGCACTGCTACTCACGACGAGGGAGAAAAATACAGCAGGGGCGTACAGACACGCAGAGAAAAGAAAATTAAAAAAGAGATTGATAGAAAGGAAAAAAAGGCTGAAGTTTTTAGTTGGAGTAAGACAGAAAAAAGACGACAAAGAGAAAAAAGGAGGGTTATATATTTGTATGGGTCCAAAACACATTATCTTTTAATAAGGGCACATACATTCTGTGTGATTTAATATGAGAGCGTGGCTGAGCAAACTCCTCTTTTAATATTTATAACGTTCTCCTTGTCGCCTAGCCCTGCGAGTTGGGCTTGTTTAATAAATGAAAGGGGTTCAGGGCTTCTGTGAGCCACTGCTTGGCCGGACTGAACCAAAAGTGTTCTTAAATTCTTAAATTGGCCCACTAACTCTTCATCTGATCTGTTTCACTGCTGCTAGCTCAATATGGGATAACTTAAAAAAAAACAGTAGTGATACTGTGTTTTTGTGAGGATATGGCAAGGCTGGAAATGTAAAAAAAACATAATTTTATTTTGTCAAATGATCTGGTCAGATTAAATTACATTAATAAAAATAATGCCTTCTCCTTGAGGAACCATGAAGCACAGTGTACATCAAAATAAAAGCTTGCATTAAGCATTGAACTATAGTTTCTTCATCCCTGTATACAAATGCAAATGGGAAACATATTAAATATCTAAGAGAGGAAGCCTGCTGGAGTGGCTATGTCTGTAAAACCAAATCATCAATGAAAGCACACAGATCTACTTATCTAAAGCTATGCTAAGAATATACCGGTAAAGTCTCTATTCTTTCTTCATGAGAAATAAAAATACTTTGTCTGGTCAGAATTGAAAGATTTTAAACTCACAATATACAAACACATATTTCAGCACCAGCAGAGTTTTATACAACTATCATTTCAAAGTACACTGAGTACACTCATAGCAGGCGAGTATGTATAGCACTAAGCTAATTTGCACGTGCTCAGATAGGACTGCTGCTGGCAAGAGCTCTTTCTGTGAGCAGCCAATGGTGCGCCACTTAACTTAAGCATGCTTGTTTAAATGGGCAACTCAATGTATGTCTGCATGTAATATCTGTTCTTATCTCATTTTCTTCAAACACCATCATCACTGTGAATGTCTGAAGAACTTCACAGGAGGTTTTTTGCCATCTCAAACGATCCGACATAGTGTCCTAGAATCCAAAGTATTAGCATGCAACTTCAAATATCCTTTCTAAATTGTAGATTAACATACATCTCTCTCTCACATCCCCAACCAGTCAGAGACTAAGAGCCACATTTTTACTGTGTTACTGCAAAGAGCCACATCTTACACACGGGTACACATGAACATCCCCCCATTCCTTCCTCACACACACACACACACACACACACACACACACACACACACACACACACACACACACACACACACAGACCTCTGCTCAGTCAGATTTACTGTAATTGTCACAACCAAAATGATAATGCAGTAACGGCCTTAACTACGTTTCACCCGTTTCAGTTGAATTTTGTATTATTATTATTTTTTAAATAAATAATGCTTGTGCATGCTACCAGGCCCAGGGGCACGAGGGCTCAAGTAGGCCTTTCACACCGCCGCAAAATCGGCGCTAGTTCTGGGCTAGTTCGGAGCTAGAGACAGTGTTTTGGTTTCACACCGCCAGAGAGCCTGCTCCGGGCTGTAAAGGCCAGGACACAGCAGTCCGACACGTTCCGACTACCTAAAAACTGGAGTCGCCGTTTCAGGAAGCTCCAGTCTTCCCGTCGCGGCCACAAAACACACCGAGACGACTGCTTATTTTTCCGTACGCTCTGCGCTTGCGCGAGACGTAATGTCTCCACAACAGCAGGCGGCGCTAATCTGTATTGTGGCCCGAAAAAATACGAAAGCCGGAAATGATGGAACAGCTCTCTAGAGTATAAACATAGATAGAAATACGTATTTATATTTATGGACCATAAGAGCACAATTTTTAGCAGAGAGTGTCGAGCATGGTGTCGAGCAGTCAACAAGGGTTGATGCATGTGAGTACTCGTTTAAGTGATGTTTTTGTTTTGTTTTGTTTTGTTTTTCCTTGCCGTGCACCATTGTTTTGTTTTGTAATGATTTCAGTTGAATTGTGTGCTCCATGCCATGTGCTATGGCCGTGAGCCGTAATAAATAAATGAAAAATGAAATGAAATGCAAAACGAAACGAACAAACACATTAAAACGATGGCTAGCTGTTGTTAGCTGTTTGTGCTACCCGCCTCACTTCCGGGCTTCACTGATTCGCTAGCCCTCCACCAATCAAATTGCTCCAAATGAAAGACGGTCGGCCGCCGATTGAACATGTTCAATTGAACATGTTCAATCGGCGCAAAACAAGCCCGACGACCTCTACGTCGGCCGACGTCACGGCACACACCAAACAGATTTGTGTCCCGACCCCCTACCGACACTACGACGGCGATTATCTGGCCGGTGTGTCCTGGCCTTAAAAACTGGTTCAACTCATACCCCAGGATTGAGCAGGGTTTGAGAAGAACTGCTTGCGCCAGCGGCCGGGGGAGGGATTATCCTGACCAACCAGACCAACTCAAACCTCATGCCCGCCATATTTAAAAACACTACGAGACGTAAACATAACATAATTACCGAACGTAGTGATCAAATTGACCAGCGAGAATACACTGTATGGTCCTGTTTGGTTAGGAAAGCAAAGCGAGAGCCAACACGTGTAAAAATAAGACGTATTCGCCTCTGTTGTTGTGCTTAAAGCTAGCGGTAGCTTTAGCGTTAGCCACAAGAGCAGCAGCGTCGGGCGACGTACACACACGTTTACAGTGACGTCATGACGTTGCTCTCTTGCCTGCTCCATGGCTGTCTCCGGTCGATGTGAAACCAACCGGTTCATAACTGGGATAAGGCTGTAACCAGTTTTGAACTGACCCCAGCACCAGCCTGGAACTGGCTCATGGTTCTTTTTGGTGTGAAAGGCCTAAAGGGGGCCCTAAGCTAAGGTACTTATAACTTTACCTGTCTTACAGTCAAATAGCTCAGTCACTCATGTCAATAAAAAAGGTTCCAAAAAGGAATAGCCTAAATATAAGGAAATAAATCATCATGGGCCCCTCAACTAGTAGGGGAGAAATACAAAAGCAATTGTAAAGCAACAGCATTATTAGCTCTGTCTTAGGGGCTTCATGAGGGACCTCTAAGGCCCCCACACATACAGGAATAAACTTTCTATGTGTAAATTCTATACTGTTCATAAAAATGAGTCTCTCCATCATATAACATGGGCCTGCAGACCAATCTACTGTTTTTGCAGTTGCAGAGTAAAGGATGCTGCCCACTTTTTCATTTTTTCATTTAACTTTTATTTATCCTCGAGAGACCAATTGAGGGGTGACCCTCATTTACAATGATGTCGAGTTCAAATAAATTCCAAGGAAAAACAACAATACATACACAATATTCAATGCAAATACATCAAATACACAACAACAGGTGAAGAGAGAAAAAAACAATTGAAACATTTACATAGTGGTGAAGAGTGGCAGCAATTAAAATGAAATGGGTGAAAGTACAATATAGCCTAATTAAAACAGTTACAGGTAGAGTTTGGCATATTTAAGATAGTTTGTTTAAATTGATTAAAGCAGTGCTTCTCAAATGGTGGGGCGCGACCCCCTGGGGGGTCGCGGTGGGGTCTCAGGGGGGGCGCGAGCGGCAGGGGGGACTTAGTGTTTTTTTTTTATTTTAATTTTTTTTAATTTTTAATTTTTTTTATATATATTTTTTTTTCTTAAATAAACATTATACCAAGGGTCAGAAGTGTAACAGAGTTTAGATCTTACAAAGAAAGGGAGTATCCACTCATTGGACAGAAGGCTGTCAACATCTTACTACCCTTTGCCACATCCTATCTGTGTGAGATGGGCTTTTCCACTGTTGCTGCACTCAAGACAAAGTACAGGTCCCAGCTTAACATTGAGCAAGAGTTAAGAGTAGCAGTATCAAGTTTGAAGCCCAGATTTGGAATGATGTGCACTGCAAAGAGGGCTCACTGCAGCCACTAGAATATAGAGCAAATTGTATTTTTGTGTATTATAAGCAGAATGTGTTCATATAAAACAGACAAATAGGGAAATAAGTTCAAAATAATTGTGAAGGTGAATTTAGTTATATTAAAAAAGCTCAAACTGATGTAGCTGCCAGTTTCAAATAGTTCAGGGTTCAAGGCTTTTTTAATGTCTTGTGTTATGTTCAGGGAAAGTATGCAAATTGTACATTAAATATTGTTGCAAATGTTGCACACAAAGAGTAATGTTTATTTTTAAGTCATATATATTTTTGAAAGGGAATAAGCTGATGAAGCTGACTGACAAGTGACCAATGTTTACTGTTTAAAAATGTTATTAATTAAATGAAAACCCCAGTGAAACATTTGCTCTTGTTTCTGTGTTTTGAGATTCACACAGACTGAACGGTCTTGTTTAAATGTTACAAATTGAGTTAATAAACATGGAAATTGTTTTAAGATGTTGCAGATGTCAGCAAATTTTATTAATCTATTTTAATAATAAGGTGATTGTATGCAGAATGCTGGTGCTAGCAACTCAAACTCATATATAACTCTTATACAGATAAATAAATAAATATTAGCAGGTTCTCAATAGTATTTCAATTTAGGGGGGTCGCAAAAAAATTTCAGTCTCCTGGGGGGGCATGACAGAAAATAATTGAGAAGCACTGGATTAAAGGATATGAAGGTATTTAGTTTAATTTGTTGCTGTAAGTTGTTCCAGGAGTCGGGGGCACTGAAGCTAAAAGCTGTCTTTCCCAGCTCAGACCGGGCTTGTGGGACATAAAGCATGAGCATGTCAGTGGAGCGGGTCTGATAAAGCCCATCTGAAATTTGCAACATTTCTGTTAAATAACGAGGAAGCTTCCCGGTCAAGGCTTTGTAAATAAAAATATGCCTATGTGCATCATGTCTCTCTTTAAGGGAGTACCACCCAACCTTTTCATATAAAAGACAATGGTGTGTGTCATAAGCATCTCCTGTGATGAACCTTAAAGCAGAGTGAAAAACAGAGTCTAGGAGTTTAAGACATGAATGAGATGCATGCCGATAAACCACATCACCGTAATCAAGGACAGACATAAAAACTGCCTCAATAATCCTTTTCCTACTAAATAAAGGGAAGGTGGTTTTGTTCCTATAAAAATAGCCAATTTTTTGTCGTAGTCGACAAACAAGATTTTTTATATGGGAATTAAAAGTGAGTTTATCATCTAACCAGATGCCGAGATATTTGTACTCTGTGACTCTTTCAATTAAAAATCCATTCTTTGTAAAAATATTAAAATCATTAAAAGTTGTAGTTCTTGCTCTGGGGAAACACATATATTTGGTTTTGTCTGTATTTAGAACCAGCCTGAGGTCCACTAGACAGTCCTGCAGGGTGTTAAGGCGAGACACGGCAGGCAAAAACATCATTTTTTTAAGCACTGGTCAATTTTGAGATTTGTGTCTATTTAGCTTCCATAACATGTCTTCTTTCATACTAGTATGGATAAAAGGTCCAAAATATACGTTTTAGGTGTTTATTTTACTAAACTTTGACTGCTTGCGTCTGTATTTTGCTCCTAAATTCGTCAAAAGTGAGCATTCTAACGTAACATACAGCACCGCGACCGCTGTATGAATAACCATGGTACTGTTGGAAAGCTCTGAATCTCAAGAACAACGTTATCTGATCCAAATATGGTCATTTCCTTTGTATCAGTAACCAATTGTGAAAGTGTGAGGAGGGATTCAATGCTAGGAAAGCGACCTCATTGGCTAATGCACATTTCTGACGATGTGATTCGCTAAAAGGCATCACGTGATGCTAGCCCCGGGTAGCTCGAAAATCACAAAATAAAATGGGAAAAACGTCGAAAATATGCCAAACCAAGACAAAAAAAATACTTAATCAATTGGCTACGGACATTACATGATCGCCATTTTAAGGGGAGAAGTGTTAAAGACATGTAAATCACGCCGATCACGTCGGAGAGACACAGACGCATGCTTGTTTATAATTGAGGTGAAAGTATTGATGAAATAGTCTAAGGCTAACTCAACATCCAAAATTCGAAATTTCCGTAGTGAGTTGAATGTCACTATGACGGAGATCTTAAAAAGGCTTGTTCATTAAAATTTTTAAAATTACGTTTAATAATGATTTTAGGTTGAGATCTTTTTAAATTAATACTTCTGATACAGGCCACTGGGCAGTGATCACTAATCCCAAGATCAAAAACACCAGCTGAGACTATTTTATTTATTTTATTTGATAGGATTAAATCGATTAAAGTTGATTTTGCTGGGTTTTTTAGATTAGGTCTTGTGGGCTCAATTATTAATTGTGTAAGATTAACGCTGCTACAGATTTCTTTGAAAGGTTCAGAGGCGCCAGAAAGCCAGTCAACGTTAAAATCACCCATCACAATTACCTCTCTATTTACATAGCTGGAGAGCATATATGCTAGATCGTTTAAGGAGCTAGTTACAGCTGAAGGGGGCCTATACACACCAATTACAACAAAACAATCATTTGACGATAAAGATAATTCTAGCGCGAGAAATTCAAAGCAATTTGGAACAGAGACAGCATGTAAAAGTGTTACAGAATAACAGGATTTTACATAGACAGCAACTCCCCCACCCCTAGTGTTTCTGTCTATTCTGAATAAGTTATAATCATTTATTGCCATAATAGAGTCATCTGTACTCTTCTTTAACCAGGATTCAGTCAGAATCAAAACATCTGGATCTGCCTGGGACACTAAAATCTTTAAATGGTCTAATTTATCATGCTGCAATAAACTTCTAATATTTAAATGTATAAAACCCAAGCCCTTTCTTGATTTGAGAATTTGTGGGGAATTTAGCTTACAGCTAGGAAGCATGGCTTGTTTTTCAGGGTCATACAATACAGGTTTGTGCCTGTAGAGGGAGCCAGCGTTAGAAGCAGCAGGTGGATGGGCCGTTGGAGGTGAGAGAGGGCAGTCAGATGTGATGTCCAGAGCTGGAGGAAGGTTTGCAGCACAGATGGAAGGGGAGTATAATTCATGTTGAGCAGGACTCCGGGGGGGATCTTTTTTAATGGAGGTTCTTCTGATGGTGTCATGCTGTGGTGAATATCAGTCCAAATTAAATGCAATGTGCTGGATGAAGTTATTGGTTAGTTCTTTTACACCTTTGGTGTTTGGATGGAGGCCGTCAGATTTAAAGAGCTCGTGTCTGGTCCAAAAAGAGTCAAAGTTGCTGATGAAGCCCAGCATGTTTGCAGAGCAGAAGGACTTCAGCCAGTCATGAAGACTGGGCTTTTAGACAGAGTGGGGGTGGGACCGGAGAAAATGCAGGTTTTCCCCAAACTCTGCAGGGTGATGGACAAACTCTCTAATTGGGCATAGAGTTTGCATGATTGTTTCTTCATAACATCATTTGTCCCAATTAAACCTTTAACACATATTTGTAACTTATCTTTTCAAACAGGATTTTTTCCTTGTAGCATGAAAATAGCTAAGGTTATACCATTACATAAGAATGGAGACGAACACTCATTTACAAATTATAGACCAGTCTCAATTTTGCCACAATTTTCTAAAATTTTGGAAAAACTATTTAGCAATAGATTAGATGATTTCATTAATAAACATCAAATTCTTTATAACAGTCAGTTTGGCTTTAGAAAGAATCATTCCACGGCGCTGGCCTTGACTGAATCCGTAGAAATTATTAGTAGTGCTATAGATCACAAATTGTACTCTATAGGAATTTTTATAGACCTGAAAAAAGCTTTTGACACTATAAATCACGAGATCCTTCTCAATAAGCTTGAGAATTATGGCATTAGAGGTATAGCACGGGACTGGGCCAGAAGTTATTTACAGGACAGGAAACAATATGTGAAATTAGGGGAGATCACATCGACATGCTTGGATATTGTTTGTGGGGTCCCTCAAGGGTCAATTTTAGGGCCGAAATTATTCCTGCTTTACATAAATGATATTTGGAAAGTTTCGAAGGTCTTAAAGTTAATTTTATTTGCTGACGACACAAACATCTTCTATTCGGGGCATGATCTGAATAATATGGTTGAGACTGTAAACATTGAATTGACAAAGTTACATGGGTGGTTAAACCGAAATAAGTTATCATTAAATTTGGAAAAAAATAAATTTATGTTGTTTGGTAGGAGAGCATCAGATGTCTCTGTGAAAATCCAGGTAAATGGGATAGATATTGAAAGGGTCAAGCAACACAAAGTACTAGGGGTAATAATGGATGACAAGTTAAGTTGGAAACCACAAGTTAGCCATCTTAGGGGCAAAATAGCCAGGAGTATTTCTATACTTTGGAAATCACAATATTTTTTCAATCAAAAGGCCTTAACTGTATTGTATTGGACTTTAGTTTCCCCACATCTGTGTTACTGTGTTGAGGTGTGGGGAAACACTTACAAAGGTAAATTGCACCCATTGGAGATCCTTCAAAAAAGAGCAATAAGAATAATATATCAAGCAACTTACAGGGCACACACTAATAACTTCTTTATTGATGGTAGAATTCTCAAATTACGGGACGTAGTAAGTTACCACACCGTTCAAATGATGTACAAGGCTTCAAAAAAAAGCCTTCCTGTCATTTTACAATTAATGTTTGAAGAAAGAGGAGTCTCGCATGATTTAAGAAGAAAAAGAAAATTTACAGAGAAAAATATACGGACCACACTTAAATAATTTTCGATTTCTGTAAAGGGTATTAAATTATGGAATGAACTTGAGGAAGATATCACAGGGAGTTGCAGTTTGCGAATTTTCAAAAAAATGTATGTCTCTAAAATTATGGAAAATTATAGACTGAAAGCAGAACACTAAGATGCGGATAAAAGGTGGATGGCACTATCATAACATTATTGTAAAAGAGAGGTCAGCAGAATGACTTGTTTGGGTTTGAATACTTTTGCAGTTGTGTTTAGACTACCAGATAATGACATTGAAAAGGCCACAATAAAAGGGCAAAACAAACTCGGCATTGTACAGAAAATCAGAAAGGAGCAGAACTGATCTTAAAAGCTGAAGCAAGTGGATTAATCATGGAACTGCTAAATTGGTCTCTAAATGCCATTGAATTGTGTGTTTTCTTCCTTTTTATTTTTTCTTTCTTTTATTTTTGACTTTTTATTTTTTTATTTTTTATTTTCTTTTCTGTGATCAGTAAATGTGTATCTGATTTTGAATCTGATGAAAGTGGGGGCGGGACTCGATAAGCCTTAGGCTTCTTCCGTCACCCTTCGGACAACACTATTTAAGATTTATGATGTGAAAGAGATAATTGTGTATTGTGTGGGATTGTCCGAAAGAAAAATAAATAAATAAATGTGAAAGATGACAGTGTGGGCTGTAGGGTGGCGGTTGAGGGCAGGTGATAGCTCAATGATGTCACATACCTTTCCTCCAGAAAGGCAATACGTGAAGGCACCAGGGAGGAGAAGATATCTAATAATGGAGTCACCTATGACCAGGATCTCTGGCTCCTCATTCATACAGCTCCCTCTGTAGAGTGACAGCTTGGATGTGAGTGACAGCATGGATGTGAGGGGCGGGGCATAGCTGCGAGAGTGAGCCGCACTTGTACAGGATACGTCATCGCCAGCTGCAGCGATCTCGGGGATATCAATTTGTAGAGGCACTGATGGATGAGGAGCACGGGACTCATGTCTGAATGGAGCTGGTGGACGGCGGCGATCCTGGCGTTTACCCTGGGGAGTGGACTGGGAACTTGAACGCGAACGCCTCCAAGCCAATATGGAGCGGGTTGGGACTGGCGACTCGGAGCGGGAGAAAGCAGCCTCAGCTAGCTCTTCCAGCGGAGCAAAACGGTTGTGCATCAGCACAGGATCTGGCGAGAGTAGAGGGGGAATTTGTCTGCCCTTCTTCACGACAGCCGACCAAGAAGCGTTGGAAGGTGGAGTGGAGACCGGAGACACAGAAGCGCCACTAGCCGGCGGCTGAGAGCCTCGGAGCGGAAAATGCTCCAGTGCGGCTATTCGGGAGACCAGAGAGGACTGCCGCTGGAGGACATTGTGAATGAGGCTCTCGATAGAAACAAGCTCAGCCTTCAAGATGGAAAGCTCTGGGTCTGCCTGGGTGAGTGGTGACATTTTTAAAGAAAAGAAAATAACTCCTTTCACCACTCCGTACCCGAGCGGGACGCAATCTGAGGCGGTCACGGAACGCTGGACTCACCGCTGAAAGTTCTAACTGCTAAAATTAGCCGCGATAGCTGTCCATTACGACCAGGATTACTTCCAAGTGTGAATTAAGCATCAGAGTCAAAACTGTCCGGTTAGATTCTCTCAAAACGTCGGAAAAAAAAACAAAAAAAAAACAACAATCAGAAAAATAATGTTCCTTCTGCAGCTCAAGATTTGATTTAGCCTCAATTTTCCTCTCTAAGTGCATCAGATTGATGCATTTTACTTTAAAACGGTACACATTTTCTTCCAGTGTGCAATGCCCCCTGCACCTCCAACAAGGACCAGGGTCCCTCCCACAGTGTCCCAAAATCATCTGGGAAACACTGACTTTCTTAATATGTTTTTTGCCAATAATTGTATGTATCTGTGCGGAAAAGTCAGTGTAACTGACTGGATAGGTAGGAGTGGGGGGGCCCTTTGAGGGTCTTGGTCCAGGGGCCTATCATCTCATAATCCGTCGAAGAACCAACTGGATTCCACAATCTTTTTAATTTTCGCATTATTTATTAAAAAAAAAAAAAAAAAAAAAAAAACGGGGGGCCCCACACAAGGACTTGAAACGGCCCCCCAGCTCGTTAAGGCCACCCCTGTGATAATGACAGAACTGGACTCCTACAGTACTAAGACGACAGGCCAGTCATTTACAACAATGAACATTGTGTGCACTGCCTCACACACAAACTCTCAGTTCAACCAAGTCCACAAACAAAAATATAACAATTTACAATAGCGTTTTTCTCTTACTATGCATGTTGCTTAGTGGGACTTACTTTTAGCATGGAGTGAGCTGAAGTGGCGCTGAAGATTTGAAGCCTTGAAATGCGCTAATGACGCCTGGCATATAAGGCAGAATGGCTTGGTATAACGTTCAACAAAAAATATAAACTCTCCCACTCTGTTTCGGAGCGAACTTGACACAAATTGTTTACTCACGGAAAACCTCCCTCCAAGCTGAGTGGGCAGTTTTAGGTTGCGTCCACACCAAACGTTTGCAAACGTTATGTTGCGTCCTCAATTAAACATTTGCGAACAGGCATACACATACACATTAACAAAATAAAAAATTAAATAATAAACAACATGTAAAACGAACGTAAGAGCTGCATGAAACGTTTGCGAACATGCACACACATAGGCCCACACAAAAAAAAAGTATAGAATTTTTTTTTATTTTTTTATATGAACTGAAGAGCCGCACGAAGCAAGGCAAAGAGCCGCATGCGGCTCGCGAGCTGCAGGTTGGCCACCCCTGCCCTATAGTATCTATTAATATTAAAATACATCTCCTACATACAACATTTTCTTCGTTTGGATTATATTTTTTTCCACTCTATTTTAGATATAGCTCTGTGATGCAAAGGTTTCAAATGCCCCGATCAATAAGGAAGCAGCTGCCTTAAGCAATGGGCTTATAGAGCTGCAGTGTCCTTGAGTCTGTGGTGTGGGTCAGTGACTCTTTGAGTGTGTGTGTGTGTGTGTGCACACCATTGCCCTTAAATAGACATTATTACATTGTGTTAACAGGACCTTCAATTCATTAGAACAACTGAAAGATTTTTGGAAGCCTTGGACTTTTGTATACTTTATAATCTTCCTTTTCGAGAGAGAATGACTTTTACCTGATAACCTGAAATATACTTTGAACAAAAATATTAAAAATCCTTTACGCCTAGTCTAATGGCTTCCATGGTCCACTGCACATTAGATCATTAAAAGAGACATGTATTACTCTGAACTAATTCTGCGGCAGTGACATCAAGATAGGGACACAAAGGAAAGAGTGGCCGCAAACAGAAAGTAAAGGCTGAAGCTGTGAGAGAGTCGGAAAGACAGACAACAGGAGACGTTAATGAAACAAACATACTTATTCGTTGGTGTCCTTATTGCACTTTACTGCTTGCTGGGTCAGAGTGGATTATTAAAATGAAAAACAAAAACAAATGACTTCTGCTATTCATTAAGCCCACACGTGGACTTTGACACTATCTTGAATATTCAACAACCTCCACTTCTCTTTATCAGAATGGAAAGAAATTGTGGTCAGCATGGTAACAGCATGACGTCTTAAGCAAAGCAAGATAATTAATCACAAGAATTAATTAAGTCGCATGCAGGAATCCATCGATCAAAGCGGCTTAACCTCTTAAGCTCTAGCCTATTTTTTAGGTTTCTGCTCGAAAATGACATACCCAAAATGAATAGAGTATATCTCTGCATCTACAAGGTCTATTTGAATAATTGTGGTGTCATTATGAAGGGAACACTTGTGAAATGTGTTCAGATGTGTAAGTATCAGTATTTATGTCACTGGCTCAGAGTCAATTAAGTTTGCACACAAGCATAAATGACTGATTTCATTTCCGCCTAAAAAAAAAATCACACTTTTTCAATGAATATCTGTTTGAAATGATGCTGATGGGGCTAAAACTCTACATCTAAGCATAGCACATGGTGTTACCATTATCCCTGCAAAGTTTGATCCTCATAAAGTGAAGCAGAGCAGAATTACAGAGGTTTTAGTACAGACTAGTCAGGCGGACTCTCCAAAATGGTCATTTTGGCACACTTTGGCACTAGCTGTGCCATTTGAAGTTTTTGATAAATTGTACTGAACTATATTTTTCACTTTTATGTCATTATCTGTGATCATCACAGACATTTTTAAGGGTTTTTGACTTTTTTTTAAATTTTTTTTTCATAACCAACCTAAACTATATAGGGGAAGGTGGGGTGATTTGTGCATTTTGGAAGTTGCAAAACCCCTTGTTTCTAGAAAACCGTGGAAGAAATTGGAAATGTGACCACATATTTAAGAAGAGCCATCCATTTGACTCATCCTGTAAAGAAGGGAGACACAAGGAATAAGATATAAGCACATTTAAGCTCAAAAAACTGTGTTTTGCCTTTCAAAGTAAAATTTCCATGATCAAGGTTTTTTGATTATTGTGTCTGAACAATTATAGCACGTTTGAAAACATTTGACACATGTTTTAGTGCTTTGGTATGCTACACTTTGAGTCTATATAGTTGCACAATGTCAACCCTAAATTGCTGCATCATGCCTATTATCCAAAATTCTGGGGATGGGGTGATTTGTGCGCAAGGGCCTGGGTGAGTTATAAGTAAGTAAGTAAGTAAAATGTATTTATAAAAGCACATTTAAGACAGTTTGCACTGTCCAAAGTGCTGTACATAGTGCATTCAGTAGGTAAACAATGAAGGTAAAATAACAAAACCAAAATAAAAGACGTAAAGCCCATACATCCACATAAACACAGATAGTAGTGCAGAGGTAAGTAAGTAGTGCAGAGGTTAATGGGGAGGAAACACCAGGGTGTACATATGGGTTTTGAGCCTTGATTTAAAGGCAGAAATGTAGGGGGAATCACATTTGTCAGGTGGCAGTTGGTTCCACAAGCACGGAGCAACTAGTGCAAAGTACATTTCTGAGAGTTGTGCCAGTGGCATGGCTGTATACGCTGGTCACCAAAAGAAAGTGATAGTCTACAGTAGCTCAGGACAGAGTGACATCTCAATTCCACTTAACGACACCACTGATGAGAGTTCAGATGGCCAGAAAGATGATGATGGTGACTTTGTCATTGTGACACAATGACGCACAAATCACCCCACTACGTGGGGTGATTTGTGCGACAAGACAACTTTTTTTCCGAAAGCTATATTTCTTAAACAGTTTATTCCAGATCCAAAGTTTTTATTGCCAGGGATGCACAACATCCTGAAATATATGTACATATTTGAGTTGGAGACATAACTGTCAAGGCCTCACTTTAAAATCACTTTGAGTAAAAAGTTGCACAAATCACCCCACCTTCCCCTACAATTTTCAAAGAACCATAAAAAGCAACTGAAGTTTGAATCAAAATTAAACATATTTATTTATCAACAATAATAAACAAACTGTAAAAAAATAAATCACACAAAACTATTTACACTGACTGTGAAGTCCAAATAAAAACAATATATCAACAATAAGTCCAAACTAAAAACAGCCCCTCCTGAGTCTCCTTTTCCTCTCTACTTGTTGTCGTGCCAGAGCTGGAAACACTTCTTTTTTGCAGTGAGACAGTGGTACCTGACATTTCCTGCAATACATGGATGTCTTCACCCTCGGGATCCCAGCATTGAGGCACCACTTGCAATGCTTGCGAATTTGCGAGTCCTAGTAGATGGGCATGCGTGGGGGTAGAGGCAAGTGGTGGAATAGCTGCTGAGCCTTCAGCAAACACCAACTTCCTAGCTGCATCTGAGAAGGCAATGACTCTGTCTGGGAAGATGAAGCTGCTCATCATCACTACAACACCAATTGTGGAAGGAAATAAATATTATTTAGTGGCCTTATTTTGAAAGTGTAATACATTCACAATATATTCACAAAAGCTATCACAATAGATGTGTGATAATAACAATCTTGGAAGTAAAACACACACACAATACATGCATTCACAAAAGCAATAGACATGTGATAATAATAATCTTGGAAGTAAACATAACATAAAAACACACTCTCTCCCTCCCTCCCTGCCTGTCTCACACACACACACACACACACACACACACACACACATTTATCTAGCATAAAACTGATATTATATACATTATATACTGGTATATATGAACATCTCTTTGAGATGTCTCTCTAGTAACTAATGAATTGAATTGTACCTTTCTAATGGCGCCATGTAGTCACTGTCGCTGCCGAGGTCTCTGTCGTCTGAGCTGGAGTCCCGTGCAGAAAGTTCGTCAGCTTCAGCATTGTCAGCAGTTATCATTTCAATCAACTTATCCATACTGCACTTGATTTGGCGATGTTCTGCCATTTTTGATAATAAATATCGCTAGTGTGCTGCAAAAAATCCATAACCGCTTCAAAACAGCAATAAAGTATGACAAAGGAAGAGGCATGGGAGATAGCATCAATGTTACACCTGCGCTAACTCAATCACGGGCTATCTCGTGGCTGTCTTTCTGTCATAGACTGCATTATGCTGCTGGTTAGCTTGGAAGAACTGTACTATGTGATCCAACTGAACGAGGGCAGCGGAAAAGAATAGCTCTCTTAGAAATCGGAGATCTTGGAGGAAGCGAGTTGCCACAACAACTGAAAGGACTGAAAGGACTGAATAAAACATAATGTCAACAAACAAAAATTGGACTGCTCTAACTGTTGTGTGTATGTGTGTGCATACGTGTGTTTCGTCAAGATTGCTGAAATTGCCCCCTGCCAATGAGATTTAATGAATAGAAGGGCTTTTTACATGTAATTCATAACACTAACCCCAGGATCTAATGATTTCTCTCTTTTCTGTTCCACACTTTATTCCAAATTGTTGCTATAATTCTTCCCCAAAGCGAGTTAATGTGACGGGCCATCAACAATAATTGCCCAGCCATAAGTGGAAAGACCTTAGCATTATGTTTTAATTCCTCCTTTGCTCCTCGGTGCTTCACGGTGGAGGGCGAAAAAGGAGAGAAGGTGGTTGGTACTGTTCAATATTTAACCATTTCCCCCTTTGGTATTGCTTCAGCCTGAACCCATAGCCTTTCTGGTTTTAACACAGCAACCTATCAGCATGCCCTGGACACTTGCCCTCCGGAAAATATGTCTTTTTGCTCATCATATGGCCTAACCTGAGCCCTCCGTTTAACACTAGATCAATATAGCAATGGTATAAAGCAGTTACGAATCCATCCAAGGATCCCTTATTGAGTTTTCACAAAAGGTTTGTCCTGGGTCCAAAGCAGATTAATAGGTGAATACTGGGTTAATGTCATACAACATTACCTTTTGACTGCAACCTGCCCTTTTCATTTTCCCTACATTTTTAAAAGTGTATTTATGAAGGGTTTTTAGTAATCTGTCTCATTTGTGTTTCACTTTTGATTTCAACCTTCAAATATCTCAAAATATAATGGAGGCAAAGCTAAAAAAACGTTTTTGAAAGTCGTTGTTTGTGGCAGAAACTTGATCTTCAAACTTTTTAGAGGGAAATCCTCAGTCGAAGTCATTTCTGTTGCTTATTGGTGAGTTGATTTTGTGAGCATTGTCTGGATGCCAAACAAGGTATACGTGTGGTCCTATTTTTATGTTTCACCATTCATATGCAGCTTTTTGGCCAGTGTTGACTTGTAAAGGGATGGAGCTGAGACTAATCCCAACTTTTGAACCCTGGCCAATCCGTGGTAAACCCACTCTTGAATTCTCCTTGAGTTTGTGTTCACTGCTTTTAAATTCAAGAGGAGAGGAGTCATCCTTTGATTTATGCTTCATAAAAACCATGACGGTTATGGATAACCACGGTAACCTCCAGTGGTACCCACTGACATTTAAAAACCTCAAACAGCCATCTGCTATCGGTTTAGGGCAATTTACCAATATATTTTATTATTTGATATACACACTTTGATTAAGACTCTCAAGGTTGGCGTATTTATTTATTTTCACTACCTTCCACTCCTCTAGGGAAAAAGCAAATGGACAAAAGAACAGAGCACTTCTGCCCGGCGATGAGGTATATGGATATTATTTTAGCTTCTCTGTCTTCTCCACAGGAAAAGACAGTAGTCATGAATAATTGCTGTCTCCTCGGCAGTTGGCCCTTTTTCCGCAGTAATATCAGGCTACAGGGACCGGGGGTTGGCCACACGAATGCTGATTATGAGAAGTGAATAGTAAATATTTTAAACTCCAAAGAAACCACTGTGCACAACTCAACCTTTCAGCTTCACAAGGTCAAAGCTAATGTGCAAGTGAAAGCATATGGCAAATTTTAGAGGACCCAATGATGGAGTCGGTGTGTGTGTGTGTTTGTTGAAGGGGGGCCTGACATTGCATAGACCTCTGATACTTAGCAAAAGAGTTATTATAGCCATTAAGGCTGGCTGGTCTATTGAAGCTGTGTGTGTGTGTGTGTGTGTGTGTGTGTGTGTGTGTGTGTGTGTGTGTGTGTGTGTGTGTGTGTGTGTGTGTGTGTGTGTGTGTGTGTTGGGCATACCTGCCAGCACTTCATTAATAAAGTGAATCACAGACTGCGGTTGTGCATCAGTCCTGGCAGTATACAGTAGGGATGAAAAACAGAGATACACTCCAAAGTTTAACAACTATTAGAATTAAAGGCATGGGTTACTATCAAGTTGACCTTTCCAATTACACCCACTTAGCCTAGGAAGCATATAATTCTCAAGCAACAAATCACACCACAGCAGACCATACATCGTCACGCCGTTTAATCAAAACTTTAAAGGCTTCGCAGATGTATTTTCTCAAATTGCCTTTTTACTATGGATTATGGCAAGCTACAGTATATGACACACTATTTCCTGCCAAAGTTGAAACAGTTTGTGTTATTAAATAGGAGATATTTCTGGTTTAAAGTTGGCGGGGCTCACTGGGAAATCAAGATGTGTGGGCATCAATCATCGTGTCAATGAACACAGATTATCTGTGTACTTAGAGCCACTGCTGGGAAAATGTTCTGTATAACTTTTTATTTATTCTATTTTTAAATTAATAAAGTGTAGTTGGTTTTTACCATTAATGGCTAATGGAACATTATCATTAACATTAACGTCTCCTAAGTTTTGGTAGTCCCATGCTGTTTGGAATAAAAAAAACAATGTTAACTGATAAAGGGCCAAGAGAAGACAGAGGCAAGAGTAGTATGAGAAAGATAACAGAACAAAAAGTGCGGAGTGCACCTGAAAGAGTTCCGGTATATAATATTCTAATATTCTTCATTCAGGCTTAATGTGCAAACCTACAATGCACAGAAAGACAACTTTATTACAAAGACAAAACGGGGCTGTGAGGCTGGTACGTACAGCTCAACAGTTGTTTGCTTTCATCCAGGAGCCTGTGGAAAAGGCCTGGTAATACATCAAGTAGACACATGAAAGCAGATAGTGTATAGTATCCCGTGACTTGGGACGTAGTGAAGGAAGTCAGATATTTAGATTCCCTGAAGATACACTGAGAAAAGCACCAGCACCTCTCGTGCTGACATCAGAGAAGAAATGAGACTGATGATGAGAAATATCCAACATGTGCAAGAAGCCTGTTATCTCACATGGTCTTCAGAGAGATGTATCAGGTATGCAAACTCATAAGCCATGAAAAAGGTGAGAAGCCCGAAAACAAAGGTAGGGAGGTCTGGGGGGGGCTCCCCCCAAAAGATTTTTTTTGTGATTTGAACATTTAAGAGAAGCAATTTGGTGTATTCTGGTGAAGAGAATTAAGGACAAACAAAACTTTATCAGATGAATAGTAAAATGAGCAAAACAAGTTAGTCAGCCGACAGCCAACCTTCTTGACGTTTACAATACAAAGTGTATAGCCTATTTACAAAGAAAAACGTTAAAAACAGCTTAGAAAAACGGTAAAAAATGCTGGCAAAACCAGCTTTAAATAAGACAGAAAATAACATGGAGCCTCATATCAATCACACCAAATTCCCTTACAATAAACTAACTATTTATATTGTGGCAAACACGATTTGCCTTATCTTTGCTACACAACCATCAATCAAACACATAAGAATACACTCTGTCACCATAGTTCATCTCGTGTTCACACACACACAACACACACACACACACACACACACACACACACACACACACACACACACACACACACACACACTATTAACTTGAGGTGACACGTTAATCTGCAGTGACAATCCGCAAACGGCGGCGGCACGGTGGTGCAGTGGTTAGCACAGTCGCCTCACAGCAAGAAGGTTCTGGGTTCAAATCCCGGGTTGCCCGGGGCCTTTCTGTGTGGAGTTTGCATGTTCTCCCCGTGTACGCGTGGGTTCTCTCCGGGTACTCCGGCTTCCTCCCACCTCCAAAAAACATGCAATGGGGATAGGTTGATTGGATTCTATAAATTGACCATAGGTGTGAATGTGAGTGTGAATGGTTGTCTGTCCCTATATGTGGCCCTGCGATGGACTGGCGAACTGTCCAGGGTGTACCCTGCCCTCGCCCAATGCAGCTGGGATTGGCTCCAGCCCCCCCGCGACCCCTAACGGGACAAGCGGTAGAAGATGGATGGATGGAATCCGCAAACCGCAGCCGTTAATCAGCGCGCGCATAAATCAATGCAAATGTGGCTGTAAAACAACGGTTGCCAAACTCCGTGAATTTATTTAAAAAGTGATTCACATAAACCAAGAAGGCACATTAACACGGTAAATTAATAGTAGGCCTACTGCGGATGCGGCTACTTGAACGCTCCGATGACTCGGAGAGAAAAAAAAGTCAACTTCCCTGCAGACGCTCTGACTGACTGATGTCACCGCCCCTCAATGACAAATAATGTTTCTGATTGGCCAAATGACCGTCAAAGCTCATATGATAGGAGTTAACATCCGTCAATCATAGTTAGTCACTATGGTTACTCACTCCACTTTCTTAATAGGTCCATGTTCCATACCACACACACACACACAGTGCTGGCCATCAGACCCCACCCCCATCCCCCTCCCTCCCAAAAAGTTTTCTCAACGGATCTCCACGAATCACATAGATGGCCAATTTTGTTTCCAAAACGGCTAATTTCGCCGAAAGGTGACTAGTTTGCATGCCTGATCTATAGAGGAAAAGGAGCTGGCGAGGGTAAATTGAAACAAAAAGCAACGCAGCAGAGGAAAGTTAAAGGGAGAGCCAAGGGTCTTTGGGGGAAGGGTCAATTTTGTGAAAGCAGCAGAGACGAGAGGAAACATTTCTGAGTGAATGGGACTGTGACCCACCGGAGGAATGGAGAGAGGGAGCAGAAAAGCAAGAAGACAAGAAGTACAGCAGAAGGGGAAATGTGCCACATTTGCTTTTGTTTTGCACTGTTTGCATGATCTGAGAGAGTGTTAAAATGTTATCAAATCGAAAAAAAAAATACATTTACTGTTCTAGATGTATTAAAAAATAAATATCAGATATACTTATAATGGCTTTTGGAAATCATGATGAAGATTAGCGAGCATGCTCCTTTTGCCTCCTGGACATTGGTTTGAAATTGGCATGCCACTCAAAAACGTTGACTGACATATTGCTTTGCTGACATGATGCCATGTACGCATTATTGTTGTTGTGCAATTCAACTAAACAATGGTAATTCCAACTTTATCCGAAGTACGTCTTTGTGCCTTCCCATGAAGGTGTTTAAAATGGGTTGAGGTATGGTAAATAGAACTTTCAATGGTTGAACTATAGGAGGACTTCTCAAAAACTATGGAAAACATGTACTTGCAATTGGGCCTGTTTGTGTTTGTGTGTGTGTGTGTGTGTGTATGGTCTCCTTTCCTCCTTCTCATCCTCACCTTCTCCTAGTTATCCTGCCGTTACATGCCAGATTTCTGTTTTCAGTCCAGGTCGTAGCTATAATCACTTTGGCTGAATTGTATTCTTAGTTATTCCTTGTGTTACTAGAAACAACCCTGTTAACTTGTGGCCAAAGGAGCGTGCCCTTCCAGTTTCCCTGTCTACCTTCCCAACACCCTGAGCTAAACCCCAACCGGCTATGCTCGCACCCTATCCTGCCTTCATTGAATTCTCATTGTTCATTTTATCACCCTGTAATATCACCCAGTGGAGGTCAGTAGTACTTCTCCCCCATTGAGATCATTTTCATGGTGACCTTCTGGCTTCCACTTGGGAGCAGTTGCCTACACAATAGCCTACACTCAAATGCCATGTCCCTAGCCTTGCTCGAGATTTAGCAAATATTTGTCCTTCACCTTTTCCTGCCAGTCAGATATCATCAGTCCAGTAACAACCTAACCTTGTATGAGTTGGGACCATATTGTGGGTTTATGAGCTAAGAAATCTTTTTGTCACTTCAAGGTGTCCCAGATTTGGTGAGACATTTTACACAGTTGGGGGGGGGTTGGTTTCCAGATAACTTGCCTGGTGCCGCAGGGAAGAGAGGGCAATTTAATTTATGCAGCATAATAGTGATTTTAAAGTTTAAACCATAACTCTCTGCATGTTGTCAGCCTCTCTGCACAGAATTTTGAGAAAACCTCAGCATGTTATGCCTCCGCAACTTTCTTTTCAGCCATTTTTATTATAGATGACATCCCATTATTCATATTTTATAATGTAATGCTATAAAGGTTTATATGAACAGCATTCAAAACCTCTCTGCAATAGATTCTCCAGGAACACCAAATAGCAAATAGAAAATGTTGACTCTCTGAAAAGGAAGATTTTCAAGTCAGAAATCTCTAAGATTTAACATGGCATTGAGAGTCACGATGAGACATCTCCAGTGGCCAGACATTTTCAGTTGGACATGACATTTGCTTCCTTGAGGTTTCGGGGAGCACAGCAGTACTGAAGTCTTTGAAATGCCAAGGGGACGGCGGATGGAATATTTGAACAGCAGGACTCTTTTTGAATACAATGGCATGGAGTGTCAGTGTCTGTTGAAAATGTACAAACATACGACAAGTCAATGGACATGCATGTCATTATCCATTGGGAAGACATACAGTTCATGTTTACAGCCCTAAATGGTAAAAAAAAGAAACAGAAAAGTAAAAGGTAGACAAAAAGAAAGGATTAGAAGACAGGAAATTGGGTTGCAGGGAGTATGTTTTTTCATTGGATAGTTTACCAGTTGTGAGCATCTCCATTTCTCAGAGTCTCCATATGAGACAAGACCACTGACGCTTGAGGAAGTGAAGTACTGTTTAGCTCAGATAGAAGTAATAGGCCAGAGGAAAGTTTAAAAGAAGGTGCGGAATATACAGTAGCATGCTGAGGGGGCTTGTGGAGATGTGTAGGGGTTGGTACTGTACCTCTGTTGCCAGTGACTGTGGGCTCTGAGGCGCGGCTGCCTAATTGAGCAGTAGGATCTGGAGGGATGGGATGTAGGGGGGGAGTGGTGGATGGAGGCAGGGTTGTGGGGTCGTCTGGTGAGGAGGGGACACATATACACAAAAACAATGCAACAAAACAAAAAAATGAATTCCCATGGGGCAGTTAGATACTTAAAAAATAAAAAGAGCAAAACAAACTGATATGGCAAAACTTATATTATACAGTGATGGGAAACAAAAATGGAGAAACTATAAGACACAGTTGAAAGCAAAAACACAAGATTCTTAGTACAATCTGAAACGAAATGATGCATCACTGTGGATGCAAAAGCCATGCACTATGCAACATACATTCATTTCAGCATTTGCTAAACCCTTTTTTTGCCGGTCAGCAAGGCTTCCTTATTACAGTAATTCAGAAAAGCTCAGTTGGTGGATCACTTAAATATATTTGAATCATTTAACATAATGTTTTGCTGTGTAATTTATGAACCTTAAATAACTCTATCCGATACATTTATTGTTTTCAAATGATGGTAGCTGCTGAGAAAAAAAGCTCTCATATGATTGACTGTTAATGGTTATTTTTGGGTCATTGTTAACACTTCGTATTTGAAGAGACAGATACATGATTAAATAGCTGTCTCATAGCTGTCTAAAAAAGCATGTTCAACAATGAAAATACTTAACTGTCTGGGTATAACTAGTGCAACATCTGAAAAAGAGTAATGCAATATGTACTTATGAATACTATCGGCATGTTAACATTACGTAAGAGTCCCACTCCTCTTTATTCTCCTCATCCTTATGATTGTTCTGTCTTTGAATGTGAGGGCCCTTTCTGTAGCAGGAGACCAGCAATGACCTTTAATCTGCTAATGTCGGCTGATGTCTGAGAAGAATTGGGAACCTCTCAACATTTGAAAGGGGAAAAAAGTTGATCCAAACCAAATGAGGGAGGTAATTTGACGAATGATCTGTGACAATGTATGCAAGGACAATTTCAGGGTTAGGTATAGCCAAGCCATCATTAACATGCTCTGTTTTTGGCTGTGCTCACTACAGAATAATGGTAAAAGTCCTTCATCCAAGGTAGTGTTTCTCACTTTCACATGTAAAAAAGCAACAGGAAAAATGGGACTGAAACATTGTGTGGTAAAGTTAATGAGGTTACACTACCACCTTGGCTTTTATGTTTATGTCACTGGGCTTTTTCATAGTGAGCTCGAGGCTTTTAATTGGCTGTGGTACTTTTAGTCCTGCGTGTCTTGGTGACATTTCAGCCAATAGCGTGAATCACTAAGCAGCGAAGTACGCGTCTTCAGGAAAGAAGGGAAGACAGAAAAATGTCCGCTCGATGCAAGGGGGCCATTAAAAAGGTATTTTCCAAGAATTATGGTGGCAATTGTAAAATGCTAAAGGGGGTGCTAATCACTGATGAAGGGCGGTAACAGAGCGGGTGTCATTTCAAAAGAACAAGTAATTAATCTGTATGGGACTCTTTGATCCTCCCATACTCCTATACTCCCAGGTGGCGTAGCATTTGTCAGCTT
The DNA here is from genome assembly GCA_026929865.2 of Hyperoplus lanceolatus. Classification (NCBI taxonomy): domain Eukaryota; kingdom Metazoa; phylum Chordata; class Actinopteri; order Uranoscopiformes; family Ammodytidae; genus Hyperoplus; species Hyperoplus lanceolatus. The sequence continues at coordinate 17,122,363 of CM049407.1, read as the reverse complement.
AATAACACCACTGTCATTAAGTGCATTGGATATTCTTGTTGTTACATTCGGCTGGCATTTGAAGGAATTGTTAGATGAGCACAGGCACCATGGGATGCGGGGCAATTAGGTAACAAAGTGCTATATCTCCTGAATATGTGGTGAAACTTTTTAAGGTTGAGTAATAATGGGCTCTAATAAACCTCTTTTAATGGACCAATGATAATAAACAGAGAAAATGACATAATGTATCCTTCAACTTGATGATCCTAATCAATATTCTAGGGCATAAAAAAGTATGCCCTTTTTAACAATGGTCATTTAACTAGCATATAGAGATGAGTCTCAGATGTGGGTAGCCAGCACATATTCTTCCCTGCTTACCTGTTTGTGGATTCAACTTCACATCTCAGCCATCACACACTATTTTAATTTTAAGGAAGAAGCATCGCTCCTCTGTACCCCATTAAAATACATTTAATTTAGAAGATGACATTATATTGTGACATTTACGGTCTTATTTTGATACATGAATCTATTATACTTATACTGCATCTGCCCTATACTACACTGGATGTTGGACACAATAGGATACAATACAATAGTTCCAAGTTCATGGTGCTAAAGTATATGATATTCTTCTCCCAATGTGCCATTTGGTGTGTTGTGTGGCATTTGTAGCCTTTAGCATTTTCCACATTCTGCAAATGAATGAGCAAATGAATCCCCCAGGGCTATGTAATAATAATAATGGGTATGTAATAATAATAATAAGAAGAAGAATAATAATAAGAAGAAGAAGAAGAAGAAGAAGAAGAAGAAGAAGAAGAAGAAGAAGAAGAAGAAGAAGAAGAAGAAGAAGAAGAAGAAGAAGAAGAAGAAGAAGAAGAAGAAGAAGAAGAAGAAGAAGAAGAAGAAGAAGAAGAAGAAGAAGAAGAAGAAGAAGAAGAAGAAGAAGAAGAAGAAGAAGAAGAAGAAGAAGAATGTAATGAGGGGATATTCTGCTTTTGCCTCCAGCAGTTTTGGTCTCTCTATGAATAAAAATATGTCACTGCTGTCTTCTTCTTTTTATATAAGCATGATTACTTAATGCTAAAAGACAAATGGCAGTGTTGGAAAGGAAGTGCTATCTGTTTCCCCTTTATCCTCCACCTCCTCCAGCATTACTAGGAATTACTTATCCTTCCTAGGGATATACTTGACAACGCAGCACTAAATTCTGCCTCCCTCACACATTTCCCTTCTGGTGTATGAGTTTGTGTATGAGTATGTTTATGTGTATGTGTAAGTGTGTGTATGTGTATGTGAATGTGTGTGTGTGTGTGTGTGTGTGTGTGTGTGTGTGTGTGTGTGTGTGTGTGTGTGTGGATGATCTGGGACGCAGGTTTATTTAAGGAAAGGCGTTGGTGGCATTTGTGTCACCTGAGGGGCCCACATTCAACCTACAAGGGATGGTACCACTAATCACTCTTAGCACTGATACAGTATGTAGATCGGGAAGTAGCTATTACTGTATTATCCTGTTTTATTTTATTTTTTGCACTGGAGTTTGGTGCGGCTGAGTTTCAGTATACTCTCCAAAATGTATACATTCTGCTGAACTCACCATAGACGTAGAGCACATATTCAGCAATGCTGGTCCCTAGGTGGTTGCTGGCTTCACAGCGGTAGGTGCCATTGTCGGTCTTGTTAAGTGAGGTAAAGGTGAGCTCCCTCCCCTCCACAATCATCCGCTCCAGGTCAGGAAGTTCACCTCCGTCCTTAGTCCACAGCACGGGATCTGGCCTGTGGAAGACAAAGACAAGACACGCTATAGTTGTACCATGTCTAAAGCACTATATAAAAAGGCTGACATCAGTAATACAGAAATGGAGTGACTTACGAAGGATTTCCTTTGGACACACACTCCAACTTTAAGTACTGACCCTCCTGAGGGACCGCAAGAGACTGGATGATCTCCACACGAGGGGCATCTATAGGCAGACAGAGAGGGCTTGAAGTGAGGGTTGGTTGATGTGGAATACATTGATGTTAAGGTAACTATCCGATGATTATCTCGATGTTGGAATTGTACTAAATCTAATAGTAAAAAGGCATGATACAAAATTCTTCATCCTATTAATATATTTTTATTTATATCATCATTTAAAAATAATTATCATTTAAGAACAACACAAAAAACGGATAAAAATAAAACCCTACAATGTGATTTCAATGGTAAAAGTATTACATTTTCGCCCAGTCCAGTTTGGCATTCTATGATGAAAATTCATGTTGTGTAAACGTAATGTCAAAATGTAAATAATGGGTAACACCATATGGCTGAATATCAGCGGACAAGATTTTGCAGCCGTGAAAACACTATTTACAAAGGTCATTTAGCCACTTCCTCTACACATTTTTCTTTTTTCTTTTTGTCAACACGCTTGCTAGTGTGTGTGTGTGTGTGTGTGTATGTGTGCGTGTGTGTGCTTGCGTGTACACTCACAGTGAACCTCCAGTACTTCAGTAGCCTGCTGTGGTGTCTGTGTGAGTGCCACATGGTCCACTTTGCAGGTGTAGGCCACTCCATCATCATTTCTGTCCACGTACATCTGCAGGGAGCTCCGTACCGTGAATGTCTTCCCACTTGCATTCACCTCTTTGACACCTTTGGAGGAGAGTTGCATATTGTCACAGATGCTGCACATTTATCTTGCAAGGTGTGATGACCACACACCGATGTGATGCCTCCCCATGTTCAAACAATTCGGTTTGTCCCTGAAATATGCACTGAGGACGGCTTTACACACACACACAAGGAAAGAAAAATCATTCAACATTCAAATGTTCCAATGAGTAGAAAACATTTTAACAAATATAGCCTATATTAATAATACAAATAAAAAGTCCAGTTCAAAAGGCACATCAGCGCTGCTTTGGCATCTACAGTGAAGCTCCAATTCTAGTCTAAAAAATCCCACCTGCGACCTGCTACACCTCTAGGACTCTTCGATTGTAATGTGTATTTGTGTGTTTACACCACAGGCCTTTCTAACCACCTCTAACCATACATATCTCTGACTGTGGTTTCCTGGGCTTCACTGCTCTCATTCAATGTCCAAATCTCACTTTCCGGCACTTTTGCTTCTTTTTCTGCCTCTAATTGTTCTACCTGATAACTATTTCCAGCCTAATTGGGACAAAAACATTACCAGGGTAAATGGAGACTATTTGGCAATTACTTCAATCAGCCTTGTTGCAAAGTACCATTATGCAGAGTACTCTCCATCTGCACAGCGGCCCCTCTCAAAGCTATCCCTGCAACACATGCCTTGTAATCACAACCACACACAGCTGATCCACCTCTCAATGGCCGACCCAACACACCACCCCAATCATTGCCAAGACATTTGAGAACTCCTCCAACCCAGTTTCCTCAACTGATCTACATAATGTCCTGAAATTTGGCTCACTCCTTAATTACATCATCATCGCTTTTTGCTTCATTTGCCTCCCCGATGATATAGGCCGTAGATAAGCCAAATGTGTCTGCTTTAAAGTTTTATGGCCAGCCGTCATGCCACTCATCTTTGACCACCACATTAGTGTCCTTGAAATGCCGATGCCTATACTGCACACATTCATAAAACAATTACAATATGTACAAACTGTGGCTCAGTTCAAGTAGCATTTAACATTTGATGACAAGTGCCATTTTCTATTTATTTTTTTAAAGATATTTTTTGGGAATTTTTATGCTTTTTTATTGATAGTGTAGAGACAGAGGTGAAATGGGGCAGAGAGGGGAGTGACATGCTGAGAACGACCACGGGCTGGAATCGAACCCGGGTCCACTGCTGGCCGAGGCCCATGGGGGGGACGCCCTACCAACTGAGCTAAGGGCGCCCCCACAAGTGCCAATTTTTGACAAGCCGCTTAAAATAATTTTCCTAAATTCAGAAAGTGAAGTATGCCTTGTGCAACACAAATGACCGTCCGCTTCAAGACCACACACTTACGTGTAAGCCAACTGTCACTCACCATTGCTAGATTCCTTTTTACTTACAGTAATAGCTGTTTCACTTAACTGTCTATATGTATCCAGCTCCAAGAAGGTATTTTTGCAAATTTTTTATTTTCAATCACATCTGTTCAACAAGTCTTTTGGGGCTGGTTGGTCTGATCATAAGAGCCAAGAGTCAGTATTTTAAATCTCAAGCCTGTTCATCCAGTCCTACAAGTTTTCATCTCCCAACGATGATAAAAGATCACAACTGTACTGTATTCAGCTGTCCAGCTTTATCTCTGCATTCAGGTGATGCCCTACTCTGTGAAATTGCGTCCATTTTTCCTCTCACATCATAGCGATTTCAAGAAAGCATCAGTTTGTGCGTACACACACACACACACACACACACACACACACACACACACACACACACACACACACACACACACACACACACACACACACACACACACACACACACACACACACACACACACTTTCTTTGATTGTATCTCCTAAAGACTGTTTACGCTCTATATCCTCCTCTCCTCTGCACTCATCTGTTCCACTTTCAAAGTATTCCACCCCACTGTCTCCTCTCCCTCTCCATTCTGGCAATCTACTATTCTGCTCAGTCACTTCCCCCAACTGAGGCAATGAGCCCGCCTCCTCGAGAGATGAATGACTGACAGGTCTGCAGTGTTAGCAACATCCATCCAGACAACAGGAAGAAGGGAACATAGCTGGATATCTCCACAATGAAGACATTATTTACTTGAGAGAGAGGACATGGGATAGTTAAATCATGACATGCTTTACCATTTGATAACATTCTCATTATATTTCCATTACAGCTAGACCGATTAATCTCTCAGCCGATTAATCGGGCCTATTAATGGTATTTTGAGATAATTGGAACCAGCCGATACCTGCGCACACATGGCAGTTTAAAGAAATAAACAAATATTGTCTACAGACACTACAGGCAGCGCTTGTTTAATATTTTACCCAAATATTTACCCTGTATTTTATTTTATAATTTTATAATCACAGAAGGCTGGACTGAAATCCTAGAGTCCGTTACTGCAATAGTTTACAGAGCCAACACCAGGGAAGGCCAAATGCAATTGACAATGCATGTTTTTTCATTTTCCGTCTACATTCCGTCTAGTTAATTTAAGTTAAATTTTGTTTCTTGTTTGTTGTTATTATTAAATTGTTGTATTTTATGTGAGGCAAAATAATAATAAAAAAAATATTATCAACATGATATCAGCATTATACAGTATAACGTCCATTGGCTGACCTGCTCATTTCATATCAGTATCGGCATCGACCATTAAAAAAAACCAATATCGGTCGGTCAAAAGAGAATTACAACCAACAGTGTTTTCCTTCTCTTTTTTATAGTAAAAAGTCTCCAAATAATGTAATGGCTTTGTCTGAATAAATGAATTATCCTGAATTGTGCAGTTTGATTGTGCTTATGTGTTCAGGACCAGAATTTAAGCACCGCAATCAATACAATAGGCACTCAGCGATGCCCCTTATGCAGCTAACCTAATGTTCTGCCCGTATGAGTCCTCTATTCATTATAATAGGTTGTTTTAGCAAGAAAAAAAAACAAGATTTCTTCTCAAATTTAGTTCATAATATTTCTACTTAAGAGTTTTCTGATTGTAGATGTACTCCACATTGAGTCAACAGGGATCAAGATTGAAACTTTTCTATGCTGACTGATTTAAGTGTCTAGACCTATTCAGATTTGCGTCCCATGGCGAAGCAACTCTGATTGTCGTGAAAGTGCACTAATCTGTATCCACTCTGTAGGCGTCTGCACTGTTGTGTCAGTGTGCATGTTGTGTGGGTGAGAGGAGCTCTAATTGGTCTATAAATATCTTATCACATTTAAAGTGCAGCTGATAGGAGCAGCTGACATCGAGCTGCCATCAAAGCTCAGCTTTAGCGTGTCAATCAAACAACGCATACACTGCACATGCGCTGTTCTTTTAGGTTGGAGAGTAATTGTTGGAACTGATATCAAAAGTTGGAAAATATATCCTTTCATAGCGTCATCCTGTTTGTCGGAAATATGAAAACAGGATTGCTGGAAGACTGTTTAAAGTTTTGATATTCAGAAATTGTATAATTTGATTGACAGTAAATGTCTTTTTCACTATAGCTTGAATGAGGAAGTATGGAGAGGAGGTTCAGCCATTGTTGGTGACTCCTGCTTTCTCTGTAAAGAATGTTTTATTTGCACTTATAGGAAACTCTCAAAGTTTGGGACTAAAACAGAGAGTCTTAAAAGGGAAGAAGTGTCCTTTTCTTTTGCAGCCCTTCTATCTGATTAAAAATAAAACACTAAAGTCAGTATCTTAACTAGATTTATTTATTAGATTCTATATTACAGTAACAAAACCAAAGTTGATTTCCCGTCATGGTACTTTATTTTAAACTGGAAAGCTAACAATACATTCTTATTCTTAAAGCTCTCTGGACCGTCATCATGAATATGTATGACTTTATATCCCACACCATTGTCCTAAAACTGCCCTCTCACAATATAATGATATTAGGTCTCTTGCCTCTAGCGGATCTCTCTCATTGTACTCATAGCTGGGACTGCCCTTTTCTGCTGCCAGAAGCGAACAGCATTTTTTGTAATGATTTTGATTTGGTCAGGAAACCGACCTAGAGAATACAATTTTGTCTTTGTTATGCGATTACTAATTTGCATAGGATGTTGGGACTTAAAGGCTCGGACAAACAGGAAGCACTTATTTTAAACTTTTTTATAATTTACTCTAAACTGCTACTTTTAGATTCACCAAGGTATACATTTTTTACACGATCAACATTATAAAACAAATCAAGCATTTAAAAATTAAGGAATCAGGCACCATGTGCATTTTAAACTGTGTGTGCCTTTTTTAAAAAACAGAAAACATTGTCACTACCATTTGTCCTTATACCTGCAGTACCTCTGCAAAAAAAAAAAAAATTGGCAGTATTTGGCTGTGAATGCGGCACACTGTTATGTGGGTGGGTACCGAGAGCTTTGTCTGCGTCATTGGTGTCAGCCAAGAAGACAGAGCCTGGGAGTATTAGAAATGGAATTGACAGGCACACAAACTGTAAGGATCTGACCTCTTTTATGCCATTTCACAGGTAACGAGGGACAAAACAAGAAAATAAGGTGTAGCAACAGACAAGAAAAAACAAAGGGAGAGACTGCTTGGCTGTGGGGAGGAATCATCAACAACAACCATGGAGCTGATTCATCCTGGCAGCGGGGGTCAGGGCACTGACTCAACATACCCATTAACTACACTCCATCTGAGAGTTTTACAGAATTGACTTGAGCAAGGCCAATGTAAAATCTCTTTGTGGGCGAGAGTGTGAGGATGATCAAAACATTTAAAGCAGTACCAAACACTCAATTTAAATTCAAATTCACACTGAAAAAACTAAAATACGTTGCTGAATAAGTACATCATCCTTGTTACTTCTTTCTTGTGCCTGTCAGAGGCTCTGCACAGCAAGAGGTATCAGACTAAACTTTAAAAACAAGGAGCGCCATAATGCACAGCAGGCTTCAGCTCCACTGAGGTGTGGAGATGATGTATTGTGGCCTTCTCTATTTTCTCACTCATTCCTATTTTGCAATCAGGGAGCTGGGCCTGTTGGCTGACCTGACATGCTAGCTCGACTGTCTTTAAAGGAGAAGTAGGCACCTTTTTATTGCTGTTATTATACCTGTTAAATGACTCGATATTCAAACAGTAATCACTCAAACAGTATGCACGGTTCATAACACAGGTCTCCCAGTCATTCAGCTTTGCAGTAATTGCCAGATAACATTTTGAGTATCCCACCCGTTTTAATCCAATCAGGAGACAGAGCGCTATAAAGAGGCGGGCCTCTGTGCCCGTGAATGATAACCCTCTGCTCTACATTGTGGCACTATCTGACAACGACAGCTGTGCTTTCATGTGGTGGTGAAGTAGGGACGAGGGAGGGGAATGCTAACTGCAGTCACTGACATGAAGTTAGCTAAAAGGACAATTTCGCTTATTTCTCCTTTAAAGGTGCTGTAAGCGGAATGGTTCTTTTAGCTAACTTAACTTTATGAAACACGCACATTATGAAAGTGATCACTTTATGAATAATGAGCGATTTAACACTTATATTAACATAAATCAACCGCTTATTTCTCCTTTAACTGATGGGTGACTACAACCAGGGAGCACTGTTAATGGTTAGAAATGTTCTATCAGTGACTGTCAGAACCCATATCATAGTGTCCTTTCTTTTTCACTGGCCCTTTAAAAACAAAGGTCTGGTCGGCCTTGGTGACTTGGCATTTAAAAGAAGACAGGTGCTCCACCTCCAGGATGTTGCTCTTAATGGGCAAAGACAGTGGGTCTAGTGGTCTGATCTCTCTGCTTCTTTTCACCGCGGTGTTTAAGTCCAAGTCTGTTAACCTGATCACACACTCTTGTGATGCCAGTAACAGAGGATAAGCGAGGCCCACCACCTCTACATTGGGCATATTTAATCAGGCGGATACAAGTTGAATAGACTAAAAGCCATCTAAAGAATGAGGAGTTGGAGGAAAACTGCAAGATTTTACATTAAAGTTGTGATGCCTCCGGTCGATTTTACAATAGGATGGCATAAATCAGAGAAGCTTTAATTAATACACCAATCTAATGGATCCCATACATCTCATTTCAGGCATGTGATTTGTGCAGTGTATTTGTGCGTACTTTTGTGTGCTCGTGCTGCCCATACAGAATAGAGAGGGACAATATGCGTCATTGTGTGTGTGTGACTGTAGGTATCTTTTATTCATGGCGCTGTGACTCGCAGGAGCCATCTTGAAATTACATCTTTAATGGTCTTTGATTCACTCTACCCCAGGGAGGTGGATAGTATAAATGCAGTCCCAACACAGACTTTTTTAAATAAGTGTGCAAGGTTGTCTAACACGGTCCAAATGACTGGAAATATAGCTTTCTTGTTTATGTTCCTGAAGTTAATTGGCATTTTTAATGTCTCATCCAATTCAACATCTACCTCTTTGAAATCATCACCGCCTATTCACTTCCCTCAATAGCACCCCTTACAATGTGAAAACCATAGAATTATAACGGCCACCTTATTCTGTTCTCACACGCAATAACCAAGGACAGTTGCCCATTACAATGAAGCTATAGCTCAAACTGTTTCAAAAGGTTGTTCAGTCACTGTTCAACACTTCAGTGAGCGGACAGACTTGATTGAAAAAAACACTCTGAAAAAAGTCAGCAGACAACGACCTAAAGAAAAGTGCAAGGTATATGTCCATGGTAATAGTTCCACGTCCTTGAATAACAAGTTTGACAACAGGATAGGGATGTGACCGTGAACAAATTTTAATCAAATCTTTGTGTTTCTTTCCTTAAACCCCCTTGGAATAGAGTTATCGCGTAACATGATGAAGCAATAACCTCTACAGTTTAGGTCAGGGAGTATGATAATACTAGTCCCATATAGCGGAACATCCCCACCCTTACTTGAAATAAATATTAATTTCATCTCTGCCTTTCTCGGGTCTCCACACAAGCTCCCTCCGGTGCAGTGGTGTGTAAACAAGTGCTACATGTGGTGATATTGGCAGAGGTCTCCCCGGGTTACGGTGTGTAACTGAGATAGAAATATATCATTACTGGGTGGGGACTGAGGGGATCTGAGGGGACAAAGAGACTGAGAAATAAGAATATTGGATTCCGTTCCGCACACACAAGCTTATGTCCTTACATGCACGCAAGTCTGCTCCCTCTGCCTTTTTTTTTCCTCGCACAGACACACGCGCACACACACAGACACGCGCACACACACATGCACATGCACACACACACACACACACACACACACACACACACACACACACACACTTAGCATAGGGGTGTCCGTTAACTGCATGCGAACGGGTGTGATGGACTGCTCCAGTGGCTCTGTCGGTAATATAATCGTCCCTATTCCCCCAGATCCCACACCAATATGTCACAATTGTCATTTATTCCCAGCATGGTCGCCCACAATCAGATGGCTTTTCACACTGAACACACCCTGATCCTGTCAGGATGATGAACACTTCAAGTGCACTCCCCCATATACCTACATATGCACACATGTAGCATAAACAGGTGTTGCCCTTTGTGTTGTCGCTTGCTTATTTATTCAGTCATTTTATAGATGTTGGAAAGAAAGTCAGACCGCCAGGGAGCAGTTTGCTGGATTAGTTTTGTGTTTCTCCAATTTGAATGCAATACAAAGTTGTAAGAAGATGTACACACACAGATAACAATCTCTTGTCACGTACAGTATAACAAGACACCTTCTTATTATACCACATCAAGTGCACCAATTAGATGCGGAAATGCATCGATAGCGTGACAATGAAGAACTGAATATGTTAATGTGTGGGTGTCAATCATAATCTTGAGAACACAGAGACTTTTTTTTCTGAATACATTTGACGAATGTGTCATGCTGAGCAATGAACCGCTCATTGAAACTAAAGGAAATACAGGGTATTAATCAAGGGATCAAGGTTTGCTTCACATGTAAAAGCAATAGGTATGCCTTTTGAACCTTTTGAAGTCAACTTTTTGAACACCCACATAACTACTTTATTTCTATGGGTATAATAAAAAGATAATTGTAGAAAAAAGGTATACAAAGGTTCATGGATTTGGTTGAGAAGGGTTAGAGTTATTTAGAGTTATTTGTCTTTTCCTAATCCAGCTTCGTCAGTGGGTAAAATCATATTTTATTTTATTTTTTTGTGTAAATTGTGTTCGGAAGGAAGTCTGAATAAAGGCAATGACACAGATTCAATATCATTGCCCAAATACAACTAATTCAATGGAAAGATAACCACAGTATCTGTTTAAAACTGTGTGGAAAACCAGCATTGATTTGGTCTTATCTGCTTGCTTATCTGGACCCTGGTAAACCCTAATGCGAGATAGCAGGTGGAGCTGTCTGGGCTTAAGATTCAGTAGGAAGCGTGTAATGGCAAACACTGAGAGAGAGAGCCTTTCATTGTGTTCAGTAAGGGACGAACCATCACCTCTGATCAAAATTCGAGACAAGTCCAAAACGCAGATCTGACAAGAATCTTCTAATCTGACATTTGTATAAAGTCTCAAGGTTCTGCTTTACGGTTCTGGGACTTTTTGACAAAAAGAAGGATTACTGCATAATGCTGATGTTCTTTTCTTACCCCAATATGCCTCCAATACTATTTGAACAATGTAAAACGTGAAATGTGTAAGGCATTGCATATTCATAACAGAATACATTAACACAAAAGGGTTAACCCTGAACACACTATTAATGTTCTTTCTGGGTAAAAAAAACCTACAACCTTGTCAAAGTGAATAATAATCTGAAAGACAATTGTACAAGGCCCACATTAAAGATAGTGGTGTGTCAAGATGAGGAGTGAATTATAGCATGTGACCTTAATGAGAGAACTTTTCCTCTTGAGGCTACCTCACTTCAAACCACCAAGGATATCTCCATCCTACCTGTTAACTCCCTGTGGTAAATTAAGAAAACATAATGTACTGACTGACTTTTTTCCCATCTGTCTTTCTGGCAGCGCTTCCCTCAGTGTTGGGCCACTGGGAGAAGCAATAATCACCCATGAAGACACAATAAGCTGGTGTGGGAAAATAGTCGCTCTGCTAATTAGTGTATATATATATATATATTTTTTTTTTTAGATTTTCTATAGACTCCATGTTGCTCAGAAGGGCAACAAGTGAAAATAAATAATGAGGAAGTGGGCCTAATGAAGTGGAGTGATTTTCACTATAATTATTCAATAAAAAAAATATAATATAGGAATGCACTCACAAAACAGAATTTAATTAGTCAGAAGTTGCAAAAAAAAAAAGTTTTACAAAGCATACATGTTTGTTAATGGTTATAGAAAGAAACAAGTATTCTGTTTGAGTTTTTCCCCTTTTGCAAACATGCAAGTTAACATGACATTTCACAAAAATTTTTGGGGATGTGATCAGTTGTCGTATGCAAAGTAAAATTTTCTTTGCACAAAAAATGTAAAACTGTGATTAACCACCCAATCTTTGTTTACACTTGCAATCAATTGATAGAAAATAGAAAATGGCTGTATGCATTTTCTTATCTTCCTTTGATCTGCCTTTTGAAACAACAAATTCTGCAACTGTGCTGTCAATCTGTGACAATCTGTACCCCTGGGTTTTGATTTTTGACCTGATACAGAACCACATCTGTCGATGTCCTCCTTAAAAACCTAATTTCCTTTTTTAATGTCGCCAGCTATCTTTTCTTCAACATTCTCTCTTGCTCTCTCTCTCTCTCTCTCTCTCTCTCTCTCTCTCTCTCTCTCTCGTTCAAACAATTACAAAGCCAATGGTTCATCAAGTAGAACAGAGCGAGAGAAAGGTGGTAATGAGGTGTGCAGTCCAGCCAGTGTGATTTAGAACAACCCTTTGATAACAAGGGGAGGTTAATGTTTCTGTCTCAGGCCAGAGGACACATGCTGAATCCGCTAAGTATATAAGAAACAACCTGTAGGAACAAAAATATTCTGTTGAGCACTTCGATGTTAACGGTTTTATGAAAATAATTGTATTTTTATACAAATTTGTATTTTCAGGGCTCTGTTTTTTAAAATTACAAAGCACTGTCTGAGCCATGCTGAAATGTGATCTCTGAATGGTTTATTTGATGTAATTTCTTAACACCAAAAAACACAGTGTAGATGGGGATGAATCTCCCAAGTGTAATTCTAAATGTATGGGTCTAAGTTTAAGCATTTTACCCGATGCCAACTGTACAGTAAGTTTGTTTATTTATTATTACTATAACAATGTGGCAACACATTAATCTTCATGTTAGACATGTTATAGTAAGTAACTATATGGCTTCATTGAGAAAACATGATCACAATAACCAATATTAAGTCCAATTATTTAGAAACCTTGATTGGTTTTTATTTTTTGCCATGTTTCAAGGTTGACAGACAGACAGACAGACAGACAGACAGACAGACAGACAGACAGACAGACAGACACTGTAGATATATATATTTATATACTGTATTTATACTGTATATAAATATATAGATCGTTACATAGATAGATAGATAGATAGATAGGTAGATAGATACATAGATAGCATATAGATGCTTTATTCATCTCCAAAGGGAAGTCATATTGTTATAGCAGCAATCATAATAAATTGCAATCAAGCCTAAATTATAAAAGATGCCAAAGCTGATGATGTTAAAAACAAACCCACAATCTGAAAAACACTGTGAAGAGAAGAGCTAGCATTCTCTTCCCTAGTTGTAAGGGTTAAACTGTAGTACTAAACTATGGTACAGATGTCAGGTTGTGTAGCCATAGCAGCGATACATGCAGTAAACAAAGGTAACACACCTTTGATCTCCTTCTCGTTCCTGAACCAGCGCAGGTCTGCGGCGGGCTTGCTGCCCTGAGTCATGCAGGTCAGAGTGATGTGGTCTCCCTCCAAGGCGGGCTTGGTCATGCCATCGATCTCTGGCTTCTCTGGCACACCTGAAGGAAAGCAATGGAAATCACAGCGATGGAACTAATTCACACGCAGCGGCATGTCATTATGCAACAATAACACTATTATGCCATATTGGAGAATTCTCCTCTCCAGCTTTGCCCTCCTGCAGGGAGCTTAAAGAGCAGTCTACAGAGCAGCATCCCTAAGCAGAGTCCTCCTTAACTGCACATCAGGGGAGGGATTCTTGCTCACATATCGGCTGATGGTTTCTCTATCCACGGGCCCATCCCTTTCCTTTCAGGGTTGGTTTAATCAAACCAAATGTTTTGTTATTGGTTTGTTTGTTTATTTGTTTGTTTATGTGTGTGTGGGCTGGTATTACTTATGTTGTAGGGAAATTCCTCCTATTTACACAGTGATATTGTGGGGACGTACCTTCCTTTTGGGGCCAAAATGGAAGTCCTCATAACGTTGTAATGACATTTTAGGGTGAATACTTGCTTTGAGGTTAGGGTAGACTTAGGTTTAGGTTAAGGTTAGGGTAAGGGTTATGGTAAACGTTAGGCAAGTAGTGGTTATGGTTAAGGCAAGTCTCCAGGAAATGAATGTAAGTCTGTAATGTCCTTGGAAGTGATAAAAACACAACCTGTGTGTGTGTGTGTGTGTGTGTGTGTGTGTGTGTGTACATGTGGGTAAGATCTGTGAGGACAGGGGAGGCCACAAGTTTGAAGAGAAAATGTCCGTTACTGGCCTTTCCCATAATGAGTGTTTTAAGTGTGTAGAGTCTGGCCTTCTAATGTCAATAGGAAATAAGTCTGCCTCGAAGGCTCAGTGACTGAAAGGTCTGTCAGTCAGTCAATTCTATTGACTCACTCTGGCCTCAGCTGTCTCACCACCTCGTGTAGGTTTATGACCAGACTCAAAGGTCTTCCTGTTTTCTGTTTACCACACTTTTAAGGAACAATCTGAATACAACACCCTAATAAATTTTCAATGTGTGTGTTTTTCTTTACAATTGATTGATTCAAGTGTCACTCACTATATATAACAAAGCACTGACTGCAGTGTGTGTGTTACGACTGTATGTGAAGGAGAAAGTGTGAGATGTTTTTTTCACCCCGACTGAACGCGAACAGATCAAATACAATGTTCATCTTATACAGTCACGTTCCCCTTGGGTGGCTAGAGGCTGCAAAGCTTTAATCTTTCTCTCTGTTTGTGCGTGTGAGAGAGAGAGAGTGTGAGAGTGTGTGTATGTGTATCTGTGTGTATGTGTGTGTGTGTGCATGTAGAACATTGTGGGTGTCTCCTTGCTCAGCTGTGCATCATGGATTTGTCTGTGCTGTATGTGGTCGTGTAAGCGTAACCAACAGCGTTTTCAACATGAAAAAGAAATGAGAGCTCGGTTTCTGATGCACAGTGAAAAAATAAGAAGGACTTGATTTCACCGATAATCCCTGTGGTCATTGTGCTCATACAGCTTCATGGTAATTTACACATTTACTGTATATATGTCTTTTAGAAGTCATGTTTACAATAAGTTATTTAGAACCAAAACCAAAGACGGTAACTAATAATAATTGAAATATTGATGTTTTATTTTCTTCATATCGCTGACGTGAATATTTAGCCTGTCACGTGGTACAGTTTTAGTCAAGCTAGCAGCACGGCTCTGAAGATGTTGGCTAGGTTGACGTTTCAAGTTTTTGGGTGAATTGTCTCAACATCTATTCTATTGGCTGGATTGCAGTGCATTTTGATAAACACATTCATGTTCCCCTCAGGCTAAACTGTAGTATCTTTTGTTACTCCCTTAACTTTAATGTTACCTACAGTACCACCTCCAATTTTTAATTCGTCCAACAGATTGTTTTCTGACCAAATACCTGCAAACAAATAATTCTCTTTGTAATGTTGGCATAGTCATTGTGCCATTGGTAGCTTCCTGACAATGACCTTTAACTCAAGCAATGTTGAGTCTGCATACAATCTCACAATCCCACTTATTTTTTATACCATTAATTACTTTCAACCCTATTTCAGCCCTTGTGATTCTTAAAAAAAATGCATATTAAATGTTTAAAAAAATATGTTTGTGATAACAAAAAACACATTAGTTCATTATTTGAATGTGGAACTCATTGCATTGCTAATTTATTAAAATGTTTTGGTATATTGTCCAAATCATTTTCAATGTTTTTTTGTGTGCGTCTTCCCGGCACTCACCACCCCTGGAAGCAGTGGTAGATAAATCAGGCCATTTCCCAGACCATTTGGTGCTTTTATTAAATGTCCCTCTCTGTTTTCTGGCTTGCACCATTAACTATTGTTCAGTATTGCAAAAAACAATTTTCTCCATATTCTTATTGAGCAGTCGCCATTAATGTCTCTAATTCTCTGAATGCTTGTTAACACAGAGAGCCAGTTAATGGTCCTGGAGAACACCAGCACCATCTATTAACATAAGCGAAAACTAATTGGGAAGATAATAAGCCCAGTGGAAGGAAATGAGACAATGTTTGTATGGGGTGATGATCATAACACAGACATTACTAATAAGCAACAGGCTATTTGTAATCATACTATTTTCTTCTTCAAATTAGTATAGAAGATGAATATTATTATGTTCCCCAACACACAGCTGCCTACTGTACGTAGACTTGCCTTGAAACCACAGGAAACTTTGTCTTTGCTCTCTTCTTCTCAACCTGTGCAAATCTGTGCTCCACGGCAGAAACAAAGTCACATGTTTTGTTGCTAGAATGCTGTTCAATGTAATTCTGGGAAATGTAGTAAACAAGGCCGGTTGAATATAAAGTGTGTACCACAAATGTGCATTTACTTTGACCAGGATATTTTTTTTGTTTAGATCAGGTACTTACCTAAAACAGTCAGGTAAGCTTTGGCTGTTCTGACGGGCATGGTGAAGAGGGAACAGGTGTACATGCCTTCATCCGACAATGTGACATCGCTGATACTGATGGTCAGCTCCGACCATGACGCACGCACCAGCTCAATCCTGTTGTCCCTTAAAGCTGGACAGAAAGACAGACAGAGAGTTGGTTAAATATTACAAACTGCTTAAATATCAGCAAACTAAAGCAATGACAGCTATCTCTACACCTCAACTCCCCTGATTTGAATGCATACTTGTAACATTTATTGGTGTGTATTATTAAGAAACAGTTCATGAGAAAATGTGGAGAACTTGATGTCCATTCTATGTATGTATATATACATATAGTATATACATACTGTATAGAATGTATACACACACACACACAATCACACACACACATTTAAATGCATCAAACACTAAAAAATAGAATAAAAATGTTGCCTAAAACGTTTCTGTTCAATCTGAAAATGAATGCAAAACTGCACACCTCCACATTAAACCATACTACCATACAAGTCCCTTGTAGACATTTTTACTTATATGAAAATGCAATCTTCCAAAAGACATAACGGGAATGGAAATCAATACTGTAATAACAGGCTGAGAGAGGGGGGCCTAATGAGAATTTGGCAAGATGTGAGACTTGAAATGGATCTGCTGAAATTGCACAGCCTGTTGGAAGATGCCCCACAGTCTTCAAAGTAGATATTTTCACTTCATACCTGTGACCCAGTGAGAGCACACACTACCATGTCTAAATGGGCAGACACCTTGAAAGTGACATGATTAGTGCCTGTTGTGTGTCCAACGGGTGCGTTTTGACATTTGAAACAAAACCAACCCAAAAGACTAGTTCATACATTAAGGAGACACCACATGGATTGTTGAGTGAGTGCACAAAATATTTGATTTATTCTTTTTCGGTGGCCTTGGTGGCTCAAGAGACCCACTTAAGACATCCTTTAGCAAGCACAATGGCATTTCTACAGACTTTATTTACACCATAGATAGTATACACCCATTAGAGCAGCCAAGGCTTGTTTTGCTTTCACTCACAAATCAAAGTCGCACGCCAGCACTGTCCTTGTTTAAGTGCAGGATGTTTTGTGCGTGTTGAGCAGATGAGAGGCATGTTTATTTTGTGCACACAGGTGTTTATATATTTTCTTTCCATGAGGGCCACATGAAAGTGAGTTATGTTATGGTAATTTGTGAGGGAAACCATGTGAAAAGAAATATAGAGTCCCCCTGGTTTAGTGACTTCTCGGCAAAGATCTGAAGAGTTGGGGCCATTAGAAAGTCTGTTTGTAGCGCACTTTAAGAGCGGCTGGCTGAACGAAGGATCAGAAGCAATACCTGAGGTAGATAACGTACTGACACTTTGTTTCAACATCCAAAGGCTTGAAGCCGCCAATAGATTTGTCAATTTTGTTTTCACAAATAATACCATGACCTTCCTTAACACCCAAACAACTCATGTTACTCCTACTCAGACTACAACACAACATAGTTATACTCCATATCAAACACTTGATCAGTTAGAAATATATAAATAAGTATGACAAGACTATAGCATATTATTTAACGAGGACGTCAATTACTGTTACAGCAAATTAGCCTCTGGGAAGAGCTTTTTAGAACATTGTAACATTGTACCGACAGTATATCATTGTTTTGGATGTAGAGTTTTTACATTTAATAGATTGAATCAATGCCAATTGCTACATTAATCAACTGTGTTTTTGCCCACTTACAGCTGTATTTTGTCACTGCTAAATGTTTAGCTCGCGAGGTGACTGCCAAAGCAAGTGTTATAGGGCCCGATGCTGCATTTCCTTTTACAAGCTCCAGTGTATGCATTGCTGTGATAATCACACAATGACAAATGCGGAGAAATGTCAACAAGAACTATCATGTCATGTTGTCTGCCAGGGGACGGATAGCTTTGCTTTGCCCCGTTCCACGCTAAACAACTACAGTAAATGGCAGTAGAGTTGATATCAGTTTGGCTAAATGACAGCTGCTCTCTCATTTATTACTGCATTTGTTCTGTAGCTTCCCCTCCCTCGCAACACCGGTTATCTCTACATGCTGTGTACTGAGCCCCAGCAGGCGTGACACGGTGATATGAGCACATGACATATCTGTAGGCCTGACAGTGGCGACAGTACATTTGTGTTTCTGCGTGTGTGTGTGTGTGTGTGTGTGTGTGTGTGTGTGTGTTTGTGTGTACGAGTGTGTACACACGGCCATCAATGCACAACCATCAAATTAGATTTAGTCCAACGCTCCGCCAGTTCAGCTAATGGTGAGACCTGTCTTGAAAAGATAGGCTAGTTCTTATCTTTAACGCTGCATGTGCTCACACAGACGTACGTATACACTTTGCCTCATCAAAGAACAAACCAAGACAAAGGAGAGATTATTTGGAATGATTCTAGACAAAAATAATAGATTCTTGTTGCCTCTGTGAATATTTCTGTCTTTCTCTCCGTCAGTCTCTCAGCTTGTCTCCTTCCCCCACAGACCTCATTCTGTCGGTTCAGGCAGCTCTGCTAACCTGTGATTGTGCGCAAGTTAAACAATGCTTCTTTTCAACTGTTGTTTTATTTGCTTTGGGCAATGATGTATGAGCAGGCAAATGTCAGAAAATACATTAACTGTTGCTGGCTTGCCGTCGGGTTGCGACTCTGCTCTCTTTTTTCTATATTATGACTTAGTTGGTCTACTAATAAGCTTGTAAGAAAAATTACATTGCAAAGCTGTGATTGCATTGGCTTTCATAGTGATAGGGCCTAATTGTAAAGGTTTAAGCAGTGTGCCTGAATGACTGGTAATATCAGAAATTCTTGTCAATCTTCACCTGCATGACACAGCAATAAACACAGATGATTTCCACACTTGCTTTCATTTTATTCTGAAATAAATCTAATACACGATTATGCTCATTTAAATTAGAATCTGGATTTAGCAATTCTTAGATTGTTGTTTTTTTCTGTCAGTGGTTACAGGCGGAGATCAGGACAGTTTAGACTCCAAAAAGCAGGATCCCCCTGATCCCCCTGGAAGGATGGATTCAGGCTGGATTTAGAAAACATGAAAGGTGTTGTATATAACCATGAAATTATGTTAATACTGTTAAGGGATATACTAATACATTAAAAACTGGTTGAACTAAACCTTTAGTCCCTTATGAATGAGCAGGCCTGTTGGACACCACATGAATAATAATCCTGTTGTCTTGATTGATTTTTTCTTTAATTATTTTATCCATCAGGACTCTGGCCTCTGTCGTTTAATTTTAAAGAATGCTGATAGTTTTATAGCTTACTTATGTAATTTAATGTCAGTCGGACATATATACAGTATATATAAATAATGCGAATGTTACAGCTGACGTTGCAGATCATACAGACCACTCATATACAATATTAAATGGAGGTGTAAACACACACTCATACACACATTAGTTTGGCTATGACGCACACTTTTTTGTCAGACTTTTCTATTAAAGCAAAGTACAAAGTCTTCTCACTTTTCTTCTCCTTAGCAATGTAGCCTTGGCCTCTCATACCTTCCCACTGAAAGGTTGGTAATCGACAGAAAGAGTAGAGGAGACGAGAGGAATGTATACTTGACTATTTGTCTGCGGAGGTGCTACAGCTGTCCGCCATCCATTAGAGACCATTAGTGCCCACAGTTCTGAATATGTGTTCATGGAGGACGCAGTTGTTGACAAAATCAAAGAGTGGCGGATTTGGATTTGTATCCACAATAACATATTTTTCGCTCATTTAGCCCGAGTCTGCGTCTCTCTCCGTGTGAATAGCAAGTCAGACAGAAAGCAAAGCTGCCCTTGTTGGCATCAAACTTTTTTTAAAACGGTCTAACACCTCGGTCTACTTTGCTGTTGAAAAGTATACAGAGCTGACGGTTTGTGTGTGAGTGAGTGCGTGTCTCTCTCTCTCTCTCTCTCTCTCTCTGTGTGTTTGTATGAAGGAGGGACAATGAGAAAGATAAAAAGTTCTACTTTATACATTTTATTGGTTTTAATCTCGGCTGTTCTAAAACAGCGTACCTTCAGACGCAAGTATGGCAATTATGTTTTTTTTCTAAAGCAGCTGCAGGTTTGATATTCAGAAAAACCCAGTGGGGGCGAAGATTTCAAGTCTTATCAGGAATGCCCACGACCGTCAGCTCAGAAAAACCGTCCGTGTTGAGGTCCCACAGAATGCAGCATTGAGCGATCAGGGGCCGTATTCACAAAACATTTTATCTTAGCGCTAAGAGTAGGTGTAGCTCCCTCCAGTTAACGGACACGGACACAAGGCTTTCTTCTTTTCGGGCATTTATTAGCTCTTTAGATGTCATCAGACATGCCAAACATGCCGTGAGAACTAAATAAAAGCATAAATCACGTTACAGAAATAATAATATTCTCACAGAGAATAGCACATGAATAACTACTCTCGAAAACATGTGATTTACATTGACAATTACACATTAAAATAACTATACCTCATTGGCCGGGTTAACTCCGGGGAGTGATTCAGGTGACACGGAGACAACTTCTCTCCTGTGTGTCTCTCGTCGAACTAAGTGAAGTAAAGACGCTACCAATACAATCAAAGAGCGGCAGTTGGCTCGGCATGCGCTGCATGCATGGACGGCTGCATGCTCTGATGCTGGCGCTACATCAATCAACAAACCCCAGAACAGTAGTTCCGCTATATTAACAGGTCAGCTTGTAAACATATCTCAAAATAAAAGGAATGCAGATAAATATATAATATAATTAAATGTGATTTGTTTTATGAAACTTAAAATATTCTAATAAACTAAAATTATGTAACTATTTGCTGACAGCTACAGTAGGGGAGCCCAGGGCTAGTTGGCACACTTTTTACTCACTGCCGTATTTCTCTGGCATTATTTTTATTTCAATATTCTAACCAGCAGAATATGAAAGGTTCAAGTCTCAGCTATACATGATTATGTTTTAATTGTTCACACATATTTTGCAAAATAAGATGGTATATGATTAAAGCAATGTTGCGCATGTGTGCCAACCAGCCCCACACGTTAGGGGGGTGGTTGGCACACTGTTAAAATGTGACACTTAAAAAGAATTAAACAACCAAATTAAAAGTTTGATCATTTAATTTAACCAACAGTAAACATGTTTGCCCTAATGTGTCAGAAGTCTATTTATTAACAAAATAAAATAATATACCTACTATGAGTGCTTTGTGTGTTTGTGAAAGGTAAAATGAGCAACCGCTAGCTGTCAAGATAGAAAATATTAACTTGATTAGCATTTATTAACAAATATTATACAATATTATTAATTCCGAAAACATTTCAAATTGCAATTTTATCCTTATAGGGTAGGAATAATAATAAAAAACATATATAGGCCTAGTAATACAAATAACAAGAAGGTTTTATAACTAAGGCCTATTTTTACCTAAGGATTACAAATCAGAAATAACAATTTTGTATGAGGTCAGGGGTCACGCAATTTTTTTAAAGGGACATTAACCACAAAAGCCATAGTATCGCCGAAACACATTAACAAAAACACACACAGACAGACTTGTAGCCTATACACACATAAGGAAACAAATATACCTTCATATATAATAGCCTACATGGCTTACCATATTTTTTCTACAGTATTTGTTATGTGCCAACCAGCCCCCAAATCAGTGTGCCAACCAGCCCCGCTCACATTTTAACCAAATTTGAGATGAAATTGTATAAGCCAACTAGCATTCCTCATCACAGACTATGGAATCTTACATTAAAATGTAGCTGTTTCTCATGTTTATAAACTAGTTATAACACATTTACAATATCTCCAACTTTCACAGTTTTATTATATGTTTAGTCAAAAGACCACTTTTTTACTTTCGCTACTATAAAATGGAAATTTTACCCTCGCCAAAAAAGTTAGTTACTTTCACATGTTTTAACATAGTAGATGAGTGCAAGTAAAGAAAACAGACATTTTGATGTAAATTTTTTGTTTCTGTGACCTTCCAAGGACCAGAAAATAGGTGTGTGCCAACCTGCCCCGTGTGCCAACCAGCCCCGGGCTCCCCTACTCCTAAGGAGCACTAAAAGTTCTTAGTAAGGAGTAATTTCTTAAAACCTATTCACAAAGCTGATAAGACCAACTTTTACTAAGGAATGGGAGGGACTCCTTAGCTAAGACTAGAGGGCGGTGTTGACCCTGTTGCTATGGATGATGTCATGTTCATACCTTCTATGCCCACAGTGATTGGCTGAGAGGGAATGAGAGCTAAGTGTGAATTTATGATGGAAACACTGTGGGAGATATCCATATCGTGTCGCTGTATTAAAGTAAAGAGTTTTTATATACAATTAATGACAAGTGACACTGATTTAACATGAAACCAAGATACTGCAGGGTTTCCCACACATTTGTTCACAATTAACCTACAATAGCGCCACATAGGTCTATTAATTTTAAATTTTACAATGATTTGAATCGGAAAAATATCCTCATTGAACAGCTGCACGCCATGCACTCTCACTGTATTTCTCTCAATGGCGGACTATGCAGCAATAGTCAGACAGCGACAAACCAGGAAATTCACAATTTAGAAACAACAGCCGGCGAAATCGTAAAGTACATGCGGAAGGAAAAAGGCGAGACGCGAGTAGCGGATCTGTGGAACGGAGGAGATGCTGCGAAGCGCCACATATAGGCCTCTTGTAGGAAATTAAACCCAAACGTGACACCAACAGTAACTTTCAGTGCATCATAAACCCAAAGCAACTGGAGGAAAATTAACTTAATAAATATTTTTTATAACAATATAATAAATATAAATGTGTCTATACTTTCTAAATATAGCTTTACTAAGATCGTTAAACCCTTACAGCTATTAAAGGTACCTTTTATAAAGCTCACTAGCATTAAATCTCTCCAAAACACCATCAAATGGTTGTCTGTGATTTACTCTTAGTGACGTAGGAGTCCTCTCGAGGACTCCTAGCTTTTTATAGATTTAGGAGCTAGTTTTAGCGCTAAAATGCTTTGTGAATTACAAAGTTAGGGGTCCTAAAATTAGGAGTGAAACGCCCCTTATTTTTGAGAGTTACTCCTTAATCAGCACGTTAGGACCTACTCTTAGCCTTAAAATGTTTTGTGAATACGGCCCCAGATAAAAAGAGAGTAAACGGCCATAACTCCAAAGACACAAGGCTCTCTGTTCCTCAACAGTATACATAAAAAAAGGGCCAGAGGAAAGTGGCAAAATGCCACCTATATCGCTCTTTATTTTATTTTTTTACAAGAAATCTGTAGAGGATGAGAAGAAAGGTATGACTATGAAAAATAAATTAAAAAAATACATTTTTATTCTAAGGGGAAGATGTTCAGTCAGTCAGTGAAAGAAGTCTTATTAAAAGTGAGTGTGACTGGTTTGCAAACACATGTTTTTATGTGACATTACATTCAATCGTAATCTTCGAACCAATAAATGAGTAACGGGTTAATAAAACCGTCACCCGTGTTCACCCCATTGTTTCAACATTTCACCTCAGTTGAGCTCAACCTTTTGTCATTCATGAAGATTTGCCTCCCACATCATTTGATTTTTTTTTTTACAACTTCCATATAATAACAAGCTTTTTTGTTTCTCTTTTCCCCCCAAAACATTCTGAACTATATCTTTCAAATGCATGGGGAACACACAACTTCAAGCCAACTTTAGTGATTCATTAGAATATTGCTGGGGCCTCACTAACATTGTAACATTTCACTGTGCAGTTGGCTACAGGAAACCAGCACCATACCCCCTATGTTTATATGCAATACATACTGTGTACAACAGGCATACAGCATATACTACACTACACATCTATATTGGCCACACATCTAGAAGTATTCCCTAGCTGCTCTCCTCCATCATAAAAAGGCAGAATGTGAGTAAACATGGTGTGTGTGGTGGGCACATGCGGGAGTGTGTGTGTGTGTGTGTGTTTGGGAAAGGGTAATCACATTTACATTAGGGTTGTACTTATTGTTTGGGTCCTACAAAATGAATGCTTAAGAAAATAGTCAAATAGTCACAACTCTAAAGACACTCACTTTAAGCCAATGACATGTGCACATTTAACTTTGTCTCTTTATTTCCTTTCCCTCCACTCTCTCTTGTCCTTGTCTTCTCTCCTATCCATTCCACTGGACCCCCCCGCCCCCTGGACCTCCCCCTCCCACCCACACACACACACATAAACACACACACACACCCCACCTTGTCCCCTGGCCCTTCATCTATCCGGATAGAGTATGTATTAGTATAGAACCTTGGCAGGTGTTTGCTCATTCAAGTGACACAGTTTTATAATGAGAAAAGTGCAAATTCCACGATATACATTCAGCTGCCTGTGCCTGGATGTGACTGTTCTCTTTTTCCTTGTCAACAACCCATCTGGGGACTTGAGTTTTCCCGTGTGTATGTATGCGAGTGAGTGTGAGGGAGCGAGAGAGAGAGAGAGAGAAGGAGAGAGAGAAGGAGAGAGAGAAGCAACCGAATGCAATGTTTATTGAATAGCTTAATGTATATTCTGCGTTCCTCATCCTCCATTATCTGTTCTGCCTTTTTTTCCGAGGCACAGCAGCTTTTTAAGATGTAAAATGTGCCATAGCCCATACAGTAATTGGCTGGCGGAGAGACTTTGCCTGTGACAGGAATGATTTTCTTTCATCAGATCCTACCTGCCATGCTGAGTTCAGTGGGACACCTCCACCAGCCCTACTTCATTATATCCTTGTGAGAAAGCGGGTCAGTGAGGAGACAGCTCTTGCCTATAAACTCTATTGTATTTTGCATAGGGAACCATTTCCCCCCCCCCCCCCCCCGGCTCAAGAGTAAAAGGAACAGGTAGATTGGTCTATAAGGAGTTTCACATTTTTATAGGGTACCCACTGCTGCAGCTATCCTTCAAAACGACTTTGAAAAAAAGATTTTAGAAAGCAAGTGGACACTGTTTTGTAGAGACACATCCCTTTAATTCTTATTTCTTGATAACACTATTCTATTACAAAATCTTCCTTTCCCTTCCTTTCCCCTCCAGAACTTTCCCCCTGAGGAGAGAGAGAATAGGCCTGCTACTAAAGTGTGAGCCAATTATTTCCATTTCCTCACCTCACAATATGATAAGTGGCTGCCCTAATAATGGCTGTAATACCTTGATATATTGCTTCATTTGACAATGTATTCTCCGTCTCATCTTCACCTGCTTTGCAGCGGAAGAAACAAGGCTGACATTTTGCCTGACACCACTTACTCTGATCCACAGCCAACACACACAACATCAATGGCAACTACAGAATAATTATAATTAATTATTATAAAACATGTCTGCACTTGTGAACACAAAGGCACTACCAGTAAGTAGAAGAAAGCTTTTTTTCTTTTATCCAAAGCTCAAAGACAGACAGAGAGAGAGATACAGCGATACAGAGCGGGACAAAGAAAAGCCGACGCATAATGCTCAAGGTCAAAGAAAAGTTTGCCTGTGTTTTTCAGAGGTGATAACTGCGTCTGAAAGCGCTCATAAAATGCCTCCTTAATTCCTCCCTTTTATCCCACCAAGGCCTATACCTTCCTTCTCCTTCTTCCTCTTCTTCTGCTATTGTTTTATGGTCCTTGTCTTGGAGAGAGAGAGAGAGAGAGGACTTGTTAGGGATCTTTGGAGATTTACAGTCAACTTTTCCTTTTTTCTATCAGAGAGAACACCGTACCAATCTTCAGAGCGAAATGAAAGGATGTTTCATAGGAGGCACTCTTCCAGGGAAATAGAAATAATAAAATAAAATAAAAAACAAGACAGCTGTCTGAAAAGTTTAACTTTCCTGCTGAGATTAAGTTTGGAAGAGAAAGTTCTGCTATCTGTTAAATAAAAACTCAGGCATTTTTTTTTTTTTGTTATTTACTTTGGAAAACTTTTTAAAAGCCTATCCCTCTAAATTGCTCAGGCACAGACACTCTGAATGCATCAAAGCTTTCACGGCTGCGTACTTGTGGAGGTGTAATGCTTGACATTCCACATGCACACACAGACACAGACACACGCACGCGCACACGCACACAAACACACACACACACACACACACACACACACACACACACACACACACACACACACACAACCACAAACAGCCAGCAAATTGATTCAGACAGCCGAAATATTTGACATCTGAGGACCTGAATAGCTTCATATTCCACAACTCGGGGGCCTAAACAGGAGTGGTTGGCTCTTAGCTGTTCATCCATAACGCTAATCTTAATGTTTAAACATATTCCATCAATCTGCAGATGGCACAGTGTAGGCAGACCACAAGTACAGGTAGGCACTTTGGTAATTCATCAAACAACATCCACATATTATTGCTTGAATATTAAAAAGCTATGTTTCCATTTTTTTTTACACATTTACATTACATTCGAAAATAAACAGTATTTTACTAGTGCACCAATAAAGGGGCAATTCACATGTTTTATGGTCAGTTTGTTGTTTTCCATGATACAGCATAAGCCACGACCAATCTAACTCAAGACCACAATTGTGACCTCAAAGTTTGCATTTATTTGGAAACGTTTTAGTACACTACTGCAATTACCATCTATGATACCAGGAAAGGAGACTCTATCTATCTATCTATCTATCTATCTATCTATCTATCTATCTATAAATCTGTTTGACATTTTTAAATGTGGTATTTTTTCCACAGTGAGCACCTAAATACTTAATTTTACTTTTTGTTTCACATAAACTCAGGTATTTCTCCCATTGGGTTTAATTCCCCTCTGTTCCCACCCTCTACTATTTTTCCATCATACACTCAGGCTCGTTTGTCTTTATTCCCCTGCAGCAGAGCTGGGAAGCAAATACACTGTCAAACAGTAGTGATTCTGGCGGCTACACTTACATATCAATGTACAGTGGTGGCATCATGTACTGATCCTTAACCGGTTTATTTACGACCGTAGCAGAAATTCAGAAATTCTTGAGACACACTAATGGGTCAAAAATAATCCTTTTTCTACAATACAAAGATTTGTAAGCCACAATTAATTAATAACAGTAAATAATAGTTGTATGAGTGGTTATGTGCCAGCTTATAACGACATATCAATCTATAATCAGACAGTAAAAACAACAGTATCAAAACATAACTGCAGTAGAGCAGCAACAATTAATCAACAAATCGATTATTAATCGACTATTAAAATAATCGCCAACTATTTCATAATCGATTAATCGTTTCGAGTAATTTTTTAATAAAACATTTCCAAATTCTCTGATTTCAGCTTCTCAAATGTGAATATTTTCTGGTTTCTTTAATCCTATTATGACAGTAAACTGAAATATCTGTGTGTTTTGGACATAGCAATACATTCGAGGACGTCAACATGGGCTTTGGAAAATTTATCAACATTTTTCACCATTTTCTGACATTTTACGGACCAAAACACTAATCGATTAATAATCAATTATCGAGAAAATAATCGACAGATTAATCGATTATCAAAATAATCGTTAGTTGCAGCCCTAATCTGCAGATGCACATAAATGCCAAACGACAACAGCGGTGGCCGTTCATAATTTATTCTGCAAACTTTTCCATCCGCTTTATATGGCATAAGCCTTTTACCGATTAAGAGAAAATACGATGAGATCGAAAGAACAAACTTTGTGTCAATATTCATGAATTTCAATTAAATTTTAATGTCTCCATAAGGCATTTCTAATTTGATATGACTTAATTTCTATTACAGCTTGTGTATGGAAACTTACTTACAGTAACCATGCGGAATAACTGATTTGAATGTCATCAATTGTCAACGCTCCCATGTGATGGGTCCACTTAATAGGCCTTCAAATCCAGCCTGGAAAGTAATTACACGTGGACTTTCTAGTAAGGGAATTACGAATACATTGTAATTATGCGTCATTTCACAAATTTCTCAATTCAGGAAATAAAGCCATGATCACGTTATGAATGACATGAAACCAAAAGAGTCATTTGTGAAAAGATATTAACCTCTTTTGAATACTAAGAAAGGGAGAATCCCTCTTGCCCAGTGCTAATTTCTCTCTCGCTGTCAAAGTACAGCTTAACTCCCTCAGTGCTATGTGATGGAAAGGACAAAATTGGCACATTTTCAACACAATGACTTATTCAAAATTCAAACAACTCTCCACAGCCATCAGAGCACCTTTGAGAGGATGGAAGACAAGAGCAGTCTCTTTCATCCGACTAAACGCCTTAGAGGTGAGCCTCAGCCCTGACATTAAACAACAACAGCCGCCGAACTGGCACCACTCAAAGGAGCGTAATGGAGTCAGTGGCTGCATTTGTCTTTGAAAAAACAATATGTTTATGCTAATGCACCGTGGATGACTTTAATAGAGGACGTAAGTGACACTCTTTCATATGGGTAAAACATGCAAATGCATGCACACGTGCACAGACAAGATTCAACAATCTGTTGAATTGGACGACACATATTACATGTTCAATGTCCTGCTTGTACAGAAGTATGTAGGCTAATATTAATTAACTATACTATAATATATTTTGTATGCAAAATCTTTTCATTTAGAATGCAAAGAATAAGTCACATAGACGTATTATTTTCTATGAGAAAAATAGAAGGCTTGATAGAAGAGTTGAGGCTTATTGTCCAGTTCAAATTTCTGCACTGATGTTCAAAACATATACAGATAAAAATACATTTTCTATTACGTCTGTTAACAAATACGTACAGTATGTGGCGTCACCCATCCACCGTGAATAATGTATATTTTCTGAAACATATTATTCTATGTTGGCATGAACGACCAACAATTTATATTTTTCATCGAAATTGTAACAGAGCAAACTATGCAAGACGTCCATGAGTTGAGGGTTGTATTTTTAAGCAACTACGTGCCTGCCCTAATCCCCATCTTCTTCTTCCCTACAGGCAGCAAGGAAAATTAATCTGAAACCTACTGTGCTCAAAGGCGGTTGTGGCTGAGACATCTTTTTCCTTTTCACACTGCCAGTGGCACTTTGGAAACGCTCACCATCTCGGTGCTCCCATCAGAATGTGCATTTGACTTTGCCACGATCAGCAAGAAGACTCCCAAAGCATAATCACACACACACACACACACACACACACACACACACACACACACACACACACACACACACACACACACACACACACACACACACACACACACACCAGACACACACACACCAATCCAAAACAGCAATGCAATTCCGGAGGCCTCAGTAGTATCCCTTTTGCTTTTCTGATAATAAGAGAGTCCTTGGCTGCTTTTCAATTCCAATCTCACTGCTGTGCACTGGGAAGGCCATGAAATGAACCCCCAAGCCCGAGTCCTGGTGTGATATATGGAAATAACCTGCAGAGAACATCAAGCGTTGAATTTGATGTTCAATGCTGCTTTTTGCTGCTGCTCTTACCCCCCTAAAAAGGTGGGTTAGTGTAATGTGAATGGTTGAAAATGCTTTGCAACATGGATCCGTTCACTTGCTGTATGCAAAAATAATACATACAAACACGGACACAGATACGCGCAAAGACTGACCACAAGAATGCACAAGACAGCCCAGTGGTCAGAAGGATAATGGAAGAAGAATGTGTAAATCCCATATGTGCTTATTCTGGACACTTACAAGAGAGTGTGATTCATACTCTATTACACTACACTAATACAGCTGAGAGACGCACAGGCACAATCATTTCAGCGGCATGAACCAACAAAATAAGACCCATGAATCCTCTTTATGGGGACTTTACTGAAGAGCGTGTGAAAGGCCAGGAATAAACGCTTTGTACCTATTGGCCATTTAAACATTGGTGGCTTTGTTCTGCACTGACAATTTGTGTGTGTGTGTTTGTGTGTGTGTGTGTGTGTGTGTGTGTGTGTGTGTGTGAGAGAGTGTCTCTATATGTGTGTGTGTGTGTGTGTGTGTGTGTCTATGTGTAAATTGGCAACGATAACAACGGTTTGCATCCGTTAATGAAAGGTTACTTTTTTCTCTGTGACCGTGCAGGTGTCCACTATATTAACTCTTCATCAGTTTTTTCTTGCAGACCACAACATTCTCAGGCTATTTCCTCAAAGGAACTGGGCTGTGAGGGTGAAGAGATTGTTATAATAGTCCTACATTAAAAAAACTTTATTCCTTCAGTTTATATAATACACTGTTAAAGTTGAGTAAAGAAAATATCCAAGTTACAGGAATAATTTTAGGCTTAATAAATGTTGCATTGCTAATTATTGCATAATGTACCTACAGTCACCAATGCAAGTGAACACATTTTAACAAGTGGACTTACTTTGACTTGCTACCTCTAAAATGTCAGAAATTGGCTTTTTGGGCATGCTTAGAGTATATAATTGGAAAGTCTCAGTTTTACAAAAAGTGGAGAGTGTTCTAGCAATTATTAAAAAAACAGGGATGTTTTGCAGCCTACTTCAAAGTCCCACTATAATTGTGCTTAAAACATTGTGTGCTACAGTTACATGTTGTCTTCATTTTTGATTTACACTGCAACCCAGCACAATACCTTGGAGAAGAACATGCAAATTGCTGGGTGTAATGGGTGCAACACAGGTACAGTCCATTGCCCATAACTGTTCATGTAATGCATAATGTGAAAATGTGTATATAATTATAGGCAAACCGTCTAAATCTGCTACACCATAACTTATACTCAAGGCCACAATGATGTACCAATCAAGGCTCAGGTGATTGGGTTTGTTCTTTCAGTGGAAATCTAAATGTATACTGTACTGCATGTGCTGGCGGCAATGCCAACCACATAATGTAAGTTAAAGTCACCTGTACAGCAGGGTGAACTGTCCACTCTGACAGTGCTTTGGAAGTTTCTGACAGTATCAAACTTTCACGTGTGCATTAACATAGAAAGATATAGATTAAAAAAGATTTCTATGGGATTTGGTTGACCCACTCCAATGTTTTGGACTGATCTTGTTTGTACTTGAGATTACTGTAATATGAATCTATCACCGCAATCACAACAAACACCAAAGCTTCTGCTTTGGTGTTTGTTATAGTAGCCTGCTCCTTACTGTAAACCAACCAGATTATGCCTTTATTTATCCATATCCCAACGATCAAATAAACACACACAACCTATTTTGAAACTGAAGTAAAAATGGACTGCACCACTGGTTATCCCGTTCCAGGGAAAACAAGTCAGAACAAAAGCTGGCCATGTCTACTCTCACCACCAAGTGTTATTCGAGGGGTTTGTATATGTGCCCAAGTGTGTGTGTGTTTGTGTTTGAGTGTGTGTGTGTGTGTGTGTGTGTGTGTCTGTGTGTCTGTGTGTGTGAGTTTGTGTGTATAAGGTTTGGTGATAAAAACACCCAACAATATTAGCCACACACTATCCATTCCCAGAGGAAAGGTTTTAAAGTGTGTATCTTTTACTGCACTTGCTGTAAAAAAAAAAAACAGAGCACCGACGGTAAAACACAGACACATGAAATGCGAGACAGATGTAACGACACAAACAAAGTCAGCAGCTTTTTCATGTGACCAACACACACAGGCATACTGAGGGTTCTGTTCATGTGTCTCTTCAATCTAAAAGAAAAAAATATCCTTTTTTTTAAATGTTTTGTGCATTTTCTCAACCACCGCAAAATCCCCAATCTCCAACTCACCTTTTTTGTCTCCGAAGAAGAGGGTCTGCTGTGCTGGGTTTGACCACTGGAGGGAGGTGTTGTCATTATACTCCACACGGCAGGTCAGGTTGGCTGTCGCGCCCTCTGTCACCGTCATATTCTGAACCAGAGGGTGCTGACCACTGGCGCCTAAAACACACAAAACACGGGAGCAACATGTTAGTGGAGTAAGAGGAGACGTGACGAGGGAGAACTTTGTTAATTCAATTCGCTTACATAAAAATTTTGGACAAGGATGATCGGTTAAAATATAAACTATGAAAGCAGCCTATGAAGTAAATACATTTTTTTTTCCAGATGCCTCATGAAGACATACACTATATGGATTAAAAAAAGATAATGCTATTCTTTTTGTCCTCACACAACAGGACAATGAGAGCGAATCTTGTTCATGTTTTGAGAAAAAACAACATCATCCTAATTAAAAATCAAATGTTCAGGGAAGTTGGCCGAGTCAGTGTGCTAAATTAAACCCTCACATGATGAACACACAGCGGGCATTTAGCCTGCAGTTCCAACCCTGAAACCTCAAGTACACAGAAAAGAGCAATTAAGAAGAGCTCTCTGTGGACTCCTGGGCATGTGTGGATGTAGGTGTGTGTGTGTGTGTGTGTGTGTGTGTGTGTGTGTGTGTGTGTGTGTGTGTGTGTGTGTGTGTGTGTGTGTGTGTGTCAGTGCTGCTGCATTCAATGAAAGAAACAGATAGACACAGTTATTTCACTCCACGTCTGTGTTGCAGAGCAAAAACTGGCGTCAGAAGCATCTTAGACAGGTTGCTTTTTGCAATCGGTTCGTCAGTAGCTTGCCTGCCAGTTTTCGGAACTCTGGACAGCTGCTTGTGTGTGTGTGTGTATTACTATGTTGCGAGGACATACATCTGTTTACAGTCTAAACAGATGTATGTCCACCACGTGCCATGTCTTAAATAAAATCTTAAAATGTTAGTGTGTTTAGGGTTAGGTCTAGCGTCAGGGTTACGCGAGTATGGTTAGGGTAAGTCTCCATTAAAAGTATACAAGTATATATTAGCCTATGAAATGTCCTTTAAAGTGATGGAAACCTGACTGTGTGCTTTCAATGTGTGTGTGTGTGTGTGTGTGTGTGTGTGTGTGTGTGTGTGTGTGTGTGTGTGTGTGTGTGTGTGTGTGTGTGTGTGTGTGTGTGTGTGTGTGTGTGTGTGTGTGGGAGCTATCAGCAAGTAAATAATAACCATAAATCTATCCCTGTCCCCATCCCCACAGGACAGGTTTTAAAGACTGTGAATAAAGACTTATAGGTAAGAAAGATTATTCATCCCCAGCTAACTCTCCTGCCTTAAACCACCACCCCCCTCCCCAGGAAAGGATCATGAAGCTGAACATAAAAAATAATTTAAAAAAAACATACATGAGGAAAGGAAAAAATACGATTTTCTTTTAAATGTTTAATTAGGAGTTTTTAAATTCCACTTTGGCGTGATTCTGTATAATACTCATCCATTTCAAATACTGTCAATAATGTATTTCGATCACATCCATTGGGCAATTTCTATGAGTTTTCCTTTACTTGAGTTAACGACTGCCACCGGCAAGATAAA
Organism: Hyperoplus lanceolatus; assembly: GCA_026929865.2. Taxonomy (NCBI): domain Eukaryota; kingdom Metazoa; phylum Chordata; class Actinopteri; order Uranoscopiformes; family Ammodytidae; genus Hyperoplus; species Hyperoplus lanceolatus. Next base: position 17,088,559 of record CM049407.1, on the reverse strand, counting down.
CAAAGCCCTTACACAGCACTTGTATGCGGGGTCAGCAGCAGGTGAGGCTGACCCCATCACTGACCGAGCTGTGGTGAAGGACGCGTGGATGGGAGAAGAGGTGGGGTTGAAGGAGGGAAGTTGGAGGTTAGAGAGAGAGGTAAGTCAAGGGGGCACGGGTCATTTCCTGTGTTGAGTAGTTGATTAAGGCCGCCCAGGGTTAATCATGCGTGAGAGAGATAGAGAGAGAGGGAAGACGAGGGGAAACGGAGGAAGTAAATGGAATCGGAGCTATGGGAGGGCCAGGACTATGTTTTATTCATGAAAGTTTTGCATGAGGCATGATCTGCCAGCGATTTACCGTTCTCAAATGCGCCTTGCCCCTCGCTCTCTTTATTACTCTCTCTCTTTTAAATCACTTACTCTTTCTCATTTTTCACACTCGTGCACTTGGGCGACATGCAGCCCCACTGTGATGCATTTTATTTCTTTTGTGCCGGCTACAAAGAGAGAGAACGTAATGGTTAACCGTAACCGAATGGTAGCAATGATGATTTTTGAGCGAGGTTCTCCCACAGTATATGATGTAGTGTGTCATTTTTTTGATCATTACTGCTGCAGTGAATGTTTCACTGCAAAATGTCACTGAAGATGGAAACATGCTGGCTTGTTATATTGCAGTCATTCCTAAAAAAAATATATATACGTATATACAGTATAATCTGCAAGCGTGTTCTCCAATCTGCTTTTGAAAAACAGTGCTCAACAGGGCCCTCGGGATATGGGTGCCTCCAAAATGTTTTTAAGATGAATCAGGAACACATCCCGATGCAAAAGGATTTGAATTGCACTCCAAGAAATAAACGTGGAAGGACAGTATATTATACTGTTAGAGACGTCAATTTACTCTACGTGTCTGCACAGTTTAAGGTATGGTAAAATAGACGGAATGGGTGCTTTGATGAACATCTACAACCTGCCACTGTGAAGATATTCTCAGCACTCAAAGCTCTACCAGCACTACAGGTGTCATGAAACCCGGCATCATTGTAGGTTTACTCATCAGGGAAGAAGGTAAACATTAGACATATCAGTTTTGTTTCACCTTTCCTTTCCTTTCCATTGCCATTGCTTGTCTGCTCTCCTCTCCAGTGGAACTGAGAACTAAAGGCCTATACACAACGTAACAGTAGTCCAGGGGATTCCTCTTTGCCTATAAGCCCTGCTTCAGTGTCTGGTGCTACTCATTCCAGAGGGACTGAAAGAGCCAAAGGGGCCACAATGATGGTTATATTAGAAGAGCGCAGTGCTCCGTGAGCCTAATTGGCCAGTGGACTAGGTTCCTTAGTTCTCCCCTCTGGCCACCCAGACCCAGGTTTTATAATGCATCTCTGGAGGGAAGGAGGGCAGCTGTTCTCTACTGATTTCCATGTCTATATTTAGAGGTTCTTGCCTCAGTTCAACTCCTGACTTTCTCCTACTTTCAGTTTTTGACTATCTCTTCCAGTTTACATCGAAATTCACTCCCCCCCTCTATTCATCTCTCTCTCAGTCTCTCTCTTACTCTCTGCCTGTGCCACATCCCCTCCTCTAGTTGATCTCAAAAGGGAGGCATTTCGTCTTTCTTTGTCTCTGATTTTCATATTCTCCCCGTCTGTCTCCCGCCCGGTGCTCCCCGGTCTTTCAAATTCATCTTGATCCCACCTCCTCTTCTTGTGCTCAATTATCTCTCTCTCTCTCTCTCTCTCTCTCTCTCTCTCTATACCTCTCCCCATCGCTCTCTCCCCCTCTCTGGGTCAGTTTAATTGGCTTCCACGTTGAATGACATGCGAGGCTAAGCCAGGTGAACATTGTCCTCATCTGCATGACGTTATGAAGTAACGACATGATGAAATTAGCTTTTCATCATATAGCTTAAATTGGATAGTATATATCTCGTCATGAAAGGCATACAAAATATCAGAGAGACCCGATTCATTTGGGATGACAATGGCCGGTTACAGCTGCCTCTAAACAAATAGCAAATCATTGTTTCCTCTATACAGACAAAAAACCCAAGCACACTCTCACACAGCTGTCTCCCTAGATAAACTGAATCTGGAGTTTCAATGGGACCACTCAACACCCTCCCTCCAACAGTGCACTAGTGGCTAATAATCGGAAATAATAATCAAGGCTGGCTGAAACAGCTTCCCCACAATTATTTTGACTTGTGCTGCACACCACAACAAATACTGCATCCAATATTTGTCAAGAGACTTTACTATTACAAAAGTATATGTGTGGCAAGTGGAGATATTCACTGGACAAAAAGGCAAACTCAGACACACGGTCAGACCTGTTGCCACAGCAAACTACCGGACAAATAATACTGATAAGTGTATCCTGGATGCCTCCTATATACTCTTTGATATGACCTTTCAAGCAAGAGCAGCTGAGTCCACACACTTTTCTTATTTAGCCATTCAAGAAGCAGAGAAAAAAGAGAGAGATGAAGGCGGACAGACGGACAGCCCAGAGCTACTGACCTTTATACCAGGACTGGAGCTCAACTGAGCTGTAGACCTATGATGTATGGCCGGGAATACAGGATTTCAAAATGGATGGAGGCAGTGCACACTTTTGATTAGCTGATTCACCTTTTGAGCCAGTCCAGTATGCCCTAATAAAGGCAGACCTGGGGATTTCTTCACTGAAATTTAAATTCAACAGATGAATCCAGAGTCATCACTTTTAATGATTATGAAAACACCAAAGTATTGGCGAACTTAGTCATTTTGGGGCTCCAGGCGAACAGTCATTTGGGGGCCCTTGCATCTAATGTACCTTATATCGCGCACACTGAGATACTCCAAACAAGGGATGAACAAAAGTCACTAGCTTTTTTTCATTTTGGATGAGACTACTCAGGTACGTGTCAGAGGCTTTCTTAGCTTGGATTGGTCTAAGAGGATCCCACATCACAGGGTCAAACTGAGCCATTAACTGAACCTGACCCATGACATGTCCATTGCCTAGTCCTAGTTCATTAAGTGTGTCAGAGGGGCCACATTGCCACTAACCTGGATAAAATTCTAGAGACCAATATGACTTTGCTTTCAATTAAATGTGTTGTTTTATTTTTTCAATACAAAGTGAATTACAACATAGCCTGTGTCCACAGAGTCTAGGCCTATTTGAAATAAAATCTTCAAATATTAAAAAAAAATATTAGGTTATGCATGGATAGTAGTGACTAAGTGTGCAGGGGAGAGAGAAATATACACAGAGAGAGAGAGGAAGAGGTAGCTTTATTTTGCTTTTTTACTTAAATTGATCATTGATGGCTTTAGACTGACTCCTGCTGTCGCAAGCCTATCAGCTGTTGTTCTGAACAGCTGTTACACACGGAGGTGAAAACGAAATTGAAACTTAACTATCGCCTGGTTGGGCTGACTTAAAGTGGAGCAGCCAAATATAGCCTAAACTAATAGGCCTAAATATTGTTACAAAAATACAGGCAATGTGTTGTGTGATTTTTGTCAGTAGCCTACAGAACAACTAGAGGCTGGCCCCGATCGCCACTAACTGTTCTGTAATACACGATCGCCGATCACGTGAACACACAGGCGTCTTTTTTTTTTTTAGCATATATGCATCCAATCCGCGGTTCACGTGGGTCCCAAACCGTGAGGGTTGGTCCGAATGGACCACGGATCAACCGTGATCCGTTGCATCATTAATTATCTCCATCAGTTTGTTGACACACATTCACGTCATTAGCATAGCTGCTGGCTGAGCCAGAGCCACCTGTTGGATTGACAGTAGGAGCTGGAACGTTACCAGTTAATGATGTAGACAGCTGTTCTTCCGTCTAAGGTCCCGCTGCCATCGCGCTGGGTGCTGTAAAAAAGCTTAATAGCTTCGGCAGCTTTGATATTAAGTCCTGACTTTGGTCCTTCTTCTGTTTGTTTTGTGACCCGCTCTCGTATGTTCGTTTCATTTTGGTATAGGTAGGTTAGGTTTATCTCGTCTCTCTCTTCTCCCGCTATTTACTTTTTTGGATTTACGCGTGAACGTGCAGCGTCATGAGCGTAATGTGTAATGGAATAGTCCATGTAGTGCAGACTGAAGGGGGGTGCACGGTTGGCAGAAAGGCCGTCAAAACGCGAGTAATTAGACATCCCGATGATACTATTGTGAAGAGATTTTTTATAAAAAACAATAGATATGGGGCAAAATATAAAAAGGGCATTTTGGGGGCCCCAAAGGGGCTTATGAGGCCCCGGGGCTCCAGGCAATTGCCTGGTTTGCCTCAATGGACGGCCCGCCCCTGAGTAACATTGTACCTAAGACAACCACACAGGTTGTAAATAAGTCATCAACAGATCATTCCAAAAGTCAGCATAAGATTTGGTTGAAAAAAACTCTTTGTAACATAAGAACTGTGTGCATTGCACTATAAGTCGAACGTAAAACAAAAAAAGTTATTACAGTCAGAAACAGTGCTCAATCTGTCATACTTAAACTAAGACTGCATATGGAAGGATATTTCATCATCATTGTTACTTATTTCCTAAACTCACAGTAAAACTGCATCATTAGCACATGCTGTGCTTTTTTTTAGCATATTTATCGCGTGCTGTGCATTTCAAAGCACATGGGCACAGCACTGTCTTAAAGATACCCACTGACAATCAAACAAAATGCATCCCACTGGAAAGCTCACAAATGAGATGCATATGATTACATAGGACATGACAGCTTTGCCCATGACCAGTTTGTGTCTGTAAAGGTTACACAGGTGGCTACACAGCTGGAGACACACACATGTCTCAGACTGAGTGATTCTCAAAGTGTGGGGCTATAGCAGGGTGGTCTACAGTGATTGGAGAGACTGTACAAGGTCAACAGCTTGATCATCTCAAGAAGCTGCTGTGAATTCATCAACAGGCAGTGTATCCTGCCTCAGCGTCCTTGAGCAAGAGAAACCTATCTCCAACCACCTTTCCCGGTTAGTGCATTGAATTTTAAAAATAAAAAATAAAAATAAAATTGTACCGTGTCTTCCATGCTGAGTTTTTTTTTTTTTTTTTTTTTTATTATTCTCTGGGCAAGAACCAATTTTTTGCTGATATTATGGAAAACAACATTTTGTTAGTAACTTCCTGGAAGAGAAGCTAACATATCAGACAAGTGCATCATCACTCTATAGTGATGCTTCCTCCCACTGTGACAATTTTTTTTTTTACAAAAAGACCTTTTGTAATTCCCCTCGGAGCATTTCATGTATCTGTCTCCTGCAAGTTAGACTATTTTGCACTGACGGGAGAAAAAACACCCAAAATGTAGAGCGTTTTCTGCAAAGACACAGACTTACATTTAAATTGCCTTCATTGGAGCCACAATGCAAGAAATGAGAATACCTCAACACTCAATTTACCTCCCTGATATCTGAGGAAAGATGGTTTCACCCATGATCAACTAAAACAACCTTACTACAAGCTTACAATAAGATACTATGTAAATATCAATTTGTAATCTATGTCCTATTTCCCCATTCTTCTTCTATTTTTTTATATTTAAATACTACTTTTGTAATAAATCCTTTCAACATTTCTCTAATGTACAGTGCATGCTCCAACTAACTGGTTACAATGAAGGCAATCACACATGATAAATACATGTATGTGTAATATATTCATAAATATAATATATATTCATAAACACCTGGTTTGGAAGAAATTGTAATGATGCATAATACATTTGTTTTAAGTTTAGTGGCCTTTAATACATTTCACTGTACAAGTTGGAATTATTTATATGAACACCATTATTATGCAAATAGCACAGTGATGAAACACTGTATTTTCTGCTTTGTTCTGTCTGTGTTCTGAGCGAAACACATGTTAATTTTTTCCATGTATGTTTGTGTGTATGTGTGTGTTTGTGTGTGCGTGCATATTTCCAATCCAAACTTTATCTTTTAGACAGTGATAAGATTCCCCGCTGTGACCAAATTGAATGCCATCCCTGCAGAAGGTGGGGCCACCTTTGTATTCCGCGCTGGCGTACAACAACCACCTCAGGACAGACATTTCTGATCTCCAGATATGAAATTAATTATCCTGCAACCAGAGAGAGGCCTGGCTATGGCGCTTGCTGTTGTCATTTGCATACAGTAATGAGACCAGGCAGCTGTTGGTGCTGCCATCGATATAACTTGACGTTCAACCCAACTCTTAGAGTCGGATCAACAACATCTCACCAACTTCTCCGTGGTGTTATTATGTTATTATTAAAGCGTGGCGTGGAGTGACAGCGAGAGGAAGACAGTCTGGAAGGAATCACGAGCCGTCAGAGGGGAGAGAAGTGAGGTGTTTTTTTGGCTTGTTATTGAGGTGTGTGGGTGCAGGTAAGTGTGGAGGGGGGAGATGTTTCCAGCAGCATCTATAGGGTGTGAAGGGTGTTAGCAGCCCGTTGTCAAGGTAGTGACAAAAACATCCGACAATAATTTCCCCCTGCAATAGCACCTTTTTGTGAGTACAAAAAAAACAAAAAACAAAACATGCCGGAGCACATGGCAGTTTTATCTCCTTCTTTGTTGTTGTTGAAAAAAAACCTGCCACGGTTCAACTTTTGTGTTAAGCAGCAAGGTTATCCTAACTACAACCATTTAGAAGAAAAAGCCCACACACACTAATTTCAAATTGGTGAACCAGCCAACACGCTGCCAATACACCAATATAATTTGCCCTGTATTCCTGCCCCTTAATTTAGCCCCATCATTTGAAAGGGTTGAGATGTATAACCCTCTGCCCGTTCTGTGTGTGTGTGTGTAGAAGTTCACCTAGTTGAGGCTCTTCGCACAGCCCTGGAATGGTCAGGGATCTCACTATCCTTTTCTGAGCCAAGGGCGGACACATCTCATGGTTTTATGACAGAGGTAATCCTGGCCTTCATAAATACTTCACACACTGGCTTTCATTTCAGCTAGGCAAGAGCGAGCAAGCAAAAGAAGCATAGAGCGAAAGGTGAGCTAGGGAGGAACTGAAGTACATATTTTGACAGAAGTGAAAAGCAATGGAAGGATGCTGCGGAGTAAACAACAGAGGCAAGTGCATGAAAAAAAAGAGCAATACCATAAATGATTCCATCCATTCAGCCAAAAGAAACTGACCTGTTTCTCACATTTGTTGAATTATTTGAGATGTTCAGCAGACATGTGGTAAAAACAGACATGGAAATCGGGCTGGTATAGGTGCTTCTTTGTACATTATGACTATGTATAGTCTACTTGTGCATAGTGTATGTGCGTGGGTTGTGTGTTGTTATCGAGAAGTACGGGCTGAAAGTAAGCAGAGCTCAATACACCAAATGTAATTTTCAATTAATTCTGTTTAGAATGAGCTAAATCGCACATCGTCATCTGTTCTATACTAGGTGCGTCAGGAAAGGCAAACCTTTGGCAATGTACTGTATATCAAACCTCAAATATGCCACTCTAGTATCTCTTTGAAAATAAGGCCAATGAATGTCAATGCAATACTAGCAGTCATACATCCATTTGCTGCCTAGGTAGGTTTTTCTAAATGAAATGTCAATTAAAAAGGACAAGGTCAGGGCCAAACAGATTTATTGTGGCTACTGAAATTCTAAAATGAAACAAGCCTGATTTATTTCTATTCATTTTTTTTACTCTTTCATAAGAGAGGAAAGCAGGATGATAGCAGACTAGGGTAGCAAGCATGAGGGAAATCAGACTAATCGTTGCTGCCACCAAAAAAAAAAAAAATCCCAAAAGCAAACTGGCACAGTGTGATTCTCTACAGTAATGTGTGGTGATGTGTTGACAGATACTGTTCATTTAAGACTGATCTGGGGGATATGCTTCTCACCCTCCAGGGAGAGATCTGGAAGATTTGGAGTGCTGTTTTTTTTTTAAGCAGCTCTTATCACAGGGCTCTTATGTGACAGACTTGCCTTTCTGCAATGCTCTTTTTACCATAACTTCTAGTGCAGGGAAGGCAGTGGCAGGGGTTGACACTGAAGATCTCGTCTCAAAAGAAATAGCGCAGACTGGTCTTACCCATATCTCTGTGTGCACAATTTGAGGGAAAATGTAAATGACTTTGAGGTCCAAGGATAAACGTTCAAGATCTCCAAGTAAAATAAAGTGCTATTTAAAACTGAGAAGATCATATTGCTAAATGAAAACCTCTATCTATCCATCCATCCATCTATCCATTATCCTACTTGGCACTAATATATACACCATCATAACTGAATATATGTAGTAGGGCCCCTTACTCAGATGTTCAGTGACACTTCACCCTCTTGCACGCACACACACGTGAAGTGTCACTGAAGATCTGACTGAGTAAGGGACCCTACTGCAGTGCACACACGCACGCACGCACGCACGCACGCACGCACGCACGCACGCACGCACGCACGCACGCACGCACGCACGCACACACACACACACACACACACACACACACACACACACACACACACACACACACACACACACACACACACACACACACACACACACACACACACACACACACAGTGCGGTTAACTGGTGGTCTGAGGTGAACCAAGCCTTTATCTTCCAACTAATCAGCATGAATCTTATCTGGCTCGTTATGTTTTGCTACCAATAGCAGTCGGGAGGGAAACATGTGCTTGACTCTGATCTCCACCTCCTCTGTTCCCCTATTAACAGTGTGATGGATTTCCTATACTGTCACAGTCAGATAGAATGGGATGATAGCCATGTAAAGATGGCCTTTACAGAGAGGAGGAGGGGGGGTCAATGGTACACCAGACCGAGATCTTATAGACTCAAACGAATGCAGTTGGATGTTGAGCCTGAAGAGAAATGGTTCAAATGAGAAATGCATTCAAGGAAAAACCTGCACAGTGGAAAGATGTGATGTCGATGCTGTGACTATATAGCGTTGCTACTGCAGCGGATGATTCAGATGATGAGGAGGAAAAGGGAGACAGTATCGTAAGGAGAGGAAAGGGTTCTTCTTCTGACATAAGCAAATATATATATATATCTACCCCGAAACAGGCAAGCGGTTGGAATAGACTAATCTTGTTTTACTCATGTTTGTTTGTGCAAGTGAAACAGTTTTAGGAGAGCTGATGATTGCAGTTATTAAAACAGAAAGCCCCGCTGCCCGCCACCGTCCCCAGGGAGAGCTGCGCCACATGAGGAAAGTGGAGGAGACTAGAGTGCTCATCATGAACAACACACAATGGAAGCCAGGGAGATGCATCTTTCCAGGGGTAAAAGGTTTGACAACGCTGGATGTGCAGAGAGAGTATAGATTTTCTGTAAACATAAATTAATTAAAAAGAGCACTTAGCAATTTAAAACAAATATATACTTGTTCTGATAATTATAGTGTGTAAAAAAATGTTTTCCTTTCTTTTTCTTTTCCACACATTTGGCCATGATTTCAAGCTTGACTCAGATTGTATAGGGAATACGCTTTTTCGAACACTAAGTACTTAGAATGGCCTATATCACTCCCCACCAATGACTAAAACAAGCTTAATTTCACCCAATGTAATGTAATAGTGCAATCTGATTTGCACATATGTCAAGTTGGTTAGGTGTACCTCTCTGAGCTGATCTGTGATATCTTTAATTTATTATCAAATCTCTGCTCAGGATATGGCTGTATTCAAGATCCTGTGCCTCTATAATCATACGACAAAGATGGCGACTAAAGACAGTGAGATTATACCCGTAGTTGTGGCTGGCTAAATTCTTAGTTTTGAGACTGAGGTATGTTTACTAAAGCACACAGCTGAACAAAACCATCTTATCTCCTCTCAAATAAACACTATGTCTCTTCCGTCTGACTCACTCTAATCTATAATCCGCCCTCGCTGCCATCCTGCAGACACAGGGAATGATGGAGAAGATTTTAGATCATTTTTAATTTACTGCCACCTTTCCAGAGTCCAGCAAGGGTGAGGGGTAATAAGACTCAATTCATTTTTTTGATAATTAATCTTAAAACCCTGGACTGTCTACTTCAGTGTTTATGGGTTTCATTCATTTACTAGAATAAATATATAAATAATAATATCTATGAATATTAACTCTGAAATGAGCTTTTGCGTTTATATCATCTATCATTTGAAAACTAGAAGGTTCATTCCGATCCCCAGCAACAATTGTTGAGAACAACCCATAGTGCATTTTCAGCGCATGTTAAATACATAAACAGAAAACCCATTGAAACAAACCAGCATATTTGAAAGCTGAAAATAATATTTGAAATCGCTGCATGACACAAAACAACATCTTCAAAAACTAGCATACATCAATAGATGGGAATATGACCAGCCTTGAACTGAGAAAACAACGATGCAAAAACAAGACAAAAGCAAGCAAACTATTTTCTGCATTTTTCTTTTTTCTACAAAGGAACTAGTGAAATCAGTTTATCTTTACTGATGTTAGTTTCGGACAGGCTGAGTTAGAGGCACAGCTGGGTTAACCTAGCCACAACTCACCTCGAACCTTGCCTTTTGAAGCCATCACTGGAGTCCCCAAGTAGACAAGAGGATGGACAGCAAGAGAGGCAGATGCCAGAAGATAGAGAGAGGAAAAAGAACAAAGACAGAAGACAGCAGCTGATTAGATAACTGTAGGTTGAACAGTGCGGCTGAATCTGTCGCGTATTAAGCAGAAACAGCATTGTCTTTGTCTTGCGTGTCAATCATGAGTTCTGAGACCCTGCGATCGTTCAACCCTGAAAGGGAACGTCCCGATTTAGCTCATCAGCAAATTGAGACCTTACAGTATGGCACCTATTAATTAGTCTCCCCACACATCCTCTGGATCATGCAAGGAAGCTTGTTCCTGTGTAATGAGCTTGCAAGACCCATACGGATATGCACACACTGTAGATATCATGTTATTGATTAGTGAATGCTGCTTCTTTGATTTCCAGATGAAATACAGGCTTTATGAAAGGCTTTATTAAAGGCTTTTATGTACATTTGCTATTCATGTTTTAAGCTGAGCCTTATATTGATTCAATTGTATGCCGATATACAGGAATTTCCTTCATTTTCATTTAACTTTTATTTATCCTCGAGAGACCCATTGAGGGGTGACCCTCATTTACAATGACGTCGAGATCAAACAAATTCAAATACGAATTATAATAATTATAAGAATAAGAACCACTATGGTGTGTGTGTGTGTGTGTGTGTGTGTGTGTGTGTGTGCTCTGGACAGACTACAGTCTTGCATGCACACACTGGTGTACTATCATATTAGTATGTGGCTGACAGCACTGTAATCATTGTGGGAGTAGCAGACAGGACTATCATCTAGCAGAGACTATGCCATCAAATGGGTGGGTTCGAGAGCTGATTGCCGAGGTGAAAACCATATAGGCAATACACCGTATAGCCAAGTATAGAAAGAAAAGGTGTCCACAACACGGAGGACATGAAAAACAACAAGAGCATCACCACTGAAACAAACACAAAGAGAAACCAAATAAACAACATAGATTGTCTATTAGTGTGCGTGCGTGCATGTGTGTGTGTGTGTGTATCTGCGCGTGCGTCCCGCAGGAATGGCTCTCATGCTTCACACACACTGCTTTGCCAAATTGATGGATCTATTGGAATGCCTCGAGTGAGTCTGAAAACCTGAGCAGCTCCAAGAGACAGCGCCCCAAAAGAGGAGCAGACAGGAAGAAAAAAAGAAACCCGAGTCTACAGGTTATGAAAATCATTGTCTTTTCATTTTCTGATTACAGATTCATAGCTCAAGCTCCTGGTACACAAAACATATAGAGATTCCCATTCTAGCTGGTCAACTTACAGAATATATAGGTTTAAAAACAGTCTGACCACGCTTTCCACTGTCAATGTTTTGTTTACATTTGAATGGCGTCAAATCCTGATCCCTGATCCCATCCCATTTTCGTTGGCTGATTGAGATGATTATGTTCTGTTATTACTACCTTACAGCTCGAAAAGGTGCAAAATAGATTGAGTGAGAAAGGAGAAGAGAGAAGCTCCTTCATTGCTCGGTGAATATTCAAACTTAATTTGCACACCTTTTAGGTCTTTAGCTTAACATAATATACTAGGCTAGTCATTTTGAGCATAGAGCTACACTATTCCTCTTACACATGAACACACACACACGCATGCAGCCAGTGAAAAATATTCCCACTCGGATGTACGTATGTGTCACTGGTCAAGAGGTAGAAGGTATATATACCGACAGAGAAACAGGGCAGCGGATGTCACATCTAACAGTGCCTACGCTCCTTTCTACAAGAGACTGGTGTGGGTATGTGAAAGAAAGATTCCCTCGGCACAGGCTGACCTCGCTATATGCCTGCCTTTCATCTCTGCTGTCAAGGTATGAGTTCCCTGTCACAACTGTGGATCTCTGATCTTTCCCAGTCGATACCCATAGGGGGGGTGGGAGGACCCAAAAAACAGGCATCCCAGAGACGAAAAGGTAGGAAAAACACAATACTATATATAACCTTTTTAAATCGGAACAGCAACTGAATAGATATACCGCAAAAAGGGAAGAGGAAGAGAGAGAGAGAGAGAGAGAGAGAGAGACACACACACACACGCACACACATGCGTGCGCGGCAACCACAAGGGAAAAAAATAGCAGTCCTATTCACTACACTCTATGCTCTTGTAACTCGCAAAGTATTACAGTTACCAGGCAACCAACACAATAGTTTGGTTAGTCCTGGAAAGCTGAAATTAAATAAACCAATTTCCATTTGATCCATTCCCAATTGATTACACAATGGCCAACTCACATAATACTCCCTATTGGACAGAATTCACACAGAAATACAGAATGGGAACAAATTAGAGACATTTTCATTACAGCATGATTTGTTTACCTAATAGGCTCTCCTGTGATGCATCCATTTGATTTGCCTCATGTCCAGTTCAAGTTCTTTTAAAAGAGTTATCCAAATATTGTATTTTTAGTAACAAGAAGTATTGCATTATTATGTCCACAATGATTCCGTGATGATTGATTAACGATTAACGATTAATGATTAACGTGTGGGATGTTTGAGATAATTTAAAACTCGGTAACACTTTACAATAAGGGTACATTAATTAATGGTTAGTTAATGCTTAATAAGGTTTAACTAACCATTAGTTAACTGTTAACTAATGTGTGTAGTAAGCATTTACTAATGGTATTCATGTTAACTAAGGTATTAATTGCTACATTATGTACTGTTTATAATTATTATGTATTAACCTTAGTTAACTCATTAATTAAGCTTGAACCAACAGTTGATTAATATAAGAATAAGCATTAACTAACTGTTAACAAATGTCATTTTTGTAACATTACTTAAGCATAATTAACCATTTATTAATGCTCTTTGTGACCCTTATTGTAAAGTGGGAACCATTTATCCATTAAGTAACACTTAATAAATGCACACCAGTGCTGAATAGGCATTACTGAAGCATAATTAACCATAATAGGCATTACTTAAGTGTAATTAACCATTTACTAATGGACTTTGTGACCCGTATTGTAAAGTGAGAACCGTTTCTCATGAATTAACACCTACTAAAGGCATACTAGTGCTGATTAAGCATCACTTAAGCATAATTAACCATGTCTTAATGTTATTTGTGACCCTTATTGTAAAGTGGGAACCATTCATCACTTGTTACACTTAATAAATGCAAAACAGTGCTGAATAAGGATTACCTAAGTACAATCCATCAATCAACATTGCTCTTTATGACCCGTGTACATTCTCTATAATAACAATATTAAACATACTAAAATATTTCCAACTGGAAATCAATTCATGACAACAATCTGTTATCAACACAATTCAGTCACAATTTAAAAAAGAAAGTAAATGTTATTTGATTTAGAATCTTTAGTTTTATTTGGAAACACGGCTCTCACATTTGACTTGAATACCGTCAAAGAACTCCAAAATAGTTTCTTCAACAAATGATATCCAGTTTAATGATTTTCTCTGAAAGTAACAAACAGGAGGAAATGGATTACTAACAGCAATGGTGAAACACACTGACTCAACAGTTAGGTTTAACAGGTAAATATGTATTTTCTACTCTCTTCCTTGAAGTGTATATATCATTGTTGCAACATAAACAAAGATAAAATACACAAAGAACATAACAGTTCCATTTTTTATTATGGACTAAAGATAAAACAAAATAATGATCACTCTCTTGTGACTAAATTAAGCAATAGCACACGAGAGGGAGCATGTTGTCGCTCTATATCAGCACTGCTGTGATTCGGTCGTAGGCACGAGGCCGCAGGCCGAGTGCCGAAGAGAAACACAGCAGTGCTGATATAGAGCGACAACATGCGACCTCGAGTGTGCTATTGCTTTTATACAGCAGTTTCACAACTGAAATTCACAAGTTAACTTTAAAATGTGATCTTTAGTCATTTAAGAATGTATTTGCTTCCGCCAACACAAATAGTTCGACAACAGCAGCCAGAGCGGAGCGCGTTGCTAAGCAACAACTTTAGAGTGAGCTTGTCCTACTTTGTTTACTCTGGTAACATTAACCACGGCGGCCCGATGTCCCGTAAAAATCACCAAAGAAACGGAAAGGCGGATCTTAATCTAGTTGGTAATAAGGTCCGCTGCCCAATCCAAACCCCCACACTTCATTTCCCAGAGTTTATGAGTGTATTTCGGCCCGGGGGAAGTAACGTTATACAATGAGGTGGGAAAGCTAGGCTAGGCTAAAGCTATGCTGCGCTTGTATTATTCAGCAGCCTGAGTTTATCTCCACACACTATTGCTGTCTTCAGTAACGTGAGTGTGAGCGACTACCGCACACTGTCTCTGTCTGTGTGTGGCAGCGATGCCCTCTCACAGGGGAGAGACTCGCCACAGTCAACCTGAGTCACACAAACACTTATAACAAGTGAAGCTCCGGCTCATCAGTGATTTTGACTGTTGGTCTACAGTTTGGTGAACAGTCCCGAGTGATATCAGCACTCCTTCAGAACGCTCAGAAGGTCTCTCGTCCAATCAAATCACTCGCTCAGAAGCAACTGCTGTATAACACTAGTTTAACCTGGCCCTATCACTGTTATTTGAATGAACACATATGTACTTAATTTAACCTTTATTTATACTTGAAAGATCAGTTGAGGGGTGACCCTCATTTATAATCTCTCGCTCTTTTTAGATCCAGTTCTTGGGTTTGCTGGCCACTCCAGGCCTGGGTGCTCCTCTCCAAATGAAGCAGTTGGGCTGGAATCCAAGAATCTTGTCTAATCACCAAGTTGATGTACATGGAAAAAATTAAAATAATTAGTTAACAGTTCAGATGCATTTTTGTTTCCTTTATCTAAATCATTATAGCATAGCATTACGGTTCCACATTATGTATTATTATTATAACATAATGCATTGCATTGCTGAAACTGAAATATCTTTGGTACCTTAATCAAATAAAATTCTCACTGAACCTTTAACAAGTTGACACTATTTTTTCATTCAAAAACATGTAATCTCTATGACGATTCTACACAACACATGCTCAGTTTAAACCCATTCTAGCCTGGAATAGCAACGTGCACTTTGAATATGGAAAAGGCTTACATGTGTTCACATATGGTTTGGTGTCTATAAACACACACTTTATTTAGCCACCACTACAATTACTGCTAAAAGTTACCTGTGAAGCTAGCCAGCACAAGCCTCATGCTAACGGTGCTATGCTAGCGGGAGGCTGCATCACTAATATATTTCACATTATTAATTTCTTACATACACACACACAACTTTATCATCTCACGAATACCTTAGTTAACTCACCAATAATGTTGTTGGACTAATGGCAGCATACTGTAATTGTAACCACCACGGGTCTTTTGTGAGACTAAAGCACATAGCTGCTGGCCTGCTGCTTCACTGTCCAGACACACATCCTCTTTCTTGCTGGCTGATCGCTGGGCAAGTTCAAGTGCTTGTAAAACGTGGGTAATCCTAATGTCAATAAGGTTTGTAAAGAAATATTTTTCTTAAGTAAAGTCTCCAAACATATTTTCACCTTCCCAAAGTTGAAAATACATTGCATACGTATGCATTCCCTCTACAGCCATTGTTGATTATCAATAGCCTATTATTGATCATATAAATCACCTATAGATCTCGTTTTTTACTGGATCCTGGCCACTGGGAGGATAGAAAGACGGATGTGTGCCTGGACAGTAAAGGCAGCAGCTGAGCTACGTGCCAGCTTGACCTGACCCACCCATTATTCTCACACAAAATACCAGTGGTGGTTACAGTTATGCTGCCATTAGCCAAATGAAATTATTGGTGAGTTAATTAAGGTGTTAGTGAGATGATATAGTTGTGTGTATGTAAGAATACTTTGAAATATATAAGCGACACAGCCTCCCGCTAGCATAGCAACGTTAGCATTAGCACGCTGCTATATGGGCAGCGTTAGCATGAGGCTTGTGCTGGCTAGCTTCACAGGTAACTTTTAGCAGTAATTGTAGTGGTGGCTAAATAAAGTGTGTGTTCATGGACACCAAACCGTATGTGAATAAATGTTAGCATTATTCCATATGCAAAGTGCATGTTGCTATTTCTTGCTAAACTGAGCTAAAGCTGAGCATGTGTTGTGTAGAATCGTCATAGAGATTACATGTTTTTTGAATGAAAAAATAGTGTCAACTTGTTAAAGGTTCAGTGAGAATTTTATTTGATTAAGGTACCAAAGATATTTCAGTTTCAGCAATGCAATGCATTATGTTATAATAATAATACATAATGTGGAACCGTAATGCTATGCTATAATGATTTAGATAAAGGAAACAAAAATGCATCTGAACTGTTAACTGATTATTTTAATTTTTTCCATATACATCAACTTGGTGATTAGACAAGATTCTTGGATTCCAGCCCAACTGCTTCATTTGGAGAGGAGCACCCAGGCCTGGAGTGGCCAGCAAACCCAAGAACTGGATCTAAAAAGAGCGGGAGATTATAAATGAGGGTCACCCCTCAACTGATCTTTCGAGTATAAATAAAGGTTAAATTAAATACATATGTGTTCATTCAAATAACAGTGATAGGGCCAGGTTAAACTAGTGTTTAGTCACAAGAGAGTGATCATTATTTTGTTTTATCTTTAGTCCATAATAAAAATGGAACTGTTATGTTCTTTGTGTATTTTATCTTTGTTTATGTTGCAACAATGATATATACACTTCAAGGAAGAGAGTAGAAAATACATATTTACCTGTTAAACCTAACTGTTGAGTCAGTGTGTTTCACCATTGCTGTTAGTAATCCATTTCCTCCTGTTTGTTACTTTCAGAGAAAATCATTAAACTGGATATCATTTGTTGAAGAAACTATTTTGGAGTTCTTTGACGGTATTCATGTCAAATGTGAGAGCCGTGTTTCCAAATAAAACTAAAGATTCTAAATCAAATAACATTTACTTTCTTTTTTAAATTGTGACTGAATTGTGTTGATAACAGATTGTTGTCATGAATTGATTTCCAGTTGGAAATATTGTAGTATGTTTAATATTGTTATTATAGAGAATGTACACGGGTCATAAAGAGCAATGTTGATTGATGGATTGTACTTAGGTAATCCTTATTCAGCACTATTTTGCATTTATTAAGTGTAACAAGTGATAAATGGTTCCCACTTTACAATAAGGGTCACAAATAACATTAAGAAATGGTTAATTATGCTTAAGTGATGCTCAATCAGCACTTGTATGCCTTTATTAGGTGTTAATTCATGAGAAATGGTTCTCACTTTACAATAAGGGTCACAAAGTCCATTAATAAATGGTTAATTACACTTAAGTAATGCCTATTATGGTTAATTATGCTTCAGTAATGCCTATTCAGCACTGGTGTGCATTTATTAAGTGTTACTTAATGGATAAATGGTTCCCACTTTACAATAAGGGTCACAAAGAGCATTAATAAATGGTTAATTATACTTAAGTAATGTTACGAAAATGACATTTGTTAACAGTTAATTAATGCTTATTATTATATTAATCAACTGTTGGTTCATGCTTAATTAATCGGTTAACTAAGGTTAACATAGGATATTTATAAACATTACATAATATAGTAATTAATACCTTAGTTAACATGAATATCATTAGTAAATGCTTACTAGATACATTAGTTACCGGTTAACTAATGGTTAGTTAAACCTTATTAAGCATTAACTAGCCATTAATTAATGTACCCTTATTGTAAAGTGTTACCTAAAACTCTAAGCAATATATATACACCATATGTTTTTTTCACCAAAATATGTATTTTGCATGTAAAAGTAAATGTTCTTGCTGTCAACTTTATCAACTGTTGTGCCAAAGCAAATGTATTCACGTAGAAAAACATCTATCATACGTGTTGATGAACTTCCAACATATGGCACCATGTGATGCTGAAGATTAGCCTGAAATGCTAAGAGAGGTAGGTTTTTCTCAAATTGTGGTGGTGGGGGAAAGTGAGCCAAATGCTGTGGGGGAAAGTGAGCCACTGTCTCACTTTCCCCCACCATGAAGCACAAGTTTAGTCTTAAACATATTTTAATGTAATATTACATAACATATGTTTTATTTTAATGTCATACACATTGTAGAAAAGCCATCATGCCAAGGAAATACACCAGGAAGACGACCTGGGGCAACCACACGGAAATAGCACCTTCTCATCTTTCCCTGTAACCTTCAGGGCTGGAATGTAGAGTGGGACTAGTTGTAGAGTATGACTGATGTTATAATCCAGTTGGGTCTTCTCCTGTGTTCTGAGTCCCAGGCTGTTCTCGCTGGTTCTGATTTTCCTATGCTTTGACCCCCAGACACAAGATGGCTCTAAGGGTGTATTCACACATGGAAAGTCCGTTAGTTCACTTGCTTTGGTCCAGACCAAATAGAGTTTAGATTTTTTTTGTTTGGTGTGGTCCACTTTCATATTGCCTCTTTTGCAATTGAACCAGCATTACGAAGCAAAACCACACGTGATCTGAGGTCATTCATTCATTGGACAGACATTCTGCGGTGGAGAGAAGCAGGAAGAACGAAGTAAAAACTGCGAAATATATCATTGATATAATACGGGGTTGAAAATAATAAAAAGGCCTAGGCTACATCTAGCCTATAAATAAAGAAGAAGAAAATTTAATTATTGTTGTTTCATATGGTTATAATATGTAGCCCTAAGTCAATGCCACGTTATGTGGCTTGTAGCCTACGATGTGAAACATAATGTATAGCCTACTGTATTGTTGCTGTTGGACGCGCGGCTCGAGAGAAGAATAGGCTCAAGCTGACACTCAGCTGATTAAGCAGTGTATCAGCTGGGTGTCAGTTCGGCGCAGTTCAGTTCCAAACTGACACAGGGACAGTATTGACGGTCACGTTGGGAAGAAAAATAAAAACACACACTTCATGCAAAGCGCAGGGTGAACCTGTTGGCACTGTGCGGGAGACGCTCCCCTCTCCATCTGATCGCTGAACATATAAACATGTGTACGCGTCATTATCAACTGTAATATTTTCGCTCGGGGCTCCCGGTCAAACCACAACTAATCTTCCTAACAACGGCGACAACAACACTTTCCCATAATGTGAAGCTGATGGCGATTAAAGAAAAAAAAGAAAAGAAAAGAAATCAAAGGCGCAGTGCTTCCTGCAATTGGGTCGGATCGAGTCCGGCCAAATTCACACCACAAACGAACTGCAGCAGAGTGCGTTTCGAAGCGCATCGAGACCACCTCTTCAGCTGGGTCTCGGAGCGTTTGTTTGGTCCGCCCCCGAGTGCGATTGCTGTATTCACACCTGTCTGAAAGATGCGCACCGAAGGTGGAAGTGCACCTGAGTTCGTTTCAACCGAACTAAACACGGCATGTGTGAATACACCCTAAGAGTCCTGTGTTCTGACCCCCAGATTGTGTTCTATCTTTCATTTGAATCTTATCAAAACCTTTTGAATTATAATATGTTGTATTTGATTTTGTTCAGAGTTACTTTCAAGTGTTTAGAAAATTTGCTTTGCTTAATTGACCAAACCCCATTATTCTTTTACTAGTCTGACATTAGTTCTGGAATGTGTGGCTAGCTTTCAGGATTCTTACTGTTACAATATGTGTTGTTATGGTAGTTTCAGAGTGGAAAAAGTAAGAGGATCAGTTTACCCCACAGATGGGGTAAAGTGAGCCACATGACAACTTTTTTTAAAACAATCATATTTTCACTGTCCTTTGTCTTGAAAAAATTCTGCCAATGCCCATTTCTAGGAAACTTCCTGAATTAATTGGAAATGTGTAAATTTGAGTGATAAATCATTTTAGCTCCCTTAGAGGGGAGCGAATGTAAAAAGTGTCTCAGATTACCCCGTTCTCCCCTATATATATATATATATATAAATAAATAAATTGTTGAACTTAACTCAGCGTACACCAATATTGGACTTAGGCCTAACTGTACAATCAACAGGTGGTGTTTTTGTTGGCAACAGATTGCTAACATGACAGCCTCAATACAAATGGATTTTTTCTATTTGTGTTCTAGTTGGGTCTTCAAATTCTCCTGCCCTCTAGTGATACAAAATCCACCTCTTGCAGCTTCAACTTTATGTTATTCTATCTTCAGTGTGTGAATAATATAGAACATATTGAATTTACACAGTGGCTAGACTTAACCCCTGTGAACTGACGGTGAAAGCCCACGAGTATTCTCAGATGAACTCGGGTCAGCTGAATGGAGTTCGACCTGTTCTGCAAGTTGAAAAAGGTCCAAATGTGCATTAGAAAAAATGAAGTCCACTCACTCCCCTATAGACACATCTTACATAGATATTAATTGATCATGACAAACACCTAGAGATTAATACTTCCCTTTTGTTATTGTATCTATAGGAATAAATGTGATGAACACAAAGATGCATGTATTTACCTAAACCATGCTTGAAGCTATTTGTCTAAGCTTTGCACACACACACACACACACACACACACACACACACACACACACACACACACACACACACACACACACACACACACACACACACACACACACACACACACACACACACACGTTTATCATATAGTCACTCACTTTTGTGCATACAGTCTGTACATTATGCTGGTGGAACAGAGACAATCCAAGAGTTGTAAGCATGTCCTCTGTCTCGCTAACCCAGCAGCGGGAAGCTGTCATAAATAAACTGTGAGATAGTTCATACAGATGCCACCTCCTGTGACACAAAAGTGGGAGTGTACACACACACACACACACACACACACACACACACACACAGATCATGGTATACCTTCAGGGTATAAGTCTCCTGGGAGGACATGTGTTCAATTGCAACATCCTTCCTGTTCTCCTCTTCTTTTCCATCTCCATTCTTCTCCCCTCGGCACATGCTTATCTATGGGTTTGTCTCACCTCTTTTTCGTACTCACTCTACCTCTTTATTCATCCTTTCCTCACCTGCATCCTTTCTTTCCCCTCTTGTATTCCCTTCCCCTCAAGGGCTACCTTTTTTCACAAAGGCAGATATATTCAGAGTGTGACGCGTGGTGAAAAGCCTATGGAGATGGATGTGTGCAGCGTGGCTCTCTGTGCTGTCACCTAGCATGATGAAGAGTTGAGCTTATCCTACGCACAGCAGCAGCAGCTGTTTGGCCATATGTTTGATGTACTTCAGGCCATTTGGAATCCGACCAATATTCCACCAGTGAGCAGATTGCTCTAAAATCTAAACACATTCTTTGTTACCTCTTGACACGGCTGTACAAGGAGCCATCCATCCACGCATATACACAGGAGCATGGACACATCGAGTAGAATATACATTGATTGACACATGATTCATGGGGAGACCCACACACACAGTTGTGACCATTTTGATCTCAAAAGAATCATCAGAATAAAAATAGCTCAGACTTAGTACAAGCAAATGTATTTTAATGTTATTTGATTTAGCCACAAATGCGTTTAAATGTTATTTGATTTAGCACAGCTTTTGTTAAGGGTCGCAATTCATCTCAGGGTAATAAAGGAGATAGTAACGTATAAATAGATGGAATCAAGCTATACTTAACTCGGCTTATTGCCACCATACTGCCTGCTTTATTAGATCTGTCTACCTCGTCCTTGTTTTCTCACAGGGAGACACATGTTTTTTTTTGTCATTTAATCTAGCATATTTGATTTCCCCCCCTTAACACAATTATACATACAGCGCATAGTCGGTCCATGGTAAAATCATCTGCTTATAAACCGCACGCCCACAGGATACACACGCACACACACACGCGCGCCCACACAGGCACACGCGCACACACACACACACACACGGAAATGCATGGATAGACACATTTTGATGACACACACACACACACACACACACACACACACACACACACACACACAAAACACACACACACACACACACACACACACACACACTTCATCGCATTTTTTTCACAACACCAGCCAATCTGGACCCTAGAGTTTCTTTCTAGATTTGTTTTCTTTTTTCTTTACCTCTTTGTAATACCCATGTTGTGTTGTGTTGTGTTGACAATGGATGTTAATGTTGGCGTAGATCAAGTGAAGTGAAGCCGACGAAGCAAAATTGCAGCTTATTTGCAAGTGTGTTTTTTTCCTAATTGCGTCTTTGGTAATTCAGTGTCCCTTTACGACATGATTCAAATCACAATGGGAATGGATTCGAGGGAAGTAAGTTTGGAGTTCAGGTTGAGTGGAGCAACACAATATTGGTTTCCCATAATACATTCATATTTTCTATTAAATCAGACCACCTATTAGCTTTTGCTATTTTCCTGTCTTTAGCTGGCTAATGTGCATTAATACACAAATAATACATAAATAGATACAATTTAAAAAATTATAAAAAATATTGCGCCAGAAGGTAGAAAATAGGGCAAAGATGAACAGGAAGTTAGAAATTAAATAGCCAAAAGTAGTGAAATACTCCTTTACTGCTCTGTATCCTCTGTCATCACTAACTTGCTTGACTACAACAGGTTTATAAAGTCAGTTCAACACCATATGACAAGTTATACAATATAAGTGTTGCGAGGTGTCGGGAACGTAACACATAGAGGCTAATACTTTTTGCCACTTCCTTATTTTTTCTTCTTTGCTTTGTTCTGTTTCCTTTAAGAATTCAAATGTGATACATTTTGAAGAAAATGTAGGAACCTATGTTCCTTGAATTAAGACTATTGCAGTGTTAATTCTCCTCTCAGTGATAATGATAATACAGTATGTTACCAATTACCAAAGAGCCTTAGTAAGTTAAACCATCTGTAAGTCTTTAATCTTTTACATATAATGGGACTTATTGTTGTTATTTGCAAATGTTTGCAAATGCTAACCGACCATTAGGATTGATTTAGGGTGTTGATTTAACTGTTGGCCACAACTGTTTCAACTGCAATACATATATTGTAAGGACATCTGCCGCACAATTATAAACCAGTTTGTCCTGTGTGCATGACGTGAGATGATAGATGTTCTTTAATTTGAGTAAAACAAAACTGATAATGAAGAAAAACACCTGACATTTGAAGATGAATAATTAAAGCAACCTGTATCCCCCCGCTCCCCTCCCCCCCAAAAAAAATATAGTATGTACGTTCCCACCCCCTAACTTTCTTCAATTTCTTTTCTTCCGCGACAACACGAATAAAGACCTTGTCAGAGGCGTGTCGCTGTATAACAGAAAGTTCCCCCTCAAAATAACTCCACACAGCATTAATGTCTAAAGTGTTGGCAACAAAAGTGAGTACACCCCTAAGAAAAAATTTCCAAATTGGGCCCAAAGTGTCAATATTTTGTTTTGCCATCATTATTTTCTATCACTGCCTTAACCCTCTTGGGCATGCAGTTCACTAGAGCTTCACAGGTTGCAACTGAACCCTCTTCTACCCATTCATGACGACATCAAGGAGCTGGTGGATATTAGAGTCCTTGGCTCCTCCATCTCCCGTTTGAGGTGCCCAAAAGATGCTCAATAGGGTTTAAGACTGGAGACATGCTTGGCCAGTCCATAACCTTTACCCTCAGCTTCTTTAGCAAGCCAGTGGTCATTCGGAGGTGTGTTTGGGGTCGTTATCATGTTGCAGTACTGCCCTGCGGCCCAGTTTATGAAGGGAGGGGATCATGCTCTGCTTCAGTATGTCACAGTACATGTTAGAATTCAATGAACTGTAGATCCCCAGTGCTGGCAGCACTCATGCAGCCCCAGACCATGACACTCCAACCACCATGCTTGACTCTAGGCAAGACACACTTGTCTTTGTACTCCTCACCTGGTTGCCCTCCACACTCTTAACACCATCTGAACCAAATAAATGTATTTTGGTCTCATCAGACCACAGGACATGGTTGCAGTAATCCATGTCCGTAGTCTGTTTGTCTTCAGCAAACTTTTGTGGGGTTTCTTGTGCATCATCTTTAGAATAGGCTTCCTTCTGGGATGACAGCATGCAGACCAGTATGATGCAGAGTGCGGGATGGTCTGAGCACTGACAGGTTGACCCCCACCCCTTCAAGCCCTTCAGCAATGCTGGCAGCACTCATACGTCTATTTTCCAAAGCCAACCTCTGTGTAGACCTGACCACGTGCACTCAACCTCGTAAACTGGGCCGCAGGGTGGTATTGCAACATGATAACGACCCCAAACACACCTCCAAGACGACCAGTGGCTTGCTAAAAAGCTGAGGGTAAAGGTTATGGCCTGGCCAAGCATGTCTCCAGACCTAAATCCTATTGAGCATCTTTGGGGCATCCTCAAACAGAAGTTGGAGGAGCGCAAGGTCTTTAATACCCACCAGCTCTGTGATGCTGTCATAAATGGGTGGAAGAGGGTTCCAGTTGCAACCTGTGAAGCTCTAGTGAACTACATGCCCAAGAGGGTTAAGGCAGTGATAGAAAATAATGGTGGCCACACAAAATATTTACACTTTGGGCCCGATTTGTACATTTTTTCTAAGGGGTGTACTCACTTTTGTTGCCAGCAGTTTAGACATTAATGGCTGTGTGTCGAGTTATTTTGAGGGGACAGTAAATTTACACTGTTATACAAGCTGTACACTGACTACTTTACATTGTATCAAAGTGTCATTTCTTCAATGTTGTCCCATGGAAAGATATAAAGAAAAATGTGAAGAAATGTGAGGGGTGTACTCACTTTTGTGAGATACTGTACGTATATTTTTACGTTGGTCCTCAAATTGAGTATAATAGAGTTATTATACAAACATAAGTGCATGTAGTTAGCACAATCCACTATATATTAGAGTATATTAGAATGAGGGCTTGGTGACAGTGGCTTGGTGGTTTTAAGGTCAGGACATTTTGGTCCACAGCTCCTCTGTCACTTGACTTCAGAGCTGTTCTATGCGAAAGGTCAGCGCATGCAGAGCTTCACAAAAACACACACGTTTGCGCTATACTCCCTTCAGCTGCACATATTCACATATTCTTGGACATTCACATGCACACACAGTGTACACATAGCAAACACATTCTAACAAATGCATGGCTCACTGGTTTTATTCACAGAATGCACAGCCACGCTGCCATACACCCTCATGAGAAACAAGTGACACTATGCAGCATACACCACACAGAATCCTGCAGCTGTCTTCTATCCCCATGGTTAGCAGGAGAGTAGAGCAGTCTCATATATCACATTAATTAACTGGGCCCCTGCTAGACAAATGGTGAGCTTGGAACTATCCGGCCTCTTCTGGTTGGAGCACACATTTCGAAGGTATTAGACATCAAGGATTTGACAGATGGCACAAAAAAAGAGAAGTTTTTCTTATATATTTAACCCAAAAAAGTGCACTTTGCTTTTAAAACCTGGAGGCCTTGAAGCACAGCTTATATCGCAAGCTGTTCTGCACATCGTGTCAAGTAATAACTGTGATGCCGGTCGATGATGAGTAATCATTATAGCTGTGTGAGTTTGAAATTGCTTACTGGGGGGATTTATGATTTTTCTCTTCATTTCTCCTCTCTCACAGATAATGCAAATTGTCAAACAAGGTAAACCTTTGTGCAGCAGGATTCCATGAGTATAGCTTCTGTCTGTGCTGTGTGATCCAGCCTTTCATAAGATAAAAATATATTAATGTACACTCAGTAGCAATGGGAATCTGCCTCACTTGCATTTGGACTGATTTATATCTACAACTTGCAGCCAGCCCCCTGGATGCCTACTCTACTAATATTAATTGTTGATACGGCAATTATTCTATTACTAAATGTGACTTTTCTTCAATTTCCAGAAGAGTACATGTTGCATTATGTTCACAAATATATCAAGTTATGTGGTAAGCTGGGCTACTTGACGTCTGCTTAGCCTGTATCCCTACTACAGCTACCTCTATTGGCAGGTCTATGTGCAGTAGCAGCCATATTGATGAGGTAACAGAGGCCCTCTTTAAAACACAGATTAATGGATTTGACTCATGTTACAAGCACATATCTGGCAAACAGAAAGAATTGTTGAGTTAACATGAATTATGAGCCTTATTGAGACCATGTAGAATTATGAATTATATGCATACAGTATGTGCCAAAACTTATCAGATTTTTTTTTTTTTTTTTTTTACTTTTTTACTTAGCGCTCTGTGAAATCTTAATGAGTTTGTTGTCTATAAACTGAATACACAGGAGCCGCACACTCATTTAATTAATGCTTCTAAGACACCCTCTGGATTGAATCATTGCAGAAGCCTTTCATAGAAAACTTCGATCCACTCTTAACATGTTACTATGGTCATCTCACAAAAAACTGCCCTTGACAACCAAAAACAAATATGGGCACGTGCATGCGCATACACCCTCTCAGACACACAGACACACACACACACACACACACACGCACGCGCGCACGCACGCACGCACATACACACACGCACGCACGCACGCACGCACGCACACACACACACACACACACACACACACACACACACACACACACACACACACACACACACACACACACACACACACACACACACACACACACACACACACACACACACACACACACACACACAATCTATAACATTTTGCCATTTAAAGCCTTAAAGAAATTCCCGGGGGCTCAAGGAGCACATTTCAATTTCCACAAAACACCCAAGGGATATCGAAATCATGAATCTCCCCAACAAGAAAAGTCAGGAATTGCTATATAGGATGACGGACACACCCCAGTGCATACACATGTGCACACGTAGGCACACGTGGACACACACGCACACACACACACACACACACACACACACACACACACACACACACACACACACACACACACACACACACACACACACACACACACACACACACACACACACACACACCTTCAAACAGGTACTGCCGGTTGGATGATGGACAGTCACGGTACAGCCAATAACTCAGCAGATGCTTTTTTGTTTCCGCTGCTTCTTCAAATGAATAGTTTAGAAGGTGAAGTTATATTGTGAAAGATGCCTCCGGGGTAACAAATGGCTTCTTCCAGACACAAAGCTTTGGAAGTGGATGTGCGTGCGTGCGTGTGTGTGTGTGTGTGTGTGTGTGTGTGTGTGTGTGTGTGTGTGTGTGTGTGTGTGGGCGCCTGGTCACCAACCTATAATCTCCAGCCATTCGTCACAGGCTGAAGGGGACAGGAGATTTCCAAGGAAAACTTCACAGATAAAAGGAGCTTAATTTTTTTACCCCGTGCTGAGGTCCAATCCCTACAGGATAAGTACAGGAGTTGTGTGTGGCAGTAATGCCTTATTCAGCATCAGGTGCTCTCTCTCTCTCACTCTCTCTCAAACATATGGATCATCATACATTTCATAGGGCTTTTCCATTGGCTCTATGTTAGTCGGGGGCTTTGCGTTGAGGAAATGGAGCTCTTTTTATCCTCGGCGGAGAGAGAGTAACACATAGCGCCTGGGAAATGCCTCACTCCCGTTGATAGTGTGACTTTGATCAAAAATGTGTCAGAGCATTTTGCTCCAGCTGAATTATGCAAAGGTCAGCGAACAAAGGCATGTTTGTGCTGTG
This sequence comes from Hyperoplus lanceolatus, assembly GCA_026929865.2. Classification (NCBI taxonomy): domain Eukaryota; kingdom Metazoa; phylum Chordata; class Actinopteri; order Uranoscopiformes; family Ammodytidae; genus Hyperoplus; species Hyperoplus lanceolatus. The sequence goes on along the minus strand of CM049407.1, from coordinate 17,060,427 downwards.
TTGCATTACAAAGGCCAGGGCGATGGTAAATTGGCAAAGTTTTCACTGTGTGTCTCTGTAGGGAGCTGACCGGTGAGCCCTCACCCTCCAGAGACCGTTTGGGCATCAAACAGCAGAGCAAACTCCCTGTGATTGTTAATGCTTCAGTCATCCCCCAGGTCGTTTCCTCATGCTTTTTGAAACCATCACCTTCATATCCCCATTCTATTTAGGCCATTGTGTTATGGGTGGCTTATCAACAGGTCGAAAGGGGAATAGACTTCCGACTGTAATAATAACAATAGATTACATTTATATGAAGCTTTTCAAAAACTCAAAGTCACAGGAGGGACTGAAAGCTTGGGACCTGTGAGGATACTTTTCGATTTTTTGAGTTTTAAAGACACACATGCTCCATGCTCTCTTGCTCATTTACATGCATATGTGTGTGTGTGTGTGTGTGTGTGTGTGTGTGTGTGCGTGTGTGTATAGAGCGCTACAGTGCACGGGGGTCTTTTGTAATGATGTCAATAGGCAATCTCTGGGGCATCAGGAGCGCAGCCTGTCTCAGTGGGTAGCAGTTCACTGGAGACCACAGCTATGAAGGATAAAAGAGCAGAAAGAAAGGGCTCTAGGATACATGTGGATTCCTCCTTCTTTCAAGTCTATAGCGTTCCCCTCTTTTGTCTTGCGTTCTCCTTGCTTTTATCCCCACACCCGCAGCTTCCTCCTATAATGGTGTTTTTAGTGTCTCTTTTATTTTATTTTCAAAAAACAATCAACATTACTCCATGTGCCACTCGCTCTGTCCCTGGGCGGGCCAGTGGAAAAGATGAGAGCAAGTAAAAGTGTTGAGGAAAGTATAGAATTAAAGGAGGGAAGAGAGCAGAGGGAGAAGAAAAATGGCTAACCTTGAATGATTGTGTGTGTGTGTGTCAAAGCAATCACTCAACTTTCATAGCTTGCATTATTCATGGTGTTCTTAAGAATAAGAAGAGGAAGAAAAAACGTAAGTAAGTGTGAGTTGCTGATGTTGGAGTCACATGAATACAAGACATAATGAAAATACACAAACGTACTGTATACCAACACACATGCACACACACACACACACACACACACACACACACACACACACACACACACACACACACACACACACACACACACACACACACACACACACACACACACACACACACACACACACACACACACACACACACAGGGAAGTGCAGAGGAGATTCTAATGAAGCTACTGTAGTGAGGTAAGCAGTGCTGCAGAATGGTAGAGCTTCCTCATGGGAGTGAACCCAGCTCCAGCTAACCAGGTCATCCTGTGCTCTGACTTCTCCCAGATCCCAGCTCCTCTGGCACATTCAAATCCTTTCCTTTAAATTTAAACAATATCATAATCTTTACTTACTCTTATGTTTTACTATCTCTGGCCGGTTGTGTATAGTCCTCCCTTCTCCTTCTTCTACATATCCTCTCAAAAGAGACATTATTTTTTAACTCACACATTAATCTATGTTGCACGGTTCACATTGTAAAATGTGCTGCAAGTGCAACCTATTTTGCATAGATCAGAACAGGAAATTCTCACGTCACACTGCTATCATACAAGTGTTATTCCGCAGGGTAAAAGCTGTTACTTGCAGTAATGATATTCCCCCTCGTGATGTATTGGAGAGCAGCTGTGAGCTCAAAATGGGGCTGTTCACTCAACAATGCCTGACTACAATACAAATAGTTCTGTATGGAGCTAGGCTTCCTACTGAATGGCCATATTTTGATCATGCCAAAACTGCACTCATTGCCGTATCACATAAATGCATAATGAGATTATGTCAAACTTAAAATGGCAAATTCCGTATAAACAATATTTTAATTATTGCTTATACCTTGTACACATCTGTTCATCATATAGCTACTATAATATTGTGTTTACCTGGTAATTAATTTACATTACCAATGTGAGTTGTTGCTTTGTATTTTGTTTTCTTCCCCCTTCCACTCCATCTGTTTTACCCTTCATATTTTCCGTGATCTTGTGGGCGTACTTGCATCCGGCTGGCCCAGCAACAGTCATGCCAGGTCTTGCTTGTAATAAGACAAGCACCTAAGGCACCTGTTTGTAAGCCAAGTGCAATTGTTTTCATGTATTTTTTTGTTTGTTGAGTTATGCCTCTTTGAATCATGTAACAAATACTTTTTGACATTCAGTAGATTTTTCTGTATGCAGAGTAATATGGCGAGCAGCCTTTTTCTATTTATCAAAACACTTCTGTGAACGTTAGATGGTGGAAAACATATTTTATCATAAATCAAAAATGAAGAGAAGTAAAGACACGGCAGGTCTTATATGGAAAGAGGTCTTTATCAAATACTGTATATGATAAATGTAAAAAAAGGTTTTTTGGGAAATAAACAAACTTCACGTGTATTTTGAGGCAAAATTATATTATAATATTATAAATATGCTCCTTTTGTTTTTAAAAACAGATCAAATAATAACAAAAGGACAATTACAAATACTTAAACATCAAACAATGCGCCACAGCCATTACCTTTCATCCAAGACTGGGAGACATGAATAATTCCATTTCATGCCTCAGCTTATATATTTACTGAAGAACAAAGGAAAAACTGTGTTCAATTACCAAAGACAAATTTGAACTCATCTGGGTCATTTTGAACAAATTGGACTGGAACTAATTCCTTCCGAGTGTTACAATTGAACTAAATAAATAAATATAAACGGTGACTTGTTTGCTTTTTTCCCCATCAAATTAAAGTTGACCTCAGCATGCTCCCATTAAAGCAATCCACAGGCACCAGCCCATGGGAGCGGAGCAGGGAGGAGGGGTGGACACAGCAGTCCTAAACTGTGATGAAGCCTCTGGAGCTGGACCCAGCTTATTATTATTATAGGATTTTTATTTTTTAAACACCCCCACAATCCTGTCATTGTGGCACCCCCGTACCATGTTTCCTGTCCATCCTGTCTTTCATTTATAAAAACTCTCTCTCCCTGTCTGTCTTTCTCACCCATTACAAAGGTGTAAATTGGACACAGATAATTGAACATTACTACCCTGGGAGGTAGCTGGCGCCATCTGTTAAATGTTCGCCCCCAACATCACAGTGCACACCACAATGTACCCAAACATCTCAACGCACCATGCTGCATAGTTGTGTGTGGGCTTGCAATTGTTGCTGTGTGTTTGGGTACAGACTGCCCTTCTCATTCAATTTACGGATTTATATTAGCAAATATCACCATACATTACTTTTCTATAGAATAACTATACGATACGATTCAACTGCTCAATTTTAATGATAAATGTTTTTTCTCAGTTTAGCACCACATGATTCAAACAATAAAGGTGTACCTACAACTTAACTCCAGGTTAAAAAGAAAAAAAAAACTATGGTATGAGTTTGGACAATAATTGAAAACTTAAACCAACTTTCTTGTTGGGTGGAACTTGCTTGTTACCAAGTAACTGTGCTCTAATAGCTGGTTCTGTAAATCCTTGTTGGAGGGTTTATATTACTGACCATATAATGCATGCCATGACATTCCAGACAAAATTCCAATCATTGGATTATTGGTTGGAGCTGGATTATTATGGTTATATGGACACAAATAATGAGGGAGATCGTCTGCGTACATTTCTGAAATGTCTTCCCACGTCTCTCTCACTGTAACACACACATGGCTGATAAGCAGTTGGCATTTAGTCTTGGCTATGTGCTAAATGAGAGGAGCAACATTAGCATCTCAAAAATGCTCTCCTCGCCCATTTAATGGTCAGGCCACAATGGCTGTTCAAACACTTGATGGATCATTGAAGGATTATGCCATTTGGCTTCATGCCTTGCGCACTGCATTTGCCTGTGTGTGTGTGTGTGTGTGTGTGTGTGTGTGTGTGTGTGTGTGTGTGTGTGTGTGTGTGTGTGTGTGTGTGTGTGTGTGAGTATTACAGGGAGACAGACAGACAAACTGTATCCTGTAGGTGTGGATGCCTACGAACCTTTCAGTGGGAAAAATAATGTGAAGGAGCTGCTATGTCATATCCATCAGAGCTGACTTCCTGTCATGGCCAGACAAAGGTGTTGACACTTTAACACCACACAGTGAGTGAGGCGGCCATTCAGATGTCAGTTACCTGACACATAGCCATGCTCTCATAGATGGGTGGTAACCAGTGATTGTCAGTTGGTAACTCTGGACAAAAAGGCCATTGCATATATATAAAGCTCAAGGGGAGCCCTCCCAAGAGATTTAATGAATGAATACGTTTTTTTATCTAGTCAAGTATTCAGTTGTTACAATCACACCTGTCAACTCTGGCAAATCAGCACTTACTGTATGGAAATGAGGCAGCTATCGCTAAATCGCCTCGGTCATCAAGAGACACATTCAGAATGCTCAGTCAGGTGTGAGACTGTCAAATCTCACCGCTGTTTGCAGTATCTCATAAAAAGTTAAACTCCAGCTGTAATGTTGAGAGAATTTAAATGTGAAGCTTCACACCTTACCTGCAAAAATGCACACAAATTCTATTACACAATTCATCAGGGGAGTGTATGCAATATGCAAGTTTTTTTTTAGCTCATGGGAAATTAAGATTAGGCCTACTCAATAGCTGGTTCAAATGGACAAAATATTTTTTGGAACATTTCAATTACCTACAGACAAATCAACTGAGTTGGTCTGACTTCACAGACAAATGACCTCTGAAACTCACTTGTCTTTATTTGTACATGTTGTTGTCTTTACATCAGGGGGGTGCCAAGTTCAAAAGAGCAAATCACTGTACCAAATATTGAAATAATTTACTTCTGACAGGCAGTTTGAAAAAGAATGACATTTCACTTTAAAATATCAGAGCCCTGCAGATATCAGCTGACCCCTAGGTCATTAAAAGAGTGTGTTGTCTTCTTCCTTCCTAATAGGTGCTACCTATTGCATAAATGTTGCCTTACTACCACATTAAAGAAACAGCATTTGCTTAAAATTGCTCCAATGTTGTTTTTTTGATATTTCAAATTACATTAATTATTATATTCATTTATTATTTGACTTCCTTGGTCAAACACAAGATTTTAAACCCCAAGAAAATAGACAAAGCCATCTCTGACAAGATGACATTGTTTTACCTTTACAATGTGTGCCATATTGTGTGTTAATTTTTTATTTATTAATTTCTGATGACCCTTTCAATGGATCTCATTCTAACGGCAATGCTGTCCTGGTATCTGTAGTTTCCTGAGAAAACCAAGAATCCACCAATCCATCATATCTATATGAGGAATTAAACATGTTTCTAAATGAAAAATCCATTAACTTTGAGACTAAGTCTCTCAGGCTGACATAAAGGTTTTAGCTTGCCTGGCTGACATCTATCTGGCCTCCACCTGGCTTCACGTTTTTCCACATATACAGTTCTGTCAATGTGGACATCACAGTGACCCTGACCCAAACTGACACACATCCTGTAGACTCTATACTCCAAAGTGTGCTCTCAATGACTTCCAATGACACACTCGTACAATAGGGACACTGTCTGCCCTGGTCTTGATATTTGTCTTCCATGTAATATTGCAGCTACCTTCATCTTAAAGTATTTTCTTCAGCTCCAACAATGCCTTTAAGGCAATTCCTGTCTGTCATTGTAAAAAAAGAGGGGGAATAAAATGAATGCCTCCAAGAAATAGGTTTTTCCTTCTCCCACTTGAATCATGTTCTCCAATATATACATTCTCTAGTTCCTCATAGTCCTTAGTTTACTTCAGCCTCAAAAGTGTATGTATTCACCTCTTTATTGTATACTAATATGCCTATTATTTACCAATATGGTCTAGCACGTTCAAGACATTTATTCTAATGTTTTGAAATGAGCTTATTTACCTCCGCAGTTGCTGTATGTCTCTTGATAAAAGTAATTTGTTATCTAGATGCATTTTCATTTAGCATATCATAGCTACCAAATGGACCAAAATACATCAGAATAATCTCATTCAAATGAAACACAGATTCAGAATGCCCATTCAAGACATTATGTTCCAGTACACCTGCTATGAAATAAACAATTGCAGTTTATAAAATGGGTAGCTTAAATCAAGCGATCTGATTGGTTCCTAACTTTTGTATAATGGGCGTATACATAACTGCTATGATGTCCAATCAGTTTGCAGAGTTCCACCTCATGCAAATAAATGTCAGGATTGATGCATTTTTCATGCATGTTTTATTTTCTTGGTAGAAAGACTTTCGATAATTCCAAATGTTCATAAAAATCATTGATTAACATATGAAATCAAGAAGGAAATTCCTGATAGCAATTGGTGCAACATCATCCATAACAACTATTTACAAACATCCCATTGTCGTTATCCTTTAAGAAACATGGCATTATATGACCTTCCATTTTAACAATGCCACAAGTACACAAGCACAATCTTACTCCAGTTTTTCAGTTTCCCTCCACTACACTTCTTTTTTTTAGCATTCTATTTTGGTTAGTTAGTCCACTTATACTGACTTACATAACTGCTGTGAATGTCCTTAACACACTCACAATAGTCCAGGCTTTGACTGATGAGAAGGCAGACTGTGTGTTTAGAGCTAAAACAAAAGCAGCTGCGAGGAGGAAAAGGTGAGGTCTACGAAACAAAAATATTTTGGTTTTAAATGAACAGCTGTTGTACCCATACATTTTAGAAGATTTAGAAGTGTAAAGAGCACACTAAAGGCCATTTAACATCGACCGTGTTCACAGTTGTCGATTGAAATACCGCATTGAGGTCAGGCGTGCATAAAACATCTCCTGACTTGATAGAGGTGAATTTTGGCTGTTTCCCTGTGAGCCTACACTGACAATTTGAAGTCATTCCAAAACTAAAGACACAAAGAAAATAAATAATTTGTGGTTAAATGGTTGACTTGAGTTGACTTTTGCCAGGAATGCGTAATATAGCACACTAATGTCTTTCTTTCAGAAGACAGGGATTCAAAGATAAATGACTACAGCATGTAGTTTAAGGGCTTAACAACTTGAATATTTGTGAATACATATGTGTACAGCTGACAGACAGAAGGAAACAGATGATTAGATTATTTGGCACTGCAGAATTTATCACAATTTAGTTTTGTTGACACTAGTGTCAAATTAAAATTTAATTTAAATGCATGTGAAGGACATTTAAGGGAATTTCGAGGAGCCGTCAGCGATGTTTGCATTAATGATGCAACTGCCACAACAATTTAAAGAAAATACTCAATATCCCAAGTTAGGGAATTAAGTAAGGGAATTTAAACATTAAGCAAATTAAAATTGAACATAAGTTTTCTATAAGGAGAAACTCTCCATGCCGGGTACAATCAACAGACTATCAACTTGAAAAAGTCAACTTTAGATTGATCAGTTACACAGGGACGGTCATATTCTTTCAAATCCCACTGGAGTACTGACAAAATAATGCCTTTAATGGCCTTTTACTACGGCAAAAAAAAAGCACTCCAACAACTGACATTTCGGAATTGGAAACAATAAATGAAACCTTATGAGGCTGCATTTATTCAACATCTTAGGGCTCTTAGATTTCTGCACCTTTCATGGCTTTCACATATTTCAGGGAGACCAAAAGTCATGAGAGGTCCAATGGTTCTCCACCACTGGAGCAGATAAATAGGCCACCTGTGGAGAGGCGCTGACCGGCTCCACTGACATTTAGCTATAGTGCTGTTGTCCTGAGAGAAGGACAAATGGAGGTCATGATCAAATATCTTTGATAGTATTGTTTACTAAAGGTCATTTATGATTATCAGAGGAAAACTTAGGCTATTTTAGAGATATTTAAACGTTCCTCGTAGCTTTAAGTTTGGGGTAACTTGGGTTTAACTGTAACCAGCACTCACAAACAGCCTTCAACAAGTCCACAACATGTACTGTATCTGTCGCACAACATTTTCAGTGTGGGATTATCTTGAGCATGCATTGTAAAATGCAGAGGAAAATCCTGCCTCTGAGATATATCGATTCCGGTGCCCCGGTCCACTGTGTGCATGTGCATATTGCAAACAGGATAATAACAGCAAATTCTAGCAATTTATCTGTGACAAAGAGACATGATGAAAAATTTGCCCAGTCATTTACAAAATGCCTTCAATCTCACAGATGACTACAGTTGATTATCTTCAGGTCACCGGCTGCATCCACAAGAATGACATAAATGAAAGGTTGGGGTCATGATCAGAGCCGGCCCAAGACTTCAGGGCTAAATATGATTGGGGGCCCCTCTCCAATGTTAGCGCTGCTAAAACTATAGATCTTTGTTAAATATCATTCACACACCCAGTGTTTTCCGCTAGTGCCTCCACTGTCCTGCTGTGCGAAAATATTAGACAGCCGAGATTGAGACCCTCTTAGGGGGGTCCGGGGGTATGCCCCCCCGGGAGATTTTTTTAACCTTTTTAAAGTGAAATGCATGAATCTGGTGCACTTTGAGAGGAAAATTAAGAGGCTAAATCTGAGAAATCTTGTGTGAACAAATAATTTGGAGACACTGGGTCAGATGAATTAGAAGCTATTGAAGAAGGACACATGGATTTTCCATAAAAATATTAATATGAAATAAAATATTATGGGTTGGGCTTGGAGCTCTTTTTCTTTTATGGGACATATTTCTCTGTAATATAGTGAATGCATTTAAATGCAGTGTGAGGAACGAAGCAGAAGAACTCTGTTATCCAGCTAATGTATCTTTTTTTCCACAGACAACGCTGACATAGGCTATAGACTATACACAGTGCATGGGCAACTGAGGGCAGCCCCATTTCCAATTGTTTTTAAATAAACTCAATACACACTGTGCATGGATGTGAACGTGACATGATCAGATAATTTCGGATTTCCTCCGAGATGTTCTGATTACATTTTTAGGCTATTAATTATCTAGACCAAAACATTTTATTCCTTGTTTGTATGATAACTCACATTTGCATAGTATGATGTTAATATCAAACACACAAACTAAAAACTAAAAAAAAAAAAAAAAAAAAAATTTTTTTTTTTTTTAGGGGGGCCCCCCAGGCAGTCGGGGGCCCTAAGCGGCCGCTTAGTTCGCTTATGCCTCGGGCCAGCTCTGGTCATGATGATTGCATGATGATGGCATTTTGAGTTGACAGCGCTTACACAGATATTAGCCAACAGAGAATTTAGAGGGAAAAACTGGTACATTTTTCCTGAACTTTTCAATGAAGAACAGCAAGCAACCCATAACATGACTGAGATTGGCCGCGTTTCCCAGATTCGATCGTTCTTTGGGACCAAAGAAGGCTCAAAAGAAGGGTTCGCCTAAGAAGGAGCGCTAAGATACGGGTGTTTCCCAGATGCCATCTTAAGTGCCTTCTTTGGAGAACGTGTAAGATGAAGCGAAAGAAGCTCTTTAGTTGGAGCTGTCCACCGCGGTGGTGCTGAAACTGAATAAATCGATGCCAGGCGAATCGATCACCCACCTCTTTATCAGCCACAAGTCACACACAGAGCCCGTGGTCTCCCCCACACAGGTGAAATTAGGCTACGCATGTATCGTGTGTGTGTGTGGGTGCGGTGTGTGTGTGTGGCAACAAGTGTATCCAAGTAGTAATCAAGCCCATTAGCGCATAGATACGCCGTGGATAGGCACACACATGTGAGAGTGGAAGAAAGCGGCAGCAAAAGAAACAAGCTGGCACCGTCGTTTACCGCGGAGGAGATGGGCGTCTTAATGGACGAGGTCTGGCAGCACCGGGGAGTTTTATTCGGGAAAAAAGGGGCAAAAAGAACATCACGGTGAAGAACCGTGTTAGGCAGGCCATAGCCGAAAAGATGTCCCCCTCCAGCCCATGTGGCCTGCGTGACTGGCGCGCTGTGAGGAAGAAGTAGCAGGAGTTCCAGAACCAAACAAAAAGGAAGATTGCGAAGGTTCAAATAATCAATCTCCCTTCGTTGCAGGTGATGCAGACGCCCAGTAAAGACAGCGTGGAGTAACCCCTCCCCCATATGGTTTCAATAAACTATTTTGGTTTCTTTTCAACCATGTATTGTGTGGATAATTTTGCATTGAAATGAGGGTGTCAAACCAAGCAACAAAAAGTCCCAGGCAATATGTAATTTATCTCTTAACGAATGTAATGTGTAATTTATCTCTAGAGGCTCTTAACGAATCTGGGAAACGCGGCCATTTTCTTTTAGCCACTTCTTTATTCAAGCCACGAGACATTAGTCATTGGTGCGTATGTGCATGTACACATGCTGACTGGCCTGTTGTCTGCTTTGCTGGCGGACACCCACAGTGTAGATTAAAAGATTTGGTGTTGGTGCAAATTGATTTTCTTATTTTCCTTGTGCACACACTCCTGTCACTATGTTTGTGTGTGTGTGTGTCGAGAGTACAGAAGTGCCGTGTGTCATCTCTGTAAACCAATGTAACCCACAAACCATGGGTTTAACACATTTAACAGTCATTGATTGCCTTTTCTGGTTGTATGAACACTGTGAGAATCTTAGGTTGAATCACTGTTAAAGGCTATCACTGGGTGGGCAATATCAAAATGGAAGGAGAGACTGGTATTGGATAGATAGAGAATAAAATGAGCAGGGAAAACATAGCGCTTGGGAAAGCGAAAATGAGATGCATTTGTGCCAATTTGTGAGTGTGTTTGTGTGTGTATGCGTTTGCTGGTGTGCATGGAAATCTCTTGTGGTTTGAGCCACATTGTTTGATTCCACTGATTCCACAGTAAGAGTCGCCGGGGGCTTGTTGCCAAGGTTCGGCCAATTGAATTAGGGATTTGCCGTTCCCTCCTCAGTCCAACCCTCCTGACCATTTCCTGTTTGTGGGCATCCCTGAGGACCCTTCTTCTCCATTCAGCTGTGGACTGTAATTGTATTTAGGATGGCTGTGCAGAGCCCGGTGGAATACACAGCAAGGAGAGTGAACCAAAGAGAGTTGGAAGGATGGCTAAACACGACAGAGAGAATAAAAAGAGAAAGAAAAAGAATGAAGGATGAAGAAAGGAGGAAGATTTAAAGATGGATTCCTCTTGTGGGTGGGAGAGAGGGCAGAGATAGACAGACTATCCAGCCATCCAAATGGAACACAAGGTCATTGTTCTCATTAGGTTTCAATGGCTGAATAACCTAGGCTGGTTGGAGACAGTTTGGTGTAAGTACTGCAGTACCCATGCTATAAAGCAGGAACCTAATAGGCTATAATATCCAAAGACATTACGGTGGGCAAAATGATTTTCCTTCAGCCTCCACCCAATTTAGAGACAGCCACAGTATTACCATATATCTCACGGTAACTGTTATATTTCAATTCTATAGCATCAAAAAGAGCCCTGAGTTTGCCATGAGGACACATACATGTTTAGAAAACGTGTACATGTATTCTATTACCTCATTATAATGTCAATAGACTGATTTAGTCTGACTCATAGACAAGTGATCTTCTGTGTCTGTGGAAAACATTATTCCAACTCTGACAAAAATACCTCCTTTCTATTTATGTACCTCTCATGGCCTCACCTAACTGAAGACCTTTTACCTAGGACCCCCTGAGGGGTTTTCTCCCATAACCACCCACCGGTGGCACCTGTGTAAAATGGACACAATATCATGACAAAGATACAACTGAATGCAATGCATTTCAATAGTACCTTTGTCAATTGTATATTGTAGGGATTTCATGGCATTTTGTGTTGCATAATGCCATTCAGCACACAAAACATGTTCACTATGTTGGTGTACATCAGATAATTTGAAACGCTTAGCAACCCAAAGCTGCTGTCTGTTCTTGTTTGAGTGACATATCTGCCAGACAATAAGCCTGAGTGCATTTTGTATCAGAGCATATTGTTAGGCACTGACTCAGATTGTGACCTTCCAGCTATACGGCTGGAGGGGAGATCCAATTTGACAGGCTAAGAGACACAAATTCACAGTTGCAAAAAAATGTATTCAATTCTTAATATGTGGGTAACCTTTGAAAACAATGAAGTATTGTATTTTTTAGGTGTTTATTCACACACCGTATCATTTGGGAGTCTTCGATTTGACAAGTTGCCGCTGTGTTTCAGTTTCTGAAAATGTGTCCAGCAACTCCCATGATTTTACCCCCTGGCCCCCGTTCAATGGAAGTCCCATAAAGCGCTCTTCGGTGATGCCCAACAGTTTTGTCTGACATGTGTTGGTCAGGGTCCGGCCTTCTGTTGCACTGCTTGGATCAAAGAGGGGAAGCTACTCCACCCATCTGTGTCACATTTAATTTATCGCGGGGGCACGACAGGCGTTTGCTTGCCGCGATGGGGAGGGCGTGACACGGATACACATGTCTGCCTCCGGGCGGAAACACACACATGCCGCGCGGAGACAAAGAATGAAATGCAAAATGGCAGGGGGGTGGGGGATGATAGAAAGCTGATTCAGGTAAAGTGGTGATTAATGACGCAGGGGGGAATCAGGCTTCAACACCGCCAAAGCCACAACAACCAAGGAGGTGAAAGCATATGGGATTAGAGTCCGTCCACCCCTTCCTCCATCGCTCTAATTCTTTCTTCCTCCACTAAAAAGATGAGAGCCCTCCTTGGTCTTGCTCTGATGACCAGGTGCTGGGAAGGTGGTGAGGAATGACAGGAGGTAGCTCTGTGTGTGTGTGTGTGTGTGTGTGTGTGTGTGTGTGTGTGTGTGTGTGTGTGTGTGTCGGTGAGATAGAGGAAGATCTTTCCCCACAGTAATGAGAGAGTTGCCAACTGCTCTTCCATCTGGCATTGAGAAAACTTTCTCTCTCTCTCTCTCTCTCTCTTCACTGCTTCCTTTTCTCACCCCCACACTTGTCATCATCTGCTCATTTGCTTCTACTTCAGTGTCATCTGTTTTGACATTTGCAGATGATGTAAACATTCAACCCCCCCTCCTCCCTCCAACACACACACACACACACACACGCACACACACACACACACCGTCCAAGCCCGACACATTAGACCTGAGCAATTCAAGCTTACACCTCCCACTGAATTTAAAATTTGGAAGACCGGCTTCATTGGCAAAAACATCCGGTTATGAAATATCTATCTTTAAAAGTACTGTATTGTTGCTGTGCTTGGGTAATTAGATTTGTTTTATGCCTCTGCAGTGCACTGAATATTCCTGGAGGAAATTCAAGAAAAATCATGTGTATCTGCAGAGCTGTTTTGTAACTAACCTTTACCAGCACAACAAAACTAAAGTAAACAAGTCTTTGCTGATACAAACTTACTCTCACCCCAAAGCCCAAATGCAGTATCAGAAATATGTAGAGATTATAGGTAAACACTGATGTAATGTAATCACCTTGATTATACTGTACATTTCAGATCCGGATGAACAAATATACAAGTTCAATGTGATTATAGGGTAGAGACTATATCTTACTGGATTCTTATTACCAGTATAGCTAAACCACTTGTAAGTAAGCGTCAAGATTTTCTCTTTCAGATCATTGAATCCCTACATCAAATTAAAGGCTGGCTCGTCTGCAGGTATTGATTTGACAAGAGCCCTGTACCAAAGCAAAGCATCATTATGCATGGTGATGCATTATTGAAATCTTGCAAAAACAAAATCCAAATGGGCTACAAAATAAATGCCGACCTTTGTGTTAAAACTGTCTTGTTGCTCAGGGCTCTCGACATTGTACATTTATGATGTGTACAATGGAAATCCTTGCAATTGGAAAAGGAGATTCAGACTTAGGCATGAAATGTAATAGTGCCAAATCAAAATAAAAGAGTAAAGAATAACATGTTTAATTCTAATTCTGTTGGGTTAGAATTGTGGATTCGGACAGTTTACACAATATGCAACCATAAGGCAGAGACAACCGGACAGGGAGACAAAGTTAACACAGTTCAACAAATGCAGCAATCAGTTCTAACACCTTAGACTGCAATTTAAGTTGCAATTTGATAGCCTGGCTCCGCCCGCCTACCTACTTCTGCCCAAATTTAATTTTCCCTTCAGTAGTCAGTCTGGGGCTGGGGTGTATTAGTGGGATCCAGCTCGAACAGATTTCTGAGAGTCCAATCAGAGAACAGAGGAAGTGGCTGAGAACGATGACGTCGAAGTCACGCTCCAGTTTCAGTTGAATGCTGCGTTCCTTTATACTCGTAACTCGGAAATGTCCGACTTGGTAGTTCCGAGTTCCGACCTGTCTGTGTTCCAGTGCATCAGCTCGGGAAAGTATGGATGCCTACAACCTCTCATCTCATCCAAATAACTAAACGTTAGGCTCTAGCAAGTTACCCTTGCCAGGTACGGTAGAGCCATAGACTACAATATGTAGTGAAGTCGGAAATTTCCGAGTTCCCAGTACAACTGGAACGCACCGTCAGAAGCCAGCTCATGACATACGTCACGACCAAACGTTATGCGATTGGTTGGCTGATCCAGAGTGGCACTTGGCAGATCCAATAGTTTTAAAATTCAACAGACACGCGCCTCCAAGTGAGTGAACGTTTGCCAAATAGAGCAGTTCCAGACCTTCTGTACAAATGAGATGAAGTACGATGGTCTAGTAGCACCAGGCTAGCAATTTGATGCAACGCGACAGACATTTGTAAACTGAAAAAAAAAAAAATCTAATATCTTGATTTAAAAAAGTCATCCAAAAAGTAGAGTCAGAAACTGTCAGAAATAAAGTCATTAATGGCATAATGGCTGTCTGGTAGGTAAGATAAATCAAATTTCACTGGCTGAAACCATTTTGATTGTATTTCAATGCACCCTACCTTTTACTATATTGCGTGCTACTCATATATGAAAGGTAGTAACAAACGTGCCTGAATGTCACAGTCCTTGTGCACACAACAAAGCACTTTGCAATGGCCAGTGATTAACACACTGTATCTTCAGAAAATGGCTCAAAGGACAGAAATTGCTTGACAATATTTACCCTATAGTATATATACCCACTTGCTATATATCTTTGCCTCTCTCTATCTCTCTCTTTCTCAGCACACACACACACACACACACACACACACACACACACACACACACACACACACACACACACACACACAAACGTGCACAGGCGAGCAGACAGACATGCATGCATACTACACATTCATTTACTTTCCAGCTTCTTCCCAGGCATTCTGAGTGACAGGGGCTGCCAGGGGAGATGGGTAATGATGAGGCAGCTGGCAAATGGGCTGATGGGTAATGAGGGACCCGGTGCTGGCAGCGGATGGTTAGATGCTGAATTAAACAGTGTCTACTGTCTGCTAACCATGCTATATACAATTCAATATGCTATCTTCCAAATGTGACAATGTCAATACAGTGAAACCGTGGAACAGAGAAACGGACCTCATCCGTCATTTGTCATATTGTTTGTTGTATTAAATTGAATGGCTGATGAATGGTTATATGAGCCAATATGAATGGCTAATCAGCATCACTCAAGCCATTCCTTTCCACACTGCTTGTTTTTCTTTTGCAGCATTGAGTCATATTCAAAACCGGGATCTGCACAATAAGCTCAAATAGTCTTGATCATGTGATTGACTTAAAAAAAACTAACAGCTGTGGCAGTGTTGCAGCTGAGGCTATGCAGACTGTACTCTCATTGGACTGTCACTTCAACCTGGTTTTCCTGATCTGTTTGCCCCTCCCTACTTTATAAACAGTCAATCCCACGGTAAAAGATTTGAGTTTGTAAAGCCACTGTTCATGATTGGTGTATAGTGCCTTCTGTTTACTCTTCCTTAATGAGGACTATGTCAACATTTCAACGGCAGCACTTTGCGGTGCTTGAACACATGCACACAACTTTTCACTAGGACAAATCACAACATCACCTTCCCCTCTAACCATCTGTTCCTGTATCTTTTTTCGTTCCCTGTTCTATCACCAATTTGGAACACATTTAGCACTCACTGTCAATATCACCAACTGACAATTATTATTATTATTGGATTTTTTTACATTTCGTTCATGCCGTCACTATAGTATACAGGGGAACGCTCTTTCAAATGACAATATTCTTTGTCATTCTCCGAGTGACAAAAAAAAAGGTAACACTGTACAATAAGGGTACATTAATTAATGGTTAGTTAATGCTTAATAAGGTTTAACTAACCGTTAGTTAACTGTTAACTAATGTGCCTAGTAAGCCTTTACTAATGGTGTTCATGTTAACTAAGGTATTAATTACTACATTATGTAATGTTTATAAATATCCTTTATTGACCTTAGTTAACCCATTAATTGAGCATGAACCAACAGCTGATTAATATAATAATTAGCATTAATTAACTGTTAACAAATGTCATTTTTGTAACATTACTTAAGCATAATTAACCATT
The DNA here is from genome assembly GCA_026929865.2 of Hyperoplus lanceolatus. Taxonomy (NCBI): domain Eukaryota; kingdom Metazoa; phylum Chordata; class Actinopteri; order Uranoscopiformes; family Ammodytidae; genus Hyperoplus; species Hyperoplus lanceolatus. The sequence continues at coordinate 17,044,040 of CM049407.1, read as the reverse complement.
TATTAATGCTCTTTGTGACCCTTATTGTAAAGTGGGAACCATGTATCCATTAAGTAACACTTAATAAATGCACACCAGTGCTGAATAGGCATTACTGAAGCATAATTAACCATAATAGGCATGACTTAAGTGTAATTAACCATTTATTAATGGACTTTGTGACCCTTATTGTAAAGTGAGAACCATTTCTCATGAATTAACACCTAATAGAGGCATACTAGTGCTGATTAAGCATCACTTAAGCATAATTAACCATGTCTTAATGTTATTTGTGACCCTTATTGTAAAGTGGGAACCATTTATCACTTGCTACACTTAATAAATGCAAAATAGTGCTGAATAAGGATTACCTAAGTACAATCCATCAATCAACAATTCTCTTTGTGACCCATGTAAATTCTCTATAATAATATCAAAAAAATATTTCCAACTGGAAATCAATTCATGACAACAATCTGTTATCAACACAATTCAGTCACCATTTAAAAAAGAAAGAAAATGTTATTTTATTTAGAATCTTCGGTTTTGGTTCCCACTTGGTTCCCACTTCGGTCACATGCTTACATGTGAGAATTTTATTTGATTAATGTACCAAAGATATTTCAGTTAAGCAATGCAATGCATTATGTTATAATAATAATACATAATGTGGAACCGTAATGCTATGCTATAATGATTTAGACAAGGGAAACAAAAATGCATCTGAACTGTTAACTGATTATTTTCTTTTTTTCCATGTATATCAACTTGGTGATTAGACAAGATTCTTGGATTCCAGCCCAACTGCTTCATTTTAAGAGGCGCACAGCAGGCCTGGAGTGGCCAGCAAACCCAAGAACTGAATGTTAAGAGAGCGAGAGATTACAAATGAGGGTCACCCCTCAACTGATCGTCCGAGTATAAATAAAGGTTAAATGAAACACATATGTGCTCATTCAAATAACAGTGATAGGGCCAGGTTAAACTAGTGTTTAGTCACAAGAGAGTGATCATTATTTTGTTTTATCTTTAGTCCATAATTAAAAATGGAACTGTTATGTTCTTTGTGTATTTTATTTTTGTTTATGTTGCAACAATGATATAAACTTCAAGGAAGAGAGAGTAGAAAATACATATTTACCTGTTAAACCTAACTGCTTTTGTCAGTGTGTTTCACCATTGCTGTTAGTGATCCATTTCCTCCTGTTTGTTACTTTCAGAGAAAATCATTAAACTGGATATAATTTGTTGAAGAAACTATTTTGGAGTTCTTTGATGGTATTTATGTCAAAATGTGAAAGCGGTGTTTCCAAATAAAACCGAAGATTCTAAATAAAATAACATTTTCTTTCTTTTTTAAATGGTGACTGAATTGTGTTGATAACGGATTGTTGTCATGAATTGATTTCCAGTTGGAAATATTTTTTTGATATTATTATAGAGAATTTACATGGGTCACAAAGAGAATTGTTGATTGATGGATTGTACTTAGGTAATCCTTATTCAGCACTATTTTGCATTTATTAAGTGTAGCAAGTGATAAATGGTTCCCACTTTACAATAAGGGTCACAAATAACATTAAGACATGGTTAATTATGCTTAAGTGATGCTTAATCAGCACTAGTATGCCTTTATTAGGTGTTAATTCATGAGAAATGGTTCCCACTTTACAATAAGTGTCACAAATAACATTAAGAAATGGTTAATTATGCTTAAGTGATGCTTAATCAGCACTAGTATGCCTCTATTAGGTGTTAATTCATGAGAAATGGTTCTCACTTTACAATAAGGGTCACAAAGTCCATTAATAAATGGTTAATTACACTTAAGTCATGCCTATTATGGTTAATTATGCTTCAGTAATGCCTATTCAGCACTGGTGTGCATTTTACAATAAGGGTCACAAAGAGCATTAATAAATGGTTAATTATGCTTAAGTAATGTTACAAAAATGACATTTGTTAACAGTTAATTAATGCTAATTATTATATTAATCAACTGTTGGTTCATGCTCAATTAATGGGTTAACTAAAGTCAATAAAGGATATTTATAAACATTACATAATGTAGTAATTAATACCTTAGTTAACATGAACACCATTAGTAAAGGCTTACTAGGCACATTAGTTAACAGTTAACTAATGGTTAGTTAAACCTTATTAAGCATTAACTAACCATTAATTAATGTACCCTTATTGTAAAGTGTTACCAAAAATATTTTTATTTGATTGAACAGTGCCGGGTTCTTGCAAATTGCAGTCACATCTAAAACACTAAACACACAGCAGAATAGCCCTACACAAAGGCTTTTAAACTTAAACATCTCTCTTGTATATGGGGTATTCTCTTTCAGCTAACTGCTGCTATGGATGTTCAGTATCTTTTATGGGACAATTGGGATACAGAGAAGTCAAGTAAAAAGAGCATAACCATGTGGAAGTGTGTGCACCAAGATTTTTGGTCTGCGTGAGCGCAAAACAGAGTGTATATATTAACAATATTGACTGTGGGCTTTAAATGCTGTACAGCATGGAAAATAGTCCTCTATGACTCATTCTATTTCGGGCGGCAGTGGCGAAGTGGGTAGGGTGTTCGCCTCTGGTGTGCAGGGTCGGAGGTTCAATCCCCCGTCTCCCCGCCACATGTCGAAGTGTCCCTGGGCAAGACACTGAACCCCGAATTGCTCCCGATAGTTAGCTTAGTTAGCTTAGCACCCTAGTGCTAAGCCTACCCTGCGTGGTAGCTGCTGCTATCGGTGTATGAATGTGTGTGTGACTGGGTGAATGTGTACAAAAACAATGTAAAGCGCTTTGGGTCTGTGATAAACGGAGATATAGCGCTATACAAGTCCATTTACCATTTACCATCTGTGTGTGCACCTGTGTGACCCTTCCAAAAAGCTTCCTAGAACATTTTAAATGTTTCTTTGAAATGCTCATTGTTATCACCATGTTCAATTTCTGGTTATCCTGACAAATAGCACCGGTAAGGTAATACAACTTCCTTGTACAGTATACAGTATACTGGTTTGAATCAATTCCTATATAGGCGGGAGCAGGTGGTTAAAAGTTCCAGAGCAGAATGGAAATTTACTGTGTAGCTCTTCACACACACACACACACTAGTTCCATCGAACACCGAAGCAAGCCAGTTAAACTGGGCAGCACAAGACTAATATTAGACCTTTTCAATGGACGCATTTTTTATTGTGGTGGATGTATAAGATCTTATGAGGTTCCACACGGTGTCTATATATCCAGGCGTATAGGGTAGTTAAAGAGATAAAAGGGTGGTGGCAGGTCTTGTGGTGGGTGCTCAGAGACGGTGGCAGACATTGTCCATTTGAGATGCCATTAGAATGATGTGGGGTCGAGCTTTCTGCTGACAATAGCAGGGACCTTATATGTTCTGTTTATTATTGGCCATTAGAGATATTTACTGCCGCCAGCCGGCATCAGTGGCTTGACCCCTGAAAGCTTTTCACTAACCTCTAACTCTTTACTAACGAAGGCCCTGTCTCTGCAGAACACAAGGTTCCCCTGTTAAACAGATGCTGCCTGCTCGGGGCTTCAGGTTTGTCATACAGTATGACACTTGTCACACACAGCACTGGAAGAATGACACTTTCTGCTCAAAGGTCTTAACGTTTTAATTGCTTTGCTCTTGATACTCCGGAGCATACTCAAAGGATTAGTTCGAAGATATTTAAGAGTGATTTTGTTATGATCCTGCTTGGGCCTCAAGCCCTTGTGTTGTTTTTCCCTTTTACCCTTGTCTATGTGCTGGTCTATTGCAGGGTTGGAGTCAGGTGTGCTGGAGTCAATCACCAGCATTCACAGCTGCCATCAATCATCAATCAACTGCTCTTCATATACCCGGCCCTACCTGCCAGACACTGCCAGATTGTAGATTCTGTTTCCACACAGTCCTCTCTCTAAGCTAACCTGTTTGCAGCTCCGCTTTTTGCATTTTTCCTGGCTAACTCCTGCCTTTTCTGCCACAGCTCTCCCGGCCTGACTCCAGCCACCAGCTCCAGCCCTCGCCCGCCAGCACTTCCTCCCGGACCGCTCTGCCTGCCTGCTCTAGCCTGCTCACACTCAGCTCCCTGGACTTGCCCCGTTGCTCTCTCCCTGGAGCCAGCTTCCCCCCCGGATCACGGTCCTAACCCCCTGCTGGTCACTTCCAAAATAAATCTTCTTAAAACTGTTACTGTCTCTGTGCCTGTGTCTTTAAATATGATAGATATTATGAGCCAACAGATCTGAGTTGATTCCGTTTGAGAACTATTGGGTTCCAGGTAATGCAAGACATTCTCCCTTACGTGTTTCTTTGTGAACGTTCTACTCAAAAACAAGATGGTAAATCTCAAGGAATTAACTAATAGACAATACATTTGTGTATTATATTTTAATTGAATCATTTTCAAAAAGGAAAATAAAAAGTGTTTCTCATCTCATATTCAAATATTCAGTTCGTATCGATGCTTTTTTTTTAGAGCATATAAGTAAAAATAGGTGCAGTTGTTCTTAGCATTTCTGTGGAGGTTGCCTGGAACACCCAGTTGACACACTATACGAGGCTTCTTGGCACTTTAAAAGAAGGCAGGACTGCAAATATTGATTGATCCTCATTCATCTCAGTATAATACGAATTGAAGCAGATAGTGATAGAGAAGATATTTGCATTTAAATGTCACAATGGATGCCATGCCAAAAAGTGGGGTTGAAAGCAAAATACGACTTCTCCATCACAAATCCAATTTTCTTTGATATCAAGCGAGAAAAATACGATTTTCATAGACATTTTTTACATGTGAGGACTGAATGTAGTATCAGCAGGATCCCTAAAGTGTAGTTTACCTGGCAGGTAAAATGATATGATCCAAGTGGAGGACATACTGTATGGATGGTGTTGAAAGGGTTGTGGAACAAAGTCAGGTAACAGACTTTTGTCAGAGTACAGGAAATTGTGCGCTTACCTGTTGATGAAACAACATCAGTCAGGAGGACAGGGTCGGCAGGGAGAGGAAATGGAAGATAAAAGGAGAAAAAGGGAAAAAGAGACATAATTAGTATGGAATCATGTAAACAAAACAACATTTAAAAAACAGCAATGAAATTGCACACTGTAACAACACTATCTCTGCTATCACATGGGTTATGATGCGTCTGTGTCTATGTGTGTCTATGTATGTCTGTGTGTGTGTGTGTCTGCGCGTGCGTATTTCCTTTCTCTGCAACAAATGAGTCATCAAGGTAGCAGCAGGATGTACCTGTGCCGGCACACAGGGAGGGACTTGGCTCCTTAGGTGCGAGCCTGGTTTGTGTATATTTGTGTGTTTGTTTGTGTGTGTGTGTGTGTGTTTGTGTGTGTGTGTGTGTGTGTGCGTGCGTGTGTGTGTGTGTGTAGAAGAACTATATGTAAGAAGTATATACAGCATAGAGGTCTGACTCTTCTCTCATTAAGTTAAGCTCAGGAGAGCAGCGCAGTGTGAAGAGACAAAGAGGAGAAAAACACACACATCACAATTCCCGGGGCACCGAGGGGGGAAAAGCTTAAATGCTGCTATGCCAAACGGCAGTGACACACCAGCCCTGATTGTTTGCTTGGACTGACTGAAGTGTGTCATAAGCTTGGCAACAGCTGCTGTGTTTAAGTCCATTAGTTTTCAGGGGATATTACACTTTACATGAATTATGTTGTTTAAATGACTTGCTGATCTAGCCCCGGATTCAAGAGGAGAGGAAAAGATAATCCACTTCGCCTCTCCCTTTCTTCCCTCTCTCTCTCTCTCTGCCTTTGTTTACACTAAGCCGTGCCTCCAGAGAAAGGATAAGAGGGTTTAGTCAGGGGTTGCTGTGTGTGATGTCATATACACACGGTGCACACGTGGATACACACATGGACGCACATTCAGCGAAGAGACTGAATCATTATGTTACTATAATTAAAGCATGAGGGGTAACATTTGTTTATCTGAAAATACTTTTTTGTGGGCAGTTTCTGTATGGTGGAAGTCAATTAACAAACACATCTTTATGTCTATATCTTGTGAACAAAAAGAAAATCCCACCACCAAGTCATCTTGTCTGTGCTGATTACTCTAAAGTACGGCCATCAACAACCTCCTTGACGGTGCACCTCAACTCTATTTCCTCCGGCGAGAAATAATCCCACTTAAAACAAATAATGTAATTTCCTTGTGTCTCACAGGACAATTGGAAAGCTGAGCGGAGATGGGATCACAATGTTCCTGATAACAGTAAGATAGCACTGTGTGTGTGGCTCTTTTAAACCTGCGTTTCTCACTGGCAAGCATCAAGTTGAAAAGCGGTTTGTTTGAAGAAGAGTATGTGCTCAGGGTGCAGCATGTGCACATGGCAGGTACACTCAGTCAATAAACCAGTTGTCATTATCAGCTGACAGGAAAGAGAACATAGTGACTATCGACGACGCCGGAGCTAATCAAAGGAAGCCGGACATACTGTATATCTTCTAAAACAAGAGAAGCTGGAATCAGAACTGCAGGACGCAACACTTTTGATTGGAACTTTTGCTAGGGAGGAAGAGTGGGCACATATATACATTGATTGCTCCAAAGGGGAGGGAGGGAGAGAGAGAGAGAGAGAGAGAGAGAGAGAGAGAGAGAGACAGACAGACAGACAGACAGACAGACAGACAGACAGACAGATACAGCTCTTATTATGGACCCTGAGCAGGGCAAACCACAGGGGCACGGATGTGACTGAAGGCCCCTTGGATGAAACATGACTTTGAACCTGAGGCGTGTTTAATAGCTGTCAAAACTTGTACATTAACACTCAACATCAAACGCTGTATCTTGCGCCAGGTCTAACGATCACCCCAGACCATAGTCTATTGTCACAAGCCAGAGGAAAACATTTGGACTCATTTTTTTTATATATTTCAGCGAATGACATCCGAAACTCAGTAAGCTGGCTTGCAAACAACTAGGGCTGCGACTTAGAAATATATACGTCTACAGTATATATATAGATAACAATAACACAAATGTATTTCGCAGAGCCAAAGATCGAATCTTCAAATTGCTTTTAACCAACAGTTGAAAACATTTTAAAAGCTAAAATCAGCCGATGCTATTTGGAATTTCACAAATGACTTCCATAATTGCTCAGTTACAAACATTGCTCTCTATTAATATCCCCTTAATTGGCTCATTGATTAATTGAGTAACCATTTCAGCACCACAAGCAATTAAAACATTTGCTGATTATTTGAATCCCATTAGATAATGTAGAAGATTTAGTTCGGAAATGGCAGCATCCAGCCATAAAAATAAAAAAAATAGTCAGAAAATTGGCTCGATTTCAATGTTTTTTCTATTTAGTTGCCGACTGCTGGTTTAACAGGGCAATATTGGTCTTACATTTGGGGAAAACCCTGCAGTTCCTTTATATTGGAACGTGTGTCTGCTAATGTTTGAAAAAGGCTACTAAGACTTAGTGCAAATACAGCATTCATTAAATAATGACTCTCGTATTGATGTTTTGAAACATCTGTTATGCATGCTCTTCAGGCCCAAAGTGGAAGTTTGGTATTGAGTGTAATCAATAGCTTTCTAATTAGAAATCAACCAGGGGACAGCTGTTAGTCACTTAAAAAGGCAAATACAATATAACAGAGGTGGGGGTAAGTCACTAATGTGCAAGTCACAAGCAAGTCTCAAGTCATAACCTTCAAGTCTCAAGCAAGTCCAAGTCACTGTGGAGAGAATCAAGCAAGTCACAAGTCAAGTCATTGCTCAGGTCAAGCAAGTCACAAGTTGTCATACAAAAATCTTATGAGCTAACCCAGTTTCTACATTTAAAAGACCTGCATTCCACAGTTCTCTTCTTCATACCATCATCGACAACATGATCCTTGAGCTACAATTGAATTATTCTTGGTCTGACCGAGGGGTCTTCAACTAAAATTGAAATGGGTCCAGTTGACAACATTTTCTTACAGCAAAGGTCCGAATCTCATAATGTCTGCATCCAATAGCGATCCCTTATCTATCACATATGATCAACACCGCACATTTCCTTTTCTTTCAACCACATTTAGGCTACTTTCAATTTCATATAGCTTACTTTTAACATGGAAAACAAGAAAGGCAAATAGTAACAGATAGGCCTATACTTACACAAAACAAAAATAAAAACAGGGCAATGATCTGCGCTATGGCAAAAATATCATATCACCTTTTTTTTATGGCAGGATCACATTTTGATTTATCCCGATTCATTAGTTTTTCATACTGGGGGGCGAACTGTCATAACGGGCAGTTTGCTGTGCTGTCGGTGCGGGGGCGGCGGCGGCGGCTGTGAGCTGTCGGAAGGAGCCGGTGAACGTGGAAGGTCGAACTGCATCATATAGGCCTTGGCCTACTTCATAACTGCTGTTTTGTCTCATGCTTTTGAAACAGTGTAAATAATTACTTGTCTTACATGTTAAATTCCTGTCAAACCTGGGACTGCAACAAAAGTTTTGTGTATTTTATTTTGAAAGTCTAGAGCGGAAGCTGGTTTCACCCTTAATGCTGGGCATTTTGCTTTGCGTTCAGAAACAAAATGTCGTCACTCTGTTGGTAAGTTGCTGCTCTGTTCGCTCAGACATTAAGTATAGTAATAAGTGAAAACTACGGTTCATATGATGTGTAAAATATCAGCATTTGTTGTATAACATGCTTGACTAATGAGGCATCTGTAAAACTAGTAGTTTTGTTGTTTTGTGACAAATTGTTGCTGTGGTGTTTGAAGAGTGTCTTTGGGCTAGCAGCCAACATGTGTGAAGCTGTACTAGCCAGTTACTTTCAGCACGGGGTGCACGTGACCTCTATGCTCATGCCAAGCTCCTCTTTTTATTTGTAGTGCGAGCAAGACGAGATACCAGACTTTCAACTAATGGCACACTGTTTATGTTGCTTTTCCATGTCCCAGGTATGTTTATTTGTGCTGTTTTATATGCGATGTTGTGTTTTTATATTTTATTTACAAATGTTTTCCAAATCTATACGATCACGTTCAGAAACAAAATGTCGTCACTCTGTTGTGCGAGCAAGACGAGATACCAGACTTTCAACTAATGGCACACTGTTTATGTTGCTTTTCCATGTCCCAGAATAAAACCAGTCCAGTGCATAATCCGGCTTGTCCCTTGAGAATCATTCGTACAGCAGCAGTGGAATAGTTACCAAGGTCACACTTTTATAAAGCCTACAGTCCGTGGAGGTAGGGCGCTCGATAAGGAAGCGTGCGTTATCAAGGCAGCAGCGCTGCAGGAAATGCTCGTTACTTTTGTTTTCTTTTACACGACTTCCCGGGGCCGTTACAACGTGAAAAGGGAAGGGGAGAAGGCGCTACATATTTACTGTGATTGGGTTATAAGCGTGTGGGAGGCTCACGTGAATTATTCTTGGTCTAGCCGCCTCCATTACTGCTGCTCTTGTCCTGTGTTGACCTGCTGACGCTGTTTGTCCGTGCAGCGCACTGCGTGCATTGCACTGTAAAATCACCCAATCATGTTTCAAAATAAAACATAATTTCTAACGTAATCTAACTTTTAAAAATTCAAGTCATTTCGAGTCATGTCATGTCGAGTCTGTCTCAAGTCTAAGTCAAGTCTCAAGTCATGAAGACCAAGTCAAAGTCAAGTCGAGTCTTTTATCAGTGTTAGTCAAGTAAGCCTCAAGTCCTCAAATTTGCGACTCGAGTCTGACTCGAGTCAAGTCATGTGACTCGAGTCCCCCATGTCTGCAATATAACCACCAGATGCTTTACTGTATGTTTGTGTTTGTGTGAACATCTGCGTGTGTAGGCAATGCAATGCAATGTTTCTGTTTTGTTATGGTGATGGGTTATTATGGTTTTCCACCAGTCATTTGTCTGAAATACATGGAGGAAGTTATGGCGGCAATAAACAGGCAGCAAATTGCAGACACAAAACATTGTCACAGGTTTATTGTTTTTGATGTTTTGTTGTTCAGCATGTGGAAAATTACAATTTTTCGAAACTAAGGTCACTACTGCCACACATTATTATTCTACTCAGTTGTGTGACAGGTTGAGAGCATACGGTTGTTGTAAGGAAAAAATAACATAATTACATGTGCTATTTATTGATCTGAATCACTGAGTCACTTTCAGGTGACGGATTACAATCATGTGATAATAACAATCAAACAAAAAATGTTTGAACCACCATTCTGCCACCCAAAACTAAAGGTTTGCTTTAGAAAACACTTACCACTTAGCAAGAGAAAAAGGGCCGATCCGTCTGCTAAGGTAGAAAATGAATTAGGTTTTTGCTTAATACCTAATAATAATAATAATTAAAAACAATACGATGGCCAATAAATTAGGATTTGGCCGAGTATCTGTTGATATCCTTCAGGCATCACACTACAACTAAAAATAACTTCCCAGATTGCCCAGTGCCTTCTCTGGCTGTTTTTGGTCTAGCTCTGTGTGTTGGAATACAGATAGATATTACAAAAAAAAAAATGAACAGGGCTTAATACATCACCTTGTTCATTGCACTGAACACAGAAGCACACACCAGCACGGCTTGACTATGACAATGTGGATGTGTTTTGTATTTTCCAAAAGTAGGATGTCTATTGGGTAATATCTAGAAGCAGAATGTAAAAGCAAGTACCTGTGGATTGTTGAATATAGTGATGTGGTCATGAACCTTTATCTATGTATTTAGTTTTGTGATGAAGAGCAACGACACCCGAAAAAAGCCTTAAACCTTTATACCCTTCTAAATGTATATTATTACATCTTAAAATAAAAAAGTACACGGCAATCTCTTACTATGATGCTACGTCTATATGTGTGGGATGCTGTGTGGGTATAGACCAAATGTGTACCAACAAGCATTTCATGAGCCATCGTTCATTCTTGGACTTGAGTTTGGTGAGCAGATGGCCGATTCCTCGCTCTTACTTGCAGTGACTTTTAGACAGTAATTTGCCAATATCTAAGCTGAGCTAAAGAGAATCAATTAAATTGTAGATTTGTTGTTCTACATTTAGAAAGCTGTGAATTAAATGGTGATTTATTTATTTATTTTTTCTTTCTCAAAAGGAAGTCTGTGTCAGATACCCAACATCCTAGCCCCTAAACTGGCAAATACACACAGCACTTTTTCAGATCTTAAGATATTCATTCAAGTTTAAAAATACTTCCTTTTAGTTCAACCTGTGGCAATATCTGTTGATTGCCCTACATTAAGTACTTGTAACAGTTAATGGCTTGAGAGTCCATTAATCCTTTGATTCAAGTCCCTCTGTCTGGCAGCATCAAATCTAGCATCATTATCTCCCATTACATCCAATGATGACATTAGTAGCTGGTATACAGCAGCTATCCAATCACATTAAGAGTTTATGTAATTACAATCCTGAAATACTTGATCTAATGGAGGTGCGGGGTCACATGATTTGCAGGGATGAAGAAGGCATTCTGTACCTTTCAAAGTCATTGGTGTAATACAAACAAGTGCCATTTGAGCACAGTTGAAGGCGGGCGCAAATGTAATATAGAACTTTAAATCTTGCTATTATGCTGGTAGCCTGTCACAAATGTATTCTAGACAAAAGAAGTAACCTCCATGTACGGGCCATAAAGTGTCACAGTAATACTATTATTCTAGAGATTTATCCTAATTGATTTGCATCCGTAAATTATTTTAATTGTAGCACTTTGACTTGGGTCCTTTCTTTTTCTCATGTTGTGCCATGTTATTAGTGTTTTGTCTATGCCACTTTGACTAAATATTAGATCAAATGGATGAATGCATTTAAGTTATCCAGTGTATAGTACTTCCCCATTATCCAGTATGGTCATTCATTTTCTTCTGGTTTGTTGATTGTTGAGCTGCCCTTAGTGTCAAATGTAAGAGAACAGAACAAGGTTTACAAAAAAAAAAAATGTGGACCTCTAATTTGAGCTGAGAATATTTACACCGAGGCAAAAAGTTGCTGTTGTGGGATGGAGAAGGACTAAGCGCAATTCTGAAAGGGTTAGGATAATCGATTCATCAAGTTACTAGCCAATGAAAAAGATACTCGATTATTTAAATTTTTTTATTTAAAATGTTCATTGGTTTGTTGGTTCAACATTTTTAAGAACCGTGCCCCTTCTGGAACTATACGGTTAATGCTGGACATAGCAGCGTGTGTAAAAGTGTGTCTGTAATGCCATTTGCTTTGAACTGCTGCTCTCACTTTGATCAGTGAGGACAAATTTGTAAAGAAGGTACATGAGAGTGTGCATGAGCACACACATACCTGCCTGACCAGTATTTATCCCAGCAGGTATAAAGCATTCAGGTGCACTGTGCATACTGTATATTTTGCACACACATTTACTTTGCCTTTTACCTTCCTATCACTTTCACCGTGTCTGCATAGGAATCTGACTGACAACTTAAAAGTACCTCAAACGCAGAGTGAGGAAATCATTTACCATACCCATTTCAGCCGTACAAATGCCTATCAAAATAAATGGAGGCATCTGATTTCAGGTTTTGTTGTAGGTGCTAGTTTCCTTTGTGATTCCAAGCAGAACCGTTGTAATTAGTGTCTGTGGTGCTGTCATGGTAAACAGGAAGGGGTTGGCAAAATGACACATTTAGACACAGCAGGGGACCTTAGCCTGTTACATTTTCTATCTCTCACTTTAAAAAAAAGTTAAATAAAATGTCTTTGTCATCGTGAATGGACCAGGTATATTTTCATTTTAGACTCTCAGCTGTAGCCACAGTAGGATGCTTTCTTTTTTCAACATTTGAGCAGTTTTTTGTAAATTCTTAGCTTACAGTGCAGGGAATCAGACTGAAGCACCTACTACCTTGGGAATAAATCGGTCTTTTTGGTATTTGTAAGGTTTTGTGTAAAATATGGACAGGGTGAATGTTCTCATTGAATACATCTTACCCCTGCCTCGTACCCCAACATGAACATTTTATGAGAATGAAATTCATGACCCCACAAGCAAGCAACTAGAAGTGCCCTGTGTTCACAGCACAGGAAACAGCTTCCCATTCTTCCCTGTGTTTTTCTGAAAGTGTGAAAGAGAGAAAGAGAGCTGTGTTGTGCGTCAGTGCTGCTGCAGCCTCCCGGGCATGGGGTGGTGTTGATGTGACAGTGGGTTGCAGATAGTGTGAGACCGTGTAGCTTCCGGAGAATGACTCAGCAAGAGCTTAATGAAGGAACAAAAAATGAGACCAACACACATCTCCAAACTGAAAAGTCACCGTGACCTGCGTTCAACTGTGTTTCTTAGCTCACAGCTTATGGACAAATTGTCGGATGGTGGGGGAGACGAAAAAACGGGAAAATGAAACAGGAAGACGCAGCAGCCCCTAACTGCAATCCATTATCAGTTTCTATCTCCTCCCCATCATTCCTGTCTTTTAGTAGCATTTCTTCCAGCTGGATTTGCTGTGGCGATGTGCTTCCACCCGTATCTTCACCCGAACCATAGTGCTTTTTTGCTCTCCATTTTCCGCATCCACAAACCCTCTGGCCCTCTCTCCCCCCTGCCTCAGACAAGAGAAGCATCTCAGTGCCTTGTCTGTTCAATATTTTACCACAGGTGGGAGGATGTTTTATTTATCATGTCCAGGACACCGGCAGTGACTCACAACAGAGAGGAACCACACAATACAGTAGCCCAGGAAGCTACTCAAGGGGTCACTGCTGGGGGATCCAAAGCAAGAAAAGAGAAGCACTGAGATGCCATGGGGCGCAGTGTGTACACTATGTGTGCTTGATCATGAGCCACAGTGGTCATACAGAGAGGTCAAAGCAAAACAACATCGCAATTAGCTGAAAGGCTTTTAGAATCACATGGGAACATGGAGTATGAAAGAAGGACTATATATGGTGTGTGTGTGTGTGTGTGTGTGTGTTATCTGTTATTCCCCCATATCCTATTTTTACCCCATATCCTATTTTTACAACAGGTATAGAGGAATATCAGTTCATTTTTAGTAATTGGTAGCGTGTACAGTAAATGGCAACGTGCTGACAAAGGAACTGACTTTATTTTATTCCTGCAAAATCACTCCATTTGCTACTATAGTTACAGCAGCACAATTAACACCATTTTAAAAAAAGTGTCTGACTTTCACCCTGCAGAGACTGACGCAGACCTAAAGCTCATCAAAACAATGCAGGTGACGACAAATCAAATGTGATAATTCACCTGTATTTAAATTCTGAATGAGGACTGAGAGAAGCATTTGGAGGGCTGGTGGAGTGAAAAAAAGTGAATGGCAAAACAATGATACAATGCAAGGCAAAAGGCAATGACCAATTATTACAAAGAGAAGGGGTACCAACAACAAAATATTTTTGTCTTCACACTATTCTATGCAAAAAGTGCCCTACATCAATTCCTTAGTGAAAACAATAGATTTTTGCATATGAGCTTATGTATTTTTTCTTTCTTCCTTTAATATATTCAACAGTTTTCAATAAATTCACTATAGTTACAATACATACAGGGCATTATTCTTCGGAGAGAAGAGGAGTTAGAAAAAATACATATTGATTTCATGACATATGATACATGATACAAATTACAAATTAAAATTATTGTGTTAGAGATTGGAATGATTGAACTAAACAATCTATATGAATGCATGAGAAAAAAATATTTGTGTTTATCTTATGAAAGGGATTTATACATAAAATGTTTATAATTAAACATTTGACATGCTGGAAATATGCCGGCCAGGGTTGAGAGATTCTCTTACCTCTCCTTCAAAATATAAGAAGCACTGGGAAATTAAGAAAAAAGCCCAACCTTTATCACGGGTCGATTATTGCAGTGCTACTTAGGACACGGTGGGCTAGCTGGCCTGTCCAGGGGAAAACGACATCATTTAGACCGAGAGAAGTAAATACTTTTCATGGTCACGTCTGGGTCTCAAGGTCTCTGTGCTCTCGTCTGCCCAGACACACTCAAACTAATTACTGACCCTGTTGAGTCCAAACGAGAGGGAAGAACAAAACCTTTTTCTCGTCTGGCTAAAGACACTCATAAGCCGCCACCAACGCTCGATACACGGACGATGATATCAGGGACAGAATTACACGGCAAGTATTGTAGCTCCGCACTGATTAGAAAAGTTTGCAAAGTGCAAAGTACTTCAGAGGGGAGTCACTGAAGTGCTCCAAGAAATGAACTCCATATGCAGTATACTTGCTGGTTGTTGTAATCTTGGGGTCGTGGTGGATGAATAGAGTGAGCAAGTTGATACCAACATGCTGTAATGGCGCAGCAGTGTACAACTGCGCTGTTTTATTTATGTAATTCTCGCATTGACATTGCATTGGGACATTTTATTGTTTATTTGACTAACCAAAGGCTGGCACCTGCTTGAGACCTCTACTCTAGTATCTCAGTGAAAAGTTGTGACAGAAATACTTTGTTGTACCTTCCCGTAGCTGCTGTTACTGAACCTCATGCTTTGTTTACTTCAAAATAGAAGCCTCCTAACCAAGGGAAAAGGTTATGGGTCTTGGACAACTTGATGAGTATGCATTAAAAGCAATAAATGCAACAACAGCACGTAGAATAGAAAATGTGGAATGTCACGGAAATATGATAAAACACGCTCATAATACTGGAAAATAATCATAATGTTTTGTGACACTTATCACCAGCATACAAAATCAAGAGAGAGAGATGAGTGGCTTTGCGTCCTCTCTTAAAATGACCTATTTTATAGAACTGAGAAACAGGCGAGTCCAGCTACAATGTGCAACTAGAAGCGAAGGGGGAACAAAGGCTGCTAATGAGATCAAAGTGGAGAGCTGTTTCCTCCTAGCTGGATTCATTCATGACTCCCAACAGCTTATGTGTGATATCATTTCAAAGAGATACCCACATGTCACAAATTAGCTAGTGACATGCCTCAAATTAGCCTTTGTTCTGCACTGAACCACACTGGCTCGGAGTAATTGGGAGACTGCGATGCAGGACGTGCGAAGGGGTTGAGTGTGTGAGGCTATAATACTCTGTGTGAGAAAAGGGAATTCACATTCTTGGTCTTAATCACCCATGTACAAAAAGTTTCACAGAGACAATTTGAAAAAAAAGACAAAAGGTTTTGTGCAAATTTCACTTAAAGATGTGTTAACGTCTTCCTTGTTTTGTAATGAACACCAAAAAAGGAAAAAGAGCAGAGATGGACCAGAGAGTGGAAGCTATGGGTTAGTAAGCTTTGTGTTCACAGACATCATCTGGGATATCGTACAGTAAAAAGTCAAACAGAATAAAACCTTTATCCAAATGGAATGATGACAATATAATGCAGACATACAGCGTATATTGTTTATTTCTGGATATGAGCCAAATGTCAAAGAAGAGAGTAGCTGAATGTAAGCACGTCTTGTTCGAGCCTTTCCAACCTCTGCCCCATTCTTGCAACAACAACAACAACAACAACAACAACAACAATAATAAAAATCATAATACTAATCAGAACAAGTAGTTATATGATCCATAACTGAACTTCCTGAATCCAACCTATCAAGTTGATGAAATGAAACTTAAAGTGACAATGGGGAAATTTCAGTTTTTGTTGATTTGGACAAAAGTGTTTTGTACGACACCATAGCGATTGCCGTCCTAAAGACCTTTGCGATCTTGTCTGCGGTTATCTCTGTCCTAAATAGTCGGAAAAAAAAATTCACCAAATCCCCGTTTTAAACTGTTGGGTTAAGAATATGTTGCAACACACATTTGACAGGCATCAGCAGCCCTACAAAACCGTGGGGGAATTCACCAGGCTTGACCGCTGTTGCTGAGGTTGTTGACCATGTCATGTCCCCCAGGTTGTGTCAATGGGACTAGGCCGTCGGAGAACTGCCAAGATAAAGATGCTTGCTGACAAGAAATGTGGCAGTTCTCCTCCCGCCTGTTTGGTTGTTCCGGTTTGATGCATGAGTTCTCCTCAATGTTTCTTTTTAAACTATGTATGTGTACATTCTGATGCTCAAAGCTGTGTTCCTTGTCCCGCGGGTGTGTAAACTACTGACTCTTATCCCGAAAGGGTTTGCACTTCTACTCATGCATCATGCATTTAGGGGTGGATCTGATATTGATGTACAAGCTGGTGCACTCCTCCCTACACATATGGCAATAGGCATTAGAACTCCATTTATACCTAAAGGTGCAACAAGGAACTTTTGAATATTTCTGAAACAGCCTAATTTTTCCTCTGATGATCATACATGACATGTAACAGCAAACAAGACCCTCAGTGCAAATAATGCTATTTTTCTATAGTTTTTCTTAATCTTAATGGGTATGCTCACCCAGGAACTAGCTGGCGTAGTACAGTTTTTGTCCTAAGGGGTTCAAGAATAACAAAAACTGACATTTCCTCGGAGCACCTATAAAGCAGGAATCATCCAACCAGACCCTTATATCCCGTGAAAATATGAGGAGAAGTGGGACAAAAACTGGCCTTTTGGAATGCAGTTGTTCAAAAAATAAAAATAAAAGCACATACATAAACCTGGCATCAGCTGTACAGAACACCTTCAATAGGCTCTGTGCACTAGAACCCGGAAGTCAACTGACGGTGTCGGCATTCTAGTTTCCGGTCTACTTACTGACTCGGTCCATACAGTTGAATTTCATAATATTTTGCTCCAACCAGCAAGCGGGAACGGGATTTAAGTTTGATATTTAAGTTATTTGTATAAGTAAGAGGTTAAGTAAGTGGTGCACCTGATTTTTAATTAACAGAGTATTTTTTTTTTTGTATTTGAAACACCAACTGTCTCGTATTGTGCTTACTTTAGGCCTACTAACGTTACGCCCATCTCTTAGTGTCTAGTAAAGATCAGGGAACATTTGAAGTTATTGTCAGAGCAGCAGTGTCCATGAAGAAAATAGAGAAGCCTCACAATCTGAGTGTATGATTAAGCTATGACGATAAGCCAAACGTTAAACTAACCATTACGCCCGTTCCCACTGTGTTCATGGGGATAGCTGCGGTCATATGTATTATGCAATACTAAAATAGGTGCTGGCTTATTACACAACGAAACCGACAAAATAGGCACGCGAGCCGCACACACAGACACATACGCACAATCATCACCAGCAGCGCATTGCCTCAAACAACTAAAATAAAATAAAAATCATAGGATATCACAGCATAAATGAACTTTTCTATAAGCTACTCTGCCACCCACAAAGGTTTTTAAACTCACCTTAGCTTGCAGGTGTGCAGCATAATCCGCATACGATAGGCCGACGTGTAGCCTACCTATAAATCCCATGGTAAATCCATAGATAGTATATTCCACTTTAACCACGATTAGTCCGATGAAAACAGCCTGCAGTCATTATTCCACGGGTAGCGTTGCATTTTTAAATCGTGAGGACAACTTGATATGGACTTCAGAAAGAGCCTGACAACAGCAATTATGTCTTATTCATTATTCAATTAAAAATCTATTTTAATTCTCATTTTATCCTGATTTCCTATGAAGTTCGCTTTAGAAATGACAGTGTTGGTGTCCGAAATGCTTGAAATAAAGTTATCCAATAAAATGTAGAATATTGTTGTCTCTAGGCAAAACAAAGAATAAAAGGTTACAGCTCGGTCACTCATTGGTTAGTACTTATGATCATTTAGTAAGTGACGGGTGAATCAGCCAACCACAAGTTGCTATTTACGATTACAGTGGACAGAGGGCCACTGACAGGTCTGACGGATCAGTGAGCGCGAAGTGTGAAATGAATGTGATTCACGGCTGCAGAAGAATAAACTATATTACTGCAAGCTTGATATCATTGCCATTTCCAAGACGCGATTTCGAAGATGAGGATCAATAAGAATGGAAAATTAACGCCAGCATTAGGATTAACGCAAAAGAGGAACATTGTTGGAAGGCATTTTACCAACAAGTAGAAACAACATGGGATAGACTGACTGCAGGAAAAGTAACAGGTTGCAGGCTGCTTTTTTCATCGGACAAATCGTGGAATATTATAGTGAAATATTTGTGGATTCACCATGGGATTTAGCCTGCTAGCTTACCACCATCGTGTTTGAGGATGCTGCTGCACACCTGCAAGCTACGGTGAGTTTAAAATCTTTTGAGGGTGGCAGAGTAGCTAAATAGGAAAGTTCATTCATGCTGTGATATCCAATGACTTTTATTCTATTTTAGTCGTTTGAGGCAATGCGCTGCTGGTGATGATGGTGCGTGTCTGTGTGTGCGGCTGGGGTGTCTTCACTGTGTCGGTGCCGTTGTGTGCGCTGTAGGTTGTAGCTTTTGCCTGCTGTGATGATGAAAGTGTGCTTGTGTGTACATAGCAGCTGTTTGTCGGAGCTTGTTGTGCGTTTTTTTTAACTATTCAAGTATTAAACAACGTCGTGCTCAAGATCCTCTAGGCCGGGGTCCGAGCCAGGTTCTGGGCTTGATGCTCGTGTCCTGCGCTCCCAAACACAGGCCCTTATCTTTGATAACAACATAGTTATTCCACTCAAACAACGATTAGACGTAGCTTGTAACTAGTACCCGTCTACTCTTATCAGTACTGATGATTAGATGGTCCTCAAAATGTCGGCTGCATACCTTTACTTTGTATGTGTTGTCCGAAACATCAATCCTTTTAATCCAATGTATCCACTGCAGTGGAAGCTCAAACCGCTATTATATCTACTCTAAACTAAGCAAAGTGTTTCACAAAAGTGTTAATTCAACCCACCGGCACTTCATTGTTGTTTAAACAATCTCATAGGCTACATTTAATCCCCCTTTTCCAATGAAATACTCATATATTAGTTTATGGTTACCGTGGTAACTGAGCCACCGGAAACTAGTATGCCGACACCAGGCGAAACCGGAAGTTCACTCTAGACTTGTGCACAGAGCCTATTACTAATGAGTGTGATCTTTTTTCGTTTGCACCTTCCACTGGAACAAACAAGGACAGCAATCCAGATGATACACCAGCAGGTAGAACACGTGTCCACATAAAGTGTATAACGACGGGGGAGGCAGTCACATCAATAGGCCTCTGAATCCTTTTTGGGCTTTTAACAAATCAACAACAACAATACTGAAAAGAACAGCAGACTAGCCGGGAAAAATCATCACAGCATCAGAGAATGCTATTTAATAAAATCCCGCATAAGAACAACGTCATGGTTACCTGTTGCCACCTACGGTACCATATAACATATGAGAAAATATTTTCATTTCATTTCATTTAACTTTTATTTATCCTCGAGAGACCAATTGAGGGGTGACACTCATTTACAATGACCTCGAGTCAAAACAAATTCAAAACAACAATACATACAAAATATTCAATGCAAATACATCAAATACACAACAAGTGAAGAGAAAAAAAAAACAAAAAAAACAATTGAAACATTTACAAAGTGGTGAAGAGTGGCAGCAATTAAAAGGAATAAAGTACAATATAGCCTAATTAAAACAAGTAGAGTTTGGCAGATCCAAGATAGTCTGTTTAAATTGGCCAAAGGATATGAATGTATTTAGTTTAATTTGTTGCTGTAAGTTGTTCCAGGAGTCGGGGGCACTGAAGCTAAAAGCTGTCTTTCCCAGCTCAGACCGGGCTTGTGGGACATAAAGCATAAGCATGTCAGTGGAGCGGGTCTGATAAAGCCCATCTGAAATGTGCAGCATTTCAGTTAAATAACGAGGAAGCTTCCCGGACAAGGCTTTGTAAATAAAAATATGCCAATGTGCGTCACGTCTCTCTTTAAGGGAGGACCACCCAACCTTTTCATATAAGAGACAATGGTGTGTATTTATTTATTTATTTATTTATTTATTATTCTTCCGGACAATTACACATAATACATAATTTTCTCATTGCATATTGATACATATTACTTTGTGTTATCGTCCGAAGGGAAGCAGGAGAAGCCAAAGGCTTATCGGGTCCCGCCCCCACTGCCATAAGATTCAGATACACAGATACACAGCTACTACAGTTAGAACATTTTTTTTTTCTTTTTTTTTTTTAAGAAGAATCATTCTAAAACACAGATAATTTTAGGTCTCTATTTTCCTCTCTGCCTGTGACAATGCAGATATGGCCTTGTCCATTTCTTCTCTAGTAGCCTAAACACATCTGCAAAAGTATTCAAAAGTATTCAAAACATAAGCATCATAAGCATCTCCTGTGATGAATCTTAAAGCAGAGTGAAAAACAGAGTCTAGGAGTTTAAGACATGAATGTGATGCCTGCCGGTAGACCACATCACCGTAATCAAGGACAGACATGAAAACTGCCTCAATAATCCTTTTCCTACTAAATAAAGGGAAGGTGGTTTTGTTCCTATAAAAATAGCCAATTTTTTGTCGTAGTCGACAAACAAGATTATTTATATGAAAATGAAAAGCGAGTTTATCATCTAACCAGATGCCGAAATATTTATAATCTGTGACTCTTTCAATTAAAAATCCATTCTTTGTAAACATATTAAAATCATTAAAATGTGTAGTTTTTGCTCTGGAGAAACACATATATTTGGTTTTGTCTGTATTAAGAACAAGCCTGAGGTCCACTAGACAGTCCTGCAGGGTGTTAAAAGAGTTTTGTAGGTTCTCAATAGATTGGTGCACCAAATCGGAAATGCAATACAGTACTGTGTCGTCAGCGTATAGATGGGCGTGACAGTTTTTTAGCGATGAAACAATGTTATTTATATAAATTGTGAAAAGAACTGGACCTAAAATTGAGCCCTGTGGGACACCATTTGTAACAGTTAAAAACTCAAACTGGTATCTTCCCAGTTTAACTGACTGCAGTCTATCAGAGAGATAGTCCCTAAACCAGCTACATGCAGACTGATCAAAGCCAATGTCATGCAGCCTCTGTAAAAGCAAATGGTGGTCAACAGTATCAAAGGCCTTTGAAAGATCAATAAAAAGTGCTGCACAGTGCTTTTTCTTGTCTAATGCTGTAACAATGTTGTCTACAACCAAAGTCACAGCAGAGACAGTACTGTGGCCTGCCCTAAAACCAGATTGGAATGGGCTCAAAATGGAAGCACTAGTTAGAAATGTTTTTAACTGATTATTAATAAGTGATTCTAGAATTTTTGCGAGGCATGGGAGTTTGGAAATTGGCCTGTAGTTATTAAAATTATTCTTGTCACCACCTTTATGTAAAGGAATTACATGAGCTTTTTTCCAAATTTTAGGAACTATTCCAGAGGAGATGGAAAGATTAAAAATATGGGTAATTTGTTTTGATATTATATGTGTAGAGAGCTTGATTGAAAAGGGGTCCAAATTGTCCTCTCCCATGTACTTCTTGGGGTTGATGGCGAGGAGTGCATCTACAACAACACTTGTGGGAAGAAGATCAAGGCTGAAAAGAGGAGTTTGAGAGACAGGCGGTACATTACTACTGGTGGTAGAAGGCCTATATGAACCTATAATAAGTGCTTTCTGCAGTAATGTAAATTAAAAGAGGTTTATATTAGTGGATTTTAACATGTGCATTTCCTGGTGTACTGTGTGCCTTAAGAAGACTTTGTTAATCATCAGTGACACTGTACAGCCTCTCAAAAGCAGGTTAAGTGTAGAAAAGTAAAACTTAAGCTAGACAAGACAAGCAATTTTTTTTACTCTTTCAATTTGTGTAACTCTTGCTCACTTGCCAGTGAATGCCCCTCATGAACACAGAATAGCTAAGTAAGAAAGAGCCACTTTAAGCAAATAACTGCGCATGCTCATTCCACATTCCGTAGTTGGCTGTCAAATGCGTTTATCAGTTTGTAATATCCATTCAGAGGAAGCATGTTTATTTTATTTTATTTATGGGTTTTTAGGAATTGTGATCTCTCCTCTCAATTTCATAAGGTTATATCAAATGAAATTCAAACACAAAACAGGATTGTCTGCCAAATTTTCTGTTCACTGTCGGCGACATATTGGCTCACTTTTGCTGCATTATCCGACTTGAACTGCAGCTATTGAGAGTAAATTTCCTACTAAATGCATACTCAGTCATTCGTGAATGCATTCCATTGCTGCAGAGAGGTGGAGTGAGCCGGGGTCAGTGTTTTTGAGAGGGGATTTTCAGGCAGGGCTGCAGGCAGGAGAGGGACGCTGTGAGAGGACTGATGGAGGCACACAGCCTCTAATGCACTTCCTTTTATAAATATGAAGCTGCACATTAAGCTTTCATAGGCTTCCCACTGCTCCTCTTATCTGGCAAACTGGCGAGCCAAGCTGCAAGCACACACACTAGCATAGACAACACAGGGCGTACACAGCCAAACACACACTCACACCGAAAACAAAAAGTGATATAGGCACCACACAAAGTACACGCCAACAGCCTAGCCAGAGCAGGCACATCATGGGTAAACATACTCGCAGTTACTTAGCTCCCGCACATAGTGCATAGAAAATCATTTTAAGGCTTATTTGCTTTCTTCCAAATAAAAACACGACAATCAATATATCTGTCTTGATACTAAAATAAAGAAATGTCACTCTGCTGATATAACTGTGCTTTCAGTATTGCATGATCTAGTCTTACATCCAACAAGTATTGCAAGGCTAAGATGATTGTGACAATCCATCTGCAAAACCTTCTCAAGGATAAGAGGTGGTTCAAGTAAGTATTACAACTTGAAGATGCTCTTAGATCATCTTCAGCTACAAGGCATCTGGGAGAACAATTTCACTATCAGCCTTCGCGTTTGGAACAGTTGGGGCCCTAACGTGTCCATAATTACCATAAATCTTTTGTCAGCAAGAGCAGAGCTAATTTGGCTCTCAGCACTTCAAGAATCAACCTGTAAAATATTTTCTTTTAGCCAAGGACTTCCTATAAACCTTCAGAAAAGCTCACAGTTTATTCTTTTTATTTACCTTTTGCTATCAGTCATGCTTTCTGAATGGGCTTCACTTTCTTTCCAAATAAAGTGGACGGACCTCATCTCATTTTGAAGGGAGACTCTCTTCTTCAGACCTTGGGAGAATTGAGGTCGTTCAGAAGAATCAAATATTAAAAGTGCTGAGAGAGACGCTGCCTCTCTCCACGTTCCACATTCCATTTGTTTACAGGCAGGGACTGAAATAACATAGTGGCAGCAGCATTCATTTCCATTCAGTGGGCGATTTTAAGGGTCAGAGGTTCAGTCAACTGAGTCTTCAGAATTCATAACTGCTTCACACGCAGGGTAAAGAAACCCTGGAGATTTGGAGAGTATTGATTTGGAGACCAGCTAAGAGAGACAGTAGTACACACGCACACATGCGCACGTGCACACGCACGACACACACACACACACACACACACACACACACACACACACACACACACATTTTCAGTCTTCTTCTGATGTCAATATTTTGAAGGGGGTAATGGCTCAGAATTGAGTTTCTGATACATCTACCAATAGAGAATACGTTGCCATGTACAGCAAAGACAATGTGGCCACAAGCTGATGGATTCATTGAATATCAACCACTTTGAAAGGTTTATTAAGCTGTACTTTATGTTGGATGGGGGCACTTGTGTAGCGTTTAGAGCGTCCCACCCCATGAGGCTCAGTCCTGGCAGCAGACCTGGTTCAAATCCGACCCGTGGTCAGTAAATAAACGTAATACTGTTTGTAGTTTGCGAGCGTGTTGTCGGGAGATTGTGGTGTGTAGCGTTTGTGTACGTCCACGTGTCTATACTGTGTGTGTGTGTGTGTGTGTTTGTACAGACAGGTTAGCAAAAGCGTGTCTGTATTCTTAAAAAGCAGGCAGTGCCCAAGCTACTGTAATACCGTAGGTCCAGACATGAAATATTGTGGCACAGACACACGGCCACTGCTGCAGAAAGAAGTGCCAGTACACCCCCCATGTCTCTCACTGAGCCTTTGCACTCCTGTTTTATTCATGCGCCTTCTGGGAAAGGAGAAACACAAGTTCAGGTGTCCATGCGTGCATCTGTAAGGCTTGGTAGGTGCACACTAGGTATGTGTGTGTTTATGGTCATGGGCCTTTTCTGAGAAAAACTAACCTCAGAGGAATACATCCTGATTTAAAAAAAAATCACTGAATAATCAATGGTCAAAAGCTTTGAAGGAAATAGTAATGGACATGGCTGCTGAAATAGGTTTACCTTTCTGTATAACCCTATTCAACATATTACAACCCACCACACAAACACCATCACTAAGTGCACTGCACGCCAGTCACCCGTGACAAATGACATTATTTCTTAAGTTACACTTGTTTTAAGCAACACAGCAGGCCCCCTAATTTAAACACTCCAGCCAACACGGTTACCCACAGTGCATGGTGATTGCTCTCCTGGTACAACCAGAGTGTTGCTACATCAGCTCGAAGGATAAAAAATAAATAAAAAATAAACGGAGCCATGAGCTGAAATGCACCGGGTCAGGGAGACAGACGTAAAGAAAAAGAAAAGAGAGAAAAAGATGCAGAGAAAGAATAGAGGAGTCCGAGGGAGGGGCGGAGAGAAAATAAGCAGACGAGCGGAGACAGGGGGAGAGAGAGAAAAAGAGAGAGAGAGGTCCCCCACTGAGCTGTGGCTGTTGAGAGTGAATTTATTTGTGCTGTGGCCTCTCAAGTGAATCCCCCTGAATGGAAGTAAATAGACAGCAGGCACTAGAAGGCGGCCTTGCCTCACATCAGCTGGTGAATGTAAGAGAGGAGGAGGAGGAAGATACCAACAATACAAGGGAGCTAACAGGTTCACAAAAAGCAGTGTGGGGACTTTAACAAAACAATACAGAGACAATATGGCAGCACACACAGGACTTAACTAACATAAGTTCATTTGTCACGGTCTATTCCATATAAACAAGGAGAAGGCAAGAGGGGATATAAGGGTTATTACCATATTGGCCTTGAGGGGAGTATAAGTGTGTTGGTTTGGCTTTGAAGAATATGCAGATTATGCAATGGATATTATGTCTCTCAATCAGTCTAGACCAAGTGACCTTATCATATCAATTGCATCGAAGGTAATTGTTATTAGGCCTATCTGCATTAATTAACCTGAGTGGTGAGTACAATCTACGGCCCCAAGAAGCAGCACTCAAGAGGGAAACCTGGCTCGGAGGGAAGTTTAAATGTGATATAATGACAACACATTCATATAACGACAGAAACCATGCACCAAACACCATAGCAACCACATACATAGAACACAGTAGCAACCATATGTCTATGGTAGCAACCACCACCAAGAACAACCCAGAAATCCTTGGAAACCCCCTTATACAATAACGCTGTATAGCAGCAATCTAGCCTGGCCATGTCAAAAAAGCCACAGTACCAACTTTCCTTCCTAGTCCCTGCTCACGTACTGATTTTCATTCTCCCTCTGACATGAATGGAAATGAGTGGCTGAGTCGATGGAAGGTCACGGATCAAATATATGGTATGCTTTCTACAGGATATGGTAAAAGAAAAATAGACACAGTAGTCATTCACACTCATTGTGCACACAACATAAACGGCACACCGTGTGTTAAAAAACTAACACACAAACAACCGTAAAGAGCAGAAGTGTTGATCAGTACATCTGGTTTAAAAATATTTTCTCATCACTTAAAAAGGATTTCTGTAAGCACCATATATTCATGTTAATATTCTGGGGCGGCAGTGGCAAAGTGGGTAGGGAGATCGCCTCTGGAGTGCAGGGTCGGAGGTTCGATTCCCCGCCTACCCGCCACATGTCAAAGTGTCCCTGTGCAAGACACTGAACCCCAAATTGCTCCCGATGGTTCAGAAAGCACCTTGCCTGGCAGCTACTGCCATCGGTGTTTGAGTGTGTGTATAAAATATGTTAAGATTTGTGAAGCGCCTTGTGACCCTGGTCTGTGAAGGTCGCTCTATAAATAAAAGCTTACTTACTTACTTATTCAGTAAGTTAGAAATAAAAATTGAGAGGAATCAACAAGAGGAAAAGCCCAGCCTTTTAAAAAAAAACCTATCCTCTATTGATTGAATATCTCGTCTCAGTCAAAGGATTTGATGCAAGAGTGTTTTTTGGTCTGATGGTATTTCTTCTCTTGCTGCCATGTGTTGGGCTCTCTAACCCACCGTCTCTCTGCTCCCTCCACCCTTGCAGTGCCTTATATAAACGTACTCTGTACAAGGTGGCCGTCCACGCCTCTGTGACTAAGTGACTGGCAGTGACAAGTGACAGCTCCTCTCACTTTCTGTGTGTGTGTGTGTGTGTGTGTGTGTGTGTGTGTGTGTGTGTGTGTGCATGTGTGTGCGTGTGTTACTGAGGAAGACTACGTGTATGAGTACTCCTCCTGGCCTTAGTTTCACTTTTGCTCTCTCTGTCTCCATTTCTGCCTCCTTTCATATGTATACCTGTCTAGGAACACCCCAACAGCTCAACCAAAAAAAATAATAAATAAATAAAAAATCATGACATCATAGCATCTTGAAAACAAAAACACACAAACAATTAAACACAAATCTTTGGGTATACATTAGAAGGCCGTAGGTGAAGTTGTGTGATCTGCCCACGCATGTGAGGTGTTTGCACCTTATAACTGTCCATGCGATGACCGCTGGCTGACACCATAGTTGACAAAGAAAAGAAGATAAATCCAATAAGTATGTTAAGCGTCAGGAAATTCAGCATCCACTGTAAGGCCAGCTAAGTGTGTGTGTGTGTGTGTTTGTGTAAACACACAGTGTTCATGTCAGCGAGAGCCTGGTCCTGTGTCAGCTGGCCCGCACAAGCATGGCATTAGGATTTTCAGATTTAGCTAATCTCAGAGCAGCCATTCTTTCTAGATGCCAGTTCAGCAACAAAGCGCCACAGTGGAGCTTCAGAGCTATACCTTCTGAGATGCACTAATGCATTTTTGCTGTGTATAAAAGAGGTCTTGGATAAAAGAAAAAGGAAAAGTTTAGACATAAAGAGCATATGCCTCTGTGTGTGTATGTGTTTTTAATTGTATTCTTGCTTTAGGCCAGTAGCCTGGCTAGTGGACAGCTCCCTGTGTAGACATCTCATCCATCTTCGTCAGAGTCATCGTCTGAGACAGCTGTTTCACAGCCCAACACTCACAGAAGACTCCGCTCACCCACCTGCTCTCCCAACACACTGACACGGACGCACACGCGCATGTACACACGCACACACGCACACACACTCACACACACACTCACACACACACACACACACACACACACACACACACACACACACACACACACACACACACACACAGAACAGCTATTTGTTCTACAGTGCCAATGCAACAGAACCGCTGAGCCAACACTCCTCCTGACCTCGCCCTGGCTCTCCCAATGTGTGAGTATTAGCATGCTGCAGCACGTTGATCCAAAAGCCTTTTAGCTTATCGTTGCCATCGAAAACAAAGTTGATGATTATTCAGAATTATTTACTCACTTTCATTTCATAACGTCATCAATGACAAGTTAAGCATTGTTTTTGTTTCATATAAACAAATATATAGCCTATATATATACATATATATATATATATCCAGGACTCCTCATTTGAAGTCGCCTTCAACTCCCACACAATTACTTAGTCTTGAACAAAAACGGCAAACAATTCTAAACTACATAGCACATTTGTGAGCCTCTGTTTCCTCCACTTGTGCTGATGCTACATAAACAGGGTAACCTTGCAGGCCATGTTATATTAGCAAATTACTGTAAAAAAAAGAATATGGAAAGAGAAAAACATGTAAATGTTTGCATATGTGTCTGTGTCTTTGGAGAGAAAGTGAGGTGTGAGTGTAAGAGAGCAGGCACGGTGTGTTGCATGTGTTGGATAAAGATTAGTGTAGGTCTCTAAGTGTTGAATAAAGAGAGATTGAATGAAGAATCAAGAGAGTCAGTGGATTAAGGCCCAGCAGCCAACCGACGAGCAAACTGAGATTAGCCCACACTTAAAGGTCGGGCAGCTTTACAGGATACTGGGACACTTCCAAGGAGGGAAGAATAACTCAACACTGGCAACACAAACCATGACATTGTTCTCTCTTTGAGCGTATGAATTTCATCATGAAAACATGATTTTTTTTTAAACATTAAAAATGTTGAATGGCAGTGTTTGTTATCTGTTATGACATGATGCTCAGATAGATGTGTGACAGCTCTCAATTTGTTCATTGTTCTGTCCTCCCTGTATTTTCCAAAAAGACAGAAGAGCAGTAAGGTCTCTTTCTCTGGGATGTGGCTATCCTTACTCAGATTGAGCAAGTTTGTGATCGCAAAAAAAAAAATGCAAATAAAAGTGCTATTCACTCATGGAATACAGAAAAACTGCCACATGAAATCGTCCCTGGCACAAGATAGAAGTTTTGGCTTTCTCAAACAACTAATATCTGCTCCACCAGACAGTCTGTGTGTAATAGGAGCAGCTTTAGTCTGTCATATTAATAATGCTGGCATTTATTTTTTTAAATAAATATCTACAGCAAGATAATTCAGTTTCCTAATTATCTGGGATTTTCCTCTAGCCTGGTGCTACCAGACCATGGTACTTCATTTCATTTGTACAGAAGGTCTGGCAGTGCTGTAATTGGCAAACGTTCACTCATGGAGGCGGGTGTCTGTTAAAGTTTAAAACTATTGGATCTGCCCAGTGCCACTCTGGATTAGCCAACCAATCGCATAACGTTTGGTCGTCACGTGTGTCATGAGCCGGCTTCTGGCAACTGAAACTGGAGCGCGACTTCGACGTCATCGTTCTCAGCCACTCGCTCTGTTCGCTGATTGGACCGGCTGTCGAATCTCCGGCAAAACTGGGAAATGGGCTGTACACCCAGACTGACTACTGAAGGGAAAATACAATTTGGCCGGAAGTAGGCGGGCGGGCGGAGCCAGGCTAATTTTCCTCCATGTGCTTTTTTTTTTTATTTTTTTTTAAATAACTCATATTAACCATCCCTGACAGCTGCCGACAAATTTCTCCCCATGCCTGGCTGCTCAGATTTCTCTTTTTGACATAATTTTTTTTTTTTTTTAATATTCCAATTAACACAATCATTTTCATGCTCCAGTCATGTTTCCGATATCGTTGAATCATATTTGAATTTAAAGTGCGAGAAATCCAAACTAATCTAGTCATTCTTCATTGATATAAACAGACATTTGCACACAACACTACATTGGGGAGCAATCTCGTTAAAATAATATCAAGAGGGAGTCTGCTTAGCCTCTTTCACCCATTGCAAATGTTTAGAGTTTTGAAAATAAATACCTTATTTAAGCATATATTGCTTGGTGGGGTGCTGTTACCTTATATCACATTGCAGCATTTGGAAATCACCTGGCTCCATGCCAGTAAGTGGAAGATTTCAACACTAATCATCACTAATAACTTAAAGTGTATTACACTTGCCTGAGAGTGCTGCCGTGTGGAGAGTATAATGGCTGGATGTGAGCAACCACTTTGTATGTATTTTCAACACAAGTAAATCAATCCAATACACAAAAATGGAAGGTGTTTGAACTGCGTGCATGCTTAAATAAATGTGCATATAAAATATATGACATGCATATGCTTATGGCTGATTCCCCACTGATATTATACTTCAGCTAGCTATCTAAATGCCAAACTGTCACTGAATAAGAGTGCTTTGAGAAAATGATGAATAAGACCTCTTGTGTTCATATGAGTTCCAAACAAAGGGGGTTCCTTTCTGTATTTGCCACTAGAGAACCTCGTGACCGCTGTGGTAATCTGTGTTGTATTGTTTGTACATGTATGTTGTGTGTGTTTTTCGTTGTGTGTGTGTGTGTGTGTGTGTCTTTTCCGGGCTCGTTATCTGTAAAATGACTATAGGAATATGCTTCAATCAAAGGCAAAAGACAGTTTAGGAGGGATATATGAAGGCAAACCTTTAGATTACAACCAATGAATGATTATCTCATTCTTAAGGGGACTGCTGCTTATGTGTTGGCAGTGGGGTGTTTCTTTTTTTTTTTTTTTTTTTTTAATAAATATATTTTAAACTTTCTTAAAAATCTTATAAATCTTTTGACTGCAAAAATAGGTTACCTGAAATAAACAGCCTATTTTAACTTTTCATGTTTCTAACCCCTCGACCTCTTTTTAACTATTCTCTCCTTCTCTTCTGCGGTCTGCTGACTGTCACAGCCTTCGAAAAGAGAAGGCTCTACAGACAGCCAATAAGAGGTCTTTGAGTCAGAACAACCAGCCAATCAAAGCCTTAGCGGCAGAGGAATCAGCCAATCACAGACTAGTATAATGATGTTTACTGATATTGCTAATGCTAGCGCAGCGAGATTCAAACTTAAACTAACTATTGTCTCTGAGGTGGAGAAACACAGAGTAATCAGCCAAAGCATGGAGTTAACTAACACACAAGCAGAACCATGTTAAAGACACAACCCTCATATGTTGGAGAGGGACGATATACTAAACACTGTGCACCGCGAGAGGCTCACTGAAGCCCTGTACAGCAGCCCTATGACAGCAGCAAAGCAGCTACGTCATGAGCGCTAGTTCGCGGGATAACAGTTCAACAACCAATGAAAACACAATTCATTGTAACATATTCAACTTTAATAACATAACATAAACAAACATGCAAGAAAAAGTGCCGGCAGTACAATGCCAATTACATTAGTTATGGATTTATCCCGTCACCGAAGAACACCACTTTACCAATGTGCCTGTTCTGCGATCAGGTGTTCTCTAATGAGGCCATGAAACCCTCGCGACTACAGGAACATTTAGTGAAAAAACATCCTGAAAAATCAGCTGAAGATCCATCCTACTTTAAGTCTCTGAGGGCTCAACATTCAAGACGGCCCACCATCAACTCTGTTCGCCCGGAACGTCAATCAAAGCGAAAGCGGGTTGGTGGCGTCCTTCAAAATCGCTTTATTAATTGCTAAGTCTGGTTTACCGTTCACTGTGGGTGAGTCTTTGGTAATTCCGGCAATAAAAGAAGCAATATCGACAGTCATGGAGCGGGATGCTGCGCCAGTCATCAAAGCCATCCCGCTCAGTAACGATAGTGTTGCCCGGCGCATACGGGAGATGTCGCTCGACACTGAGCAGCAGCTGTGTGCCACCCTGCGTGCGTGTCCCTTCAGCATCCAGTTAGATGAGACAACAACTGCCGACAACAATGCCCTCTTAATGGGCTATGTTCGGTACTGTGGGGGATCTCAAGGATTACAACCAATGCTGATAGTGTTTTTTCCTTTTATGCAACCAGCCACCTGACAGTGGGTTA
This sequence comes from Hyperoplus lanceolatus, assembly GCA_026929865.2. Lineage (NCBI taxonomy): Eukaryota > Metazoa > Chordata > Actinopteri > Uranoscopiformes > Ammodytidae > Hyperoplus > Hyperoplus lanceolatus. The sequence goes on along the minus strand of CM049407.1, from coordinate 17,011,768 downwards.
AATCTGCCTATCATAGAACATGCTCATATTGGGATTTTTTTTTAAATAATTCTTATAAGAAACCAAAACAGCACAGAAAATATGTTTTATTGTTGATAGAGGATGTAGCCAAAACATATTCTTAATTGTGTGTGTGTGTTTTTTTTGGTTTTTTTTTTTTTTGGGGGGGGGGGGGCGCTAGAGTATCTCGGTAAGGTTAGGGGGGTGTTTGCTCAAAAAAGGTTGAGAACCACTGGCCTAAATGAAGCAAATAGGGCTCCACAGGGGTCCATTTTGGTCATGGTCATCCACTGGGAAAAACAGTTTCAGTTGGGGACAAAGTTTTTTTTTCTGTCATGCATATGACTCGAACCACTTGAGAAAAGTTCCAGGAAGTCCTAATTAATTACTAAAGAATGTGAATGTGTTACATTTGTAGGAACTAGCTCAGGGGGATACGGAGCCAGGGGATTAGTTAAACAAGTCACTGTTAGCAAACAAGCTGCATAATTTGTTACTGTGCACACTTCAAGTTCAGACTGTAATGTACATACTTTTTTATATATGTATTTCAAAGTGAATTTGGAGGTTTCACAAAGAGGGCAGGTTGAGCTGAATAGAAAATTGTCTGTCAGCCGTCTCCTAAATCCACATCTGATGAGGTGGGGATTCTCTCCTGAAGAGATCAACATGTTCTCACATCAGGTTGAAGTTATCAATGAAATGTATCCTAAACTAGCATTTGAGAGCAATGTATTCAGTAGGTGGCTGAATTTATTTATCTTTCTGCCAATAGTTGGAGGAGACCCAATGTCAGATGACTGCACATTTAGCTGATAAATCTCCTTTTAAAAGTCATGCATAAACAATGTTGGACTTTAAACGTTAAGGAGAAAAGGTGTAAGGGTAAGTGTAAGGATAGTGTGTAGTGAGAATCAATCAGACCAGTTGAATTGCAGCCTTTCAGTTTCAGAAATGTTTTCACAAGGGATCATAAAACACTATTGAACATTAGTGAAATGCTAATAATTTATTTAAAAGGATAATGCTAATTAGTGTGAATGTGATGTAATTAGGGGAAACACACACATTTTTACTACATAAAAGTATAATATTGAAAACATATTTCACATTTCCAGTTTTCATAGTCATTTTATACACTCTTATGTTTACCATTTAGTTCTTACACTACAACAATTACACAGTGGTTAAATATAATGTGCTTAAAACTAGTAGGTATAGCAAAGGGTGAAGGGGGCAGAGAGAGAGGGTGATAGAAAGACAGAGTGAGAAAGAGAAAATTATGCCTCATGAGAGATGAGAGGAACACATAGTTTCCACCAAGGACAAATAGGAAAGAGGGTAGAGGAGAATAAGACTGAAAATCTGTTGAAGTGCAGCACTTTGAGGAGTGCTGAGCATAGATAATTATACATTATGTATGCTAACGTAAAGGGTATTGAGTATGTACTTAGATGGCTATTGAAAAGTGTGAGGAAAGGACATTAAAAGCTTACATATTGGATAGAGGAGAGAGAGAGAGAGAGAGAGAGAGAGAGAGAGTAAGAGAGAAAAAGTGATTAATGTAAAGAGCACATTTCCCACACATTATGACACAAATCCTTTTTTGTATTGTGTTCTGCATTGGATTGCAATTAGTGGATGCTACATCAGACCACCTATGCCTGTGACAAAATTGTCCTTTTTTTACACCATTCCGTGAGAACACACACACACACACACACACACACACACACACACACACACACACACACACACACACACACACACACACACACACACACACACACACACACACACACACACACACACAGACACAGATGAAAGCCCCTTGGTGGATCTAATTGAAGAGATTAGATGTTATCCTGTTATATCCCAGCCAATTTCAGCCCATATCCAAAAGTAATGCCTGGGAATTCAGGGGTTACGGTAACCTCCACAAACAGCATAGCTGTTCCCTTCAGTCAGTAAAACAAGTCCCTTACTTAATACTCCGCTTTTAGATATGCCATAATAAAAAAAGGTAATAACTTTACCATAAACTTTACCATAGCTTGCATAACATCACAGTAGAGCAAATGCTGTTTGAGAGGACATTTGATCCCCAGTGGATTCACCCATTGAAAACATGACACTATTTGAAATTCTGAATAGAACGAAAGCTGAACAAGACTGCCTGTATGTGGAACTTAGGAAAGGTAGGAGAAAAAAAACAAGCCGGGAGGAAAATAAGAGAACGAGAGTCATGTATCTCACTCATCTAGTGGTGTGTGTGACCCCTCTGCAGGACCGGCGTTTAATTAGTGTCTAAAAATAAGTCCACTAGTAATGATTACCTCATGTGTATCGCAAATGACTCCACTGAGGCAATGTAGGTGTGTGTTTGTGCATGTCCGTTTTTGTGTGCAATTACTGTACGTATATGTATCTGTGACCTCTGCCCAAAAAGTGAGATACACTAGCGTGAAAGTGAAAGGGCAAAGGAAAGTGGGACTGAAATATGTTACTTAATCAGCTGTGCGTGGGTTTCCACCATATAAAAGATACAGCAGTATAAGCTCCGTATGTGTAGGTGAATGCAATCTCCCACACAGTGTTGGATGAGATTGGTCACATGTTCTCCATAGCAGGTTAAATGTAATCCGTGCACATAACCTGGGAAAAAAGAACCAAATGACCAATTAGGGTAATGTTTGCACTCTAATGCTCTTATTTGCGTGCAGTGATAACAAAGGTTACTATACCCTTGATACCCCCCCTCCCGCCCCATTAAACACACACACACACACACACACACACACACACACACACACACACACAAACAGGCCAACAGCTTAGCTTAACCTTCGGATATCCTCTCCACTATTGACACCTACAGGTCTCACTGCACCCTCCCTCCACATCTTCCCATCTCACTTCTTGTCATCACTAATTCCTGTAATAATCACATGATAAAGAGCCAATTCATTGAAGGTAAATATACATAGATGATACATTTAAAAGGCGTTTGTTTTCACATAACCATTGGCCTTAAGACATTCTGGCATGGACCCAACTTTTGCTTTCTTCTAATGGCAGACAGGAACTTCATACCATTTATCCTATAGAGTTGCTTGTTTTACAGTATATCCACTATTAATTACAAATCAAATCGCTAAAATAAAACATAAAACATGCCTGGAATTTCAGCCCAACATTAGCACTGTAGCACTGAGTCAAGAAATTAGATATTATATTGCCAATACAGCCGCAGAGCAAATTTGGATCTAAGTAAGGGCCTATTCACAGGGAAACAGCCTACACAGTTCAAATGAATGTAACTCTTTCTTTGTAGCTGAAGGGACAATACTATGTTAGAAAAGCAAGAGCACATAACACAATACAAATTCCCTGACAGTACACAATACATAGCAAAAAAAGTAAGAAAAAATACATCACTGTAAAGTGAAATGCACAACAGAGAAAAAAAACAAGTTACTGGAATAATGACAAAAACGTTTTCACACGTTCACAATTATAGTTACTGAACTTAAAACAAAATGAGGGATGATCACTGCAATTGTCATGAATTGGGCCAGTGAGTTATACATTAGCCAACAGGTAAAATTATACATACATATAAATACATTTTTTAAAGAATTATGCTTAAGAATAACTACTATATACTGATGTTACTATTTATGAGTTTAGCTAAGCTATCAGACTGGCCTGTAATGAGGCCAAAAAGGCATACAAATCCATCACAGTCATGGCAAATTCTATGATTACTATTGATGCTGCTCATCAGGGATCTCATTGCCTCACCAAGAATGATTGGTTTTGTGTGGAAGGGGCTCCATGTATGTGGCTGCAGCCTCAAATTTTGTGTGTGTGTGTGTGTGTGTGTGTGTGTGTGTGTGTGTGTGTGTGTGTGTGTGTGTGTGTGTGTGTGTGTGTGTGTGTGTGTGTGTGTGTGCGTGCGTGCGTGCGTGCGTGCGTGCGTGCGTGCGTGCGTGCGTGCGTGAGTGTGCGTGTGCGTGTGCGTGTGGCGGGGTGTGATGGGGTTGCGGAGTGTTGGTGAGGCTGTCTGGTGATTAATACTCTTATTTGCCGCTGCCTCTCCCTCCTCAGCCCTTTCTCGGCCCAAGGTTAGTTTGGAAATATCTTGTGAGATTCCAATATACATATAGTGTGCACTACATGGCACTTAAAATCCCATGAGTTTATGGCTGTATTTTTAAGTGCACAAGCAGTAGATTTTAAAGTGTTTTGCAAGGTTAAGTGATGGCAGTCCATTTTAAGAGGACCCTTAAAACGGTCTGTCTTGACACAAGACTTTGTAAATTTGCACAGAACATGGATTTATGTTGTTGTTACATAATTGCTAATGAATCATATTATGTATAATGGTTTAGAAATGTCTTCACTTAAGAGATTGTTATGGATGAATTTCAAATGTTTCTTATTTTTTCTTGCTTCTCTGTGATGTGTTGTTAAAGATGTTTATAGTGCCCATACACATTAGCAGAGATGTGCACTGATGCACACCTTCCACTGATTTAATAGGCTATAACCCATTTGACTTACACTGTCATGTACAAAAGTCTCAAGGTTAATTGCTATAGCATGTGTCAGTTCCAGACCCATAAGCTGTGGCTAATTAACACTTGGAAAGCAGAGATAATATCCAATAACTGACTATGGACAAAAAAAAAATAGATTTAGTTTTACATTGTTATTGACAAATCTATCTCAATGTAACTTAGCAGTCAAAAATATGAGCCAAACCACCGCTGAACATTCTCACAAAAACAATCTTTAGCAGCGTCAAATCATCTCTATTTTGTCCCAAAAATAAGACAATGATGGCTGTCACCATGTTCCTGCGGGACTTCCCTACTAAGGTAGTATTACAGGGAGCAACTAGGCAAGAGCAGATCTTGCTGCGTCCAATACACCATACATCTAGTAATTGGATCATTTCATCCAGTTTTTTTAGCAATATACTTGCAAACTTTACTGTGATTAAAATGCTCATGTGCGAACATGTGTTTTGAGAAATGCAGAGGCTGAAGAATTATATTAGCATGATTATTGGTTTATATCCTGCAACTTTCTTTGAAGTGAATGCCATCTTGAAACCAAGCATCCAGTTCTTATACTACACTGCATGATCTGTGCTTACTCAATTTTAAGAACATGCTGTTGATAAATGTTCAAAAAATATATAATATTCAAGCAAATGCAGTATTTTCTATGGGGAGCCACAGGTAATTGATCAGTCTCTTCAATACATTTTGCTATTGGCACTTTTCCATCCTGTTTTACTGCACCCAATTGAGAAATGTTCATTAGGATCTGTATTGCTGTTTTAAAAAGCACACCTTCAGCGTTCAAAAAGACAGTAAGCTTTATTATGACAAGTGAGAACCGACAAAGCGAACGGACATATAAACAAAAAAATAAAATAAAAAATAAAAGAATCTAATCACTGTGCCCACTCACAAGCCTGCCTTTTTATCTGGAGTTTAATCTTGGTAAAAAAAAAAATACGGATCTAACTGCAATATCACAATATTACATTAATTATCCAATGATTAAGGCCCTGTTCTCACGGTGAAAACGTGATAGTTTTCCCGTTTTTGGTTTAAAAAAAAAAAACCCCGTTCAGACACAATTTATCTGACATCTTCATGTTTTCAGAGGAAACGGGACGAAATCGCTGTAGTAAGCATGCCATGTCAGCAGTTGGCGGTACAAGGTAGTAGTAGATAGCTTTTCCGGTACAATTTGAGGCATAAAACCTTACTGTAACCGAAAATTAATGCCACTAACGTTCATAAAGCGGTTGGTGTAAGCTTGGGGATTGTAAATGACAAGCTTTCTGTCCTCTTATTTCACCCATTGAACTCGTGAAAATAGAAGACATGCTGGTAGTGAAGGGGCTTTGTGAGCGGCTATCTTTCCTGTTAGGTGTACTTCAAAATAAAAGTCAACTCACGTTTGTCCAGTGAAATGCTATTAATATTTAGCCAGTGACATGCTTTTACTGTGAAGCCGTAGCCTTGATGCTCCTTTTGTTGAACAGTAACTTAACCGCTGCGAACTATGGATAGTGTTTTTTAATGTAGAGAGAGCCGTGTCCTTGTCATATACAGAAGCTACACACGTAAATTTTGCTAGAAAAACCAGCAGAGCACAAATCTTTCCCCAGACAAAGTTGCGGTTGCATGGTATCAATAACTTACTAATAGACTATAGACTAAATTGGCGAGTGTTATATTTGAGCCATGCACGACACTCTCCACTGATCACAGTGATGGTGCCGCGGAGACACCGTGCATGTTATGTTGTCTTCTAACTTTATAACTCGCGTGTGGGTATTTTGACAGCAAATGTTATAGACTATGCATACGTGAAGTGGAGCCGTGACGTCAGCGTTATCAGGGGAAATGGTTTCAGTGTTTACAAGAAACCAAAACCGTAGTGTTTTCCAAAAAGTCCTCCCTGGGAGTAGATCTCAAAAACTTGCGGTTTCATGCCTGCGTTTGCTGTTTTCATGTACATGATATAGTGCAACCGCGGGAATTTTTCCGCGTTTGCACCATTTCTTGTTGCCGTGAGAACAGGGCCTACGGGGCACTTTACACGACAACACGAAACGGTGCAAACGCGGAAAAATACCCGTGGTTGCACTATATAATTTACAGGAAAACAGCAAACGCAGGCATGAAACCGCAGGTTTTTGAGATCACCTCGGAGGGAGGATTTTTTGGAAAACTTAACGGTTTTGGGTTCCTGTAAACACCGAAACCATTCCCCCTGATAACGCTGACGTCACGGCTCCACCCTCACACATGCGCATTGCGTTTGGAGATAAATAGGCATGCGCCGTCTTTGTAGGTCCATGTGCGCCAGTTGGAAAACAACAACAACAATGGCGGATCACCGAGCTGTATTCATTGTGCTCATGGACGTTGTGCTGTTGCTGATGAATTTGTTATAGTGCCAACAATCACTCCTCCAAGCAAATAGGGAATTTCTGTTTTTTATTGTTTTTCACAGAGCTGAGAAAAAGAAGTGTTCTCGCGCAGGCGCGCCTTTTTATTCAATTCTTACAGCCGACACCGGATGCACCGGAAATGCTATCTACTACTACCTTGTACCGCCAACTGCTGGCCTGGCATGCTTACTACATCGATTTCGTCCCGTTTCCTCTGAAAACATGTGCACGGGTGAAGATGTCAGATAAATTGTGTCTGAACGGGTTTTTTTTTTAAACTTACACTGTGAAAACTATCACGTTTTCACAGTGTAAACAGCCCCTAAGATGCCTATCATCATCCATCATCTGTCACACAGGGTTGTGTTTCTTTCCACCACATTATCATGTAAATGAACGACTCTTCAATCAATTAACACACTGATCCTTCTCAGTTAGTGCTTTAGATAATCAGAGATTATAAGAATAATTAAAACACACAACTGTCATCCTTGACAGCAAGGAGGGACATTTACATTTTCCTCTCCATTCTGGAATTTAATCATTTCTCACTCAATATTATCAAAAATAAAATGTCTACCTTATCCATCAGAAATCATTGTGGACAATCATCCTCAAAACAAAGTCTTAATGATGCCACAAACATTCTGCACAACAATTTGTTTTAATCTCTTTACTGACGTCATGCAGTGTCGCCAAGCTCAGTAACTGTGCAGAGCTAATTGAAGAGAAGAGACATTTTCCCTGAGGTTTCAACTATCCTCATCCCTATTTTTCACTTTCCCCCGCTCTACCCTTCTTCCCCACATCCTGCCTCTCTCTCTATATGTCTGTCTGATGAACACTTGATTACTCAGAAACTGTAGGAAAGAAGGAGGGAGGTTGGGAAATAAATTGATATTAATAACTGTGATTTGGCTGGCAGCATTTTGCCTGGCCATTTTCACATTTTGTTTAAGATGCGTGACATTATTCTGAAAAATGAAGAATCGCTGACTTGAAGACAAAAATAAAGGGGATTCAAGGATAAAGTTGCAGCTGTGCATGATAATCATGGCAATTGTTCCCCATTATTGGAATGCATATGGAAATTAATATTCTATGTATATATACATGTGTGTATATAAATATATATCAACTGGTATCTAATTGCCAACTCTCATCTTAACTAGACAAACTGATATTTCAGTTTCCACGGCAACCATAAGAGGATTGACTTCCCTGACATGCCACACATTCATGCTAGGCGTACAACAGTAGCCGAGGGAAGGAGGCCTGACTCTTGATCCCTATTGAAATGAACCATTACACGGTTGGGCAGTGTCCTTCAACTAGGTTGCAGTTTACAGGAGTTTGAACCATACGAGTGATCTCGGGCTGGTAGGGTCATGTTGTGTAGATCAGAGGTTCACAGAGTATAGGAAAGTTATACATAAATATTACATAATGAGAACGGGGAATGATGGAGACGGACAGAACCTCCTGACCCTATGCTTGTTGTTCTTGTTTTTCTTGGTCTAAATAACATGGTTTAGGGTGTCAGCTCCTATCTGAGCTGCTGCACCGAATATCTGGACCAAGGTAATGTGGTGCATCGTTATTTGTAGCCGAGTTTCAGTACCAATGATTAACCCAGTAAACTATTCTCATTGATACACACACACACAAATACGTATACACAAATACATCTTCAAACATGAACTTATTGCAACACAATGGGCGACAAATGGCAATCGACGCAAAGACAGATTTTCCACAGAACTGCACACTGCACACTGCAAGCTGTACGAAATAATAAGTCTAATAAAAAACATTAATTCATACTACTAACAAAAGCCCAAACAGAGCCTCACCAGACAGGGCCTCAGCATCGAGGCAAACAAGAGCTTTTGCACGCGGCAGGTAATTACGAAAACAAATGAGTTTTACCAGAATGCACCATTTTCACGACATTTCACTTCATCTTTGTAAAGTACACAAACAGTCTTAACCGGGAATCCCAAATACACTGAGAAAATAAGAAAGAAGATAAGCATGTCACTGTGGCTGCTGCACTCATGCATGGAATCACAGTCACACACATAGTAGTGCACAGTACATGCACAGCCCAATGTAAATGGGCAGATAAGATGATAAATACTAGGAATACGGAGGCATCATTAATCTTTGAGAAGATGAGGTGTAGTAATTAAGGTTGCTGACACATGGCAGACTCCCATGGGGAGGCTGTGACAGAGTTAGACATGGGAACAGCAAGCCCCTCTACCTGTGCCCAACCACCTCTTAGTGGGGTGCTGAGGTGAACCTTCATTGTCTGGCAGCATGGCTGACGCCCTCCCATCCTCATAATGAGTATTTGAATTGCTGCAGCCCCCCTATTTTGCCATTTCACTCCTTCCGGATAACTTCTAAAAACAACAACAGCTCAACAGTGAGATTTGAAATCTTTAAATATACAGCGTAAACCTGCGTTAAATGCTTTGAGGCACTAATGTAGCACACAGGGCAATAAAACAACTCGCGACACTTGACAGATGAAACAATAAAGATACATCAACTGCAAATGCAGACAAAGCCTGAGGCAATGTATAGCAATGATATGTTTTCATTTCTTGAAAACAATAAAAAAAAGTGATTTAAAAGTAATTGTAGTTTGTGTGGGGAAAAAAAGTCTGAAGAATTTGGTCTCAAATCGCTTGAATGTGGACAAATTGAGCAAGGCTAAAATAATTGGCACACAGTGGCATTATCTTTAATGTAGCTCTTCACTTTATCCTGCATGAATATTTATGTGGTATGAATACTGATGACATTAAAGAGAGAGAAAAAACAAATGTAGACAAAGCGTACATGTATACACTATATCACAGTATTTATTGCATACATCTGCAAATGGCAGGAAAATCACAATGTCAGTCACAAAGAGTGTTAAACAGGATATAGTGTCTTAATATTAACGCTCCCTAAAGTGGCATCTGCATCAAGATCTATGGAGGTCAGTAAAAAGGTTCAAAATGCCAGTCAACAGTTATACATTTGACATTTGGTAACCGTGATGCTTGTGAATGTGTGTGATATGTAAGGAAAAACAGAAGAGCAACTCTTCCTCAAGTGACTGAATTTGTCCATGCGGGGCTTTTTCACTGGGTTTTAGCAAGAACAGTATAGTCCACAGTTACACAGAGAGCGACATTTTAGTAAGACCACAATGGTTAAGCCCCTTATTACAAAGATCAATGCACATTTGGGAGTTCAGTGGTGCAAAAACCAAAGGTACTGGTCTACAGAGATTTATGTTTTTCTTTTGGAAGAATTGTGTTCATTCCTCCAGTAGAGTTCAGAGACTTATGGAATAAATGCCAAGGCACAGTGAAGATGTTTTGTAAGCATGTGTATTACTGAGACAAATACAGTATCAATACACATGTTCTGTTCTCATGCTTAACAGAAACTAAATGACATGTTATATCTACTTTTTTTTGAAAAATATTAAGCGTTTCCTTTTTTGCCTTTGATTTTACTTTCAACTACTATCCAAAGTCCAGTCATCATAATTTCTGTAAGGATCAGTGATATTCCAACTGACTAATAGTGAAATGAAATGGTGTGTTGGAATGTGTTGTATTGGTTTTGGAATTGATTTGGGTTTCAAGGGATTTTGGGTTATCTTTGACTGTAGTGATTCACACACTGCGGTGCAAAATTAACATAGTTTAACAACATAGATTTGAGTAATGAACATTGCTTTCACTGCAGCGCTTGTGACTGACATCTGAAATTGGATTTGCACTTCTTATAAACTAAACCAGTCTGACTTGCTTGCTCGCAATTCACTGGATAAATACACAGTGCCAACACAACATCAAAAGTGCCTGCTGGAGTCCACTCAAACACAGGAAATAATCTGGCGCTACTGTGTGTTGATTGGCAAATGCTTTGCTTGAGTTATTCAGTGATGTTTGCTTGTCAGCATAGGGAATGTTGCACTTTTTTTGTTGTATCATCAAACTCAACACAACAACAACAAAAAACAGCCTGGCTTTTGTGGTGGTTCACTGCTGTAGACATTTTCAAATTCTCCAGCTTGGGCTACGCTTCTTTCACTTCACATCCCACTTGTATCGGGGGTGTATGGATCTACTGTTACCGTACATTTACATCCTAAATAGTTTATACACCATTCATTCTGGTGATACACAACCTGCATGAGCCTTATTCTATAGCTTCTTGACAGAAGAACGATTGATTGTGTTCATTATTGCCGCATGATTTCAAGAAAGTTATTAACACCAATATGTCCGCCCACCTACACTATACTGTAACTCTTCACAATGTCTTGTGCATCACATTTGCTGCTTGCTTTAAAGGCTGAAGTAGGAATTCCTCTTCTTGGCTTTCTTCTCTGGCTTCCTGTGTGGAAAAGATTTGATTGGTTCTGTGGCACTTAAGAATGAGATTGGCCCTGTAATATCTCAGGTCTTTTAACCTCTCATGTCTCCCCCAGATATACAGTATTGTAATTCAACTGACCTAAAGATATGGGCTTTACACAAGAGGGATCATGGAACTGTGGTACAGCTTATAGTGGTCTTAATAAAGGAAACAATTCTATGCAGAACTAAGGCATAAGAATGCACATTCTGACGCAGCCCGGGATACAATAGACAGAGGGAATGACGTCAAGAGAAGACCCTATTTATCTTGACTGCAATTCCAATTTGTTCTTCGTGCTGAATAAGAACAAGTTTCTTTCTAAAGGTATGGCATGTACACACAACACAACTACTCATTGGGGGCACTCGTGATGTAGTGATTAGAGCATCCCCCATAGAGGCTCAGTCTTCAGAAGCAGCAGACCACAGGTTTCGAATACGGCCCTTGTATTGGTCGTGCATGTCATTCCCCTCTCTTCCCAATTTCATCTGTCTAATAAAGCCTGAAAATGCCAAAAAAATATCTTAAAAAAAATTACTGATTTACAGTTTAGGAAAACAAGGGTTTTTTAAATAGATGTGAAAATAGAACTGACCAGTACTTCAAAGGTATAGGAGAACATGGTGAACTGCAGACATTCTAGAAACAAAAATTGCACTGAAACACTAACGCCTAATGAGAACAGTCCTACCGTCCGCACGCAACATGTCACACTCCTCTTTCCCCCACCACGTCACTATAGTTTCATGCTCAGAGAAATCCAATCCATCATAATTACAAGGATGTCTGCCTATATTGATCACATGTTAGTCAAGCAAGACTGACAGTGATCAGCCAAAATTAAAATAGATGTGTGAGTACCGGGCCTGAGCTAAGGGACTTCTACTTCACTCTGTCTGAGCGGCACACGACTCTGCGAAGCCTTTAAGTGTCATTTTGATAGATCTCTTTCCCCCCTCTCTCTCTCTCTCTCTCTCTCTCTCTCTCTCTCACTCTCTCTCTCTCTTTTTCCTCTCTGTCGCTTGCTTGCTTGCTTGCTCTCTTGGGCACATACACTGATTCACTGGTATACATAACCTGGCATACAGTTCAGATGAAGTACATAATACATACTGGGCAAATGTCGTTTTTATATACATTTTTTGTGCATGTGAGTGTAGCGCGGCTCAGGGACATTGCTTCTGTGCTTGTAAAACTTGAGTCATCATGAGTTATATGTGATAACATGCCCACTAAGATGCATACACTGTAGGGAGTTATGGCTACTCCACTCACACGCACGCACGCACGCACGCACACACACACACACACACACACACACACACACACACACACACACACACACACACACACACACACACACACACACACACACACACACACACACACACAAACACACCATCATCGTCATTCCTCAAATTTTCACATTGTTTTCATCTTCATTTTAAATCACTCATTTCATCATCATCGTCAATCTGAAATCCCATCTGTACTTTTTGACGCGCTCTCATGCATCACACGTCTCTTTTTCTAGTTAGTCTCGACATTTGCCATGAATAGATTTTGATATATTCTTTATAATTTAATTCACTCGCTCTCCTCATTTTCATCTCGTATTTTCCTCCTTCCATCAAGCCTCCCACACCTAATTTCTCCACTGAAGGTGTCAGGGTGTCTCCATCGTTCTCTGTGGAACATCTGAAACCTTAATAGCCCCAAATGATAGAGAGAGAGAGAGAGAGGAGGGTTAGCACAGTGATAGCAGACAGATGAGTGAAGAGTGGATGGGAAACTGATAGATGGGGCTGTGAGGAAGAGGTGAGAAAAACCCCATTGGAGCGAAAAAATATATGTCCATGGTATAAAAGTGAATGATATGGAGGAGATGAGGTACTGTAATTAGGGCTAGGTATCATTCTAAATGTTTTGATATCGATACAGATACCCCTGACTTCAATACCGGTTCATATACTTTTTGCAATAGCAATGACAGTTTATGAAATCCGTTGTAACAAGATGACATTAGATATTATGGTAAAACAATGTTAGTTATATTTTTCAGCTCCTTGGCTCCTATTTTACAAAATATAAATACATTAAACTTTAAAGTAACGGCCTTTAGAATACTACACATGCTCAATCTCCTGAGCCACTGCAGCTCGAACAGAATATACTGTAGCAGCAACAAGGAACAAAATGTAAACCATACAATGAATCAGTGCAAAATGAAAATGTGCTAGTCAATATGTGACACTCATTGACTTATACTGTGTAACCCACGTTGTAACTTAAATGTATTTTTCCTGCCTCCACACAGCCAATCACCAACGCTGAAGGACAAGGCATTTTTCAATAGACGACATTTCGATACTCAACATTTTCCGATATTTAATGTTATTGAGGCATTTCTGTCGGTGCCAAAAAAACATTGAACTTCGATACCCGGCCCTAACTGTAATTGGCGCAGCAAAGACAAATGGAAACGGGCAGGGTGACTGAGAGAGTGTACTGTGAGGAAACAAATATAGGCTATACCTGCAATGTTTACATTAACCTTACGTTAGATTGTATGTTTCTGCTTTTTACAGGTAGTATACTGCTATGTGCATAGCCCCACTGCCCCAATACAATAGCAGCAAGGAAAGAGGACCCTGGGTATCTGTGTTGTTCCCCATGTGTAAATGTGTTACCATCCAAACAAGCAGCTAAGCAACAAGCAGCTGGCCGGTCATGGCAGGAACATCACACCCAGCTTTCACCTCAGTAGCATACTGAAGGCTGAGAGAGACAAGCAAAGTGCAAATGCACCAGGTTTATGCGTGATCACTCCTTGCATGCTGGCCAAAGCACACACACACACACACACACAACTGCACCTTGTTCACACACACACCTACACACACACACACGCACACACACACACACACACACACACACACACACACACACACACACACACACACACACACACACACACACACACACACACACACACACACACACACACACACACACACACACACACACACACACACACACACACACACGCCCACAGTCAAAATTAACACATTTATGTTTTCAACATCTTTCAGATTATGGCTCAGCGGGGAGGACAGCAGGAACGAAAGTGACAACACAGAGGCTGAGACAAGAGAAAGAGGGAGGGAGTAGGCTACCACTTGTTTTTGTCCATCTTTCATGTCCCAGATAGAAGTGGACAGTGGCTCATTTAGTATGGGAGTCACACACAGACATAGTCAGGGAAGGGTACAGACACAGAGAAAGAATAAGGGCTTGTTTTTTCAAATTGCTACTTGGTAGGGGTAAGTGCTCTGCAGCGGTGTAGTAAAAACCACATACCATTTTGGAACTAGATATCATGAAAAGTAGAGGGGGTGTGAGAAATGAGAAGAAAAAAAATCAAGCGAACTGGAGCAGTGGACTCAACAAAGAATGAGGAGTTTATATGGGAAGGGAAAAGGCTGTGGATTCAGTTTAGTCAGTCTTTTCTCTCTCTAGATAAAGCTGCCATGATCTGGGTCGATGCAAGGTCATTTAAATACAGAATGGTTGCTTCAGCAAGTTCGCACAAACACACACATGTTCTGACAGGAGAAACGAAAATTAAATGTTTTTAGATGATGTAAAAACAAGCCGGATTAGTCACACACCCTTAGACACACGCAGTGAAAAAAGCTAAAGGGTAATAAAATAGGCCCCTGCCAAATTCAATTTGCAAAGGGCTAGAGCCAGAGCATGCAGACAGGCCTAGATGAGTATTAGTCATATGATAGAGCAGACCATCCATCCATCACACACACACAGACACACACACACACAAAATACAATGTGAAGGAGATGTGATAAGAAATAATGTAGGTTGACAAGTAAGTGTGAGAACAATGCATCTAAATGATAGCATCTACCAATAACTGAATGGTAACTCTGTATGTTACTTCCACCCGTAAACCAGTTTTCTTAAATTAGGGGTCGCATCATCTTATTATTTGTGCGAATATGTGAGTTTGTGTGTGTGTGTGTGTGTGTGTGTGTGTGTGTGTGTGTGTGTGTGTGTGTGTGTGTGTGTGTGTGTGTGTGTGTGTGTGTGTGTGTGTGTGCCTGTGTTTGTGCGTGTGAGACGGAGTGTGTTCATTACCACTGACCTCGGGGGAAAGCAAGATTATTAGAGCTATTGTTTTGTGAAGGACAAAGCCGAAGGTTGCAATCCCAGTCTGTCTGTACCTTTCCATATACCCCCTGGGTAAGACAGTGACGTAACAGGCAAGAACGGATGCAGTCTGAAATACATTTTACTGTATATTACCATTTAGGTCTTTATTCCCTAGACAAGCTCTCTCTCTATCCAGGGTCTCCTTCTCTCCTCTTCCTTCACACAATATGTCTCACTCATATAACCTGGATCACAAAAGTGGAAATATGTGGAGAAATGTGCTTGGCGTGAACAGGAGACCCAGAAAACTGAATGTTGGGAACTTGTAAAAGGCTAGTTCACACTGCAGTTGACTTTTGCAGCGATGCGATATATACTGTACAGTATACTGCATGTTTGAAGGTAGGGGAGGTGAGATACACTATGCTCAATATACGGTATCAATATTTCCTGTACAAATCGTCCACATTTAAAATGACTGATGTTTCACAACTTTAAAGAGGACCTATTATGCTACTTTTCTGGTCTTAATTTCTTGTTTTACACTGCTATAGAGCAACCTGACACGAATCACATCACAAAAAACTGTAGATTTTCGGGAAGCTTTTTCTCTTATTTTGGCGATCCAGCACATCCTGTCAACACTTGAGTGTGTGTGCTTCGGCTCCCTCCCCCCCCCCCTCCTGCAAACCCCACTCCGTTGTGATTGGTTACCTTCCTTCCGGAACACTTTCAGTGGCGGGAAGCACGAGCATGGACCTATAAGGGCGCGAGGCAGACGCGAACAGGGAAGTGACAGCATTACCATACATGGAAACATCCGCGTGGTGACGTCACACATTTTTATGCAACGTCACAAATTATGAAAGGCTAGACCGCTTTGAACACGTAACTTCTCCACTGTGTTTAGTGGTCTGCGCAGACACCCCAGACGGTCAGCAGGGAATACGTCGAAATGCATGTAAGTCATTATTTGATAATTTAGTATGGTTAAGTATGACTATGAATCATCATAACAACGTTTATAGGTCATAAAAGTCAAAAAGCATCATAGGTCCTCTTTAAAGGAATACACATGTGAACATTGCAACATGTTTTGCACAATGTATTTGGTCATACTGTTTGTGTTAGCATTTAAAAGGAATCTCTTACTAATGCAACTCAAGGGTTTGCAATGGAGAACATTTGAGAGTTGTATAAACATTCATAACAATATGGCTCATATTAGATAAAATTACACTTTTGAATCTATTTTTTGCGCAGAACACTTTCACCCATCCATCACTTCTACTGAAAGTGCTTTTCATGCCCTATATATGAACAGTAGGGAAGGTTTGCATAATGCATATACATGAAAAGTTGTGAACCGTAGCTTATACCAAGAGGAATGATGCCCCTTTATGCTGTGGGAAATAATTATCCTGGAACTAGCTGCACAGTTTAACCTAGAAGAAGTGTGCATTCAAACAGGAGCAGATCAGAACATTTTGAGAGCTGTCTTGTTTAAATATGGGAAGAATATAAAACAGGAATATTAGAGCTAAAGGGAAGGTCACTATAATAGGTCCAGAAAGCGTCCCTGTGCAGTAAATAAATGTAAAATTCATGATAAGTCTTTTATTGTCTTTTTTCCGTCAGATTCTTTGTTCCTTCTCGTCCACTCCCATGATAGTCTACGGTATCGTCATGCCAACCCACGCTCTACTTCACAGTGGGATAAATCTTCTCATGTGTGCGCCCCCAGGGATGTCGATGCATGCAATCTGTGTGCTTGCGTGTAGTCATGCGTGTCTCTGTGCGTGTTTGAGTGAACGTTTTCATTACCTCTGCCCTACATTTTAATCTGGTTTCTTTTCCTTATACGTCCTTAAAGCATCCATAATTCTCCTCAGTGTGGATATCTTTATAAAATTTAAAAAAAATCCTTAATCAGTAGTGCCATTCAAACATGCTTATATAGATCTATAATGAATGAATGATGCAATCTGGGATGAACAAAACCATGCACCAATAGGGCTTATCTTTTTCCTTTTTCACTGTATGTTCTTGTGAAACTTCTGCAGTCAAGCGCACGCACGCACGCACGCACGCACGCACGCACGCACGCACGCACGCACGCACGCACGCACACACACACACACACACACACACACACACACACACACACACACACACCCCAATGGGTAAGATTGCTTGGACCCCTAAAACGTCAAGGTCACCCTCAGAGTTCAAATACCATCACTTTGTTTCTAAACCAGTCTTCAAATGAATCCTGATAGAAGTCACTAATGCGATCAACCTTTTAGCCTCAATCCTAAAGCTGAATTGTCCAAGTGGACTTTGATGAGGCAAGGGACAGTAACATACCCCCTTGATGATTCCTGAGACTGCACAAAAGATAAAAAAAATCAATATAAAAACTGTGTACAAGTGCACGCACCCAAGCTTGTGCCGTTATAGTTGAGGGGCCAATTGTTTGACTTTTGGACATTTGTCCAGCCGTAACGCTTTCCTTAACCTCCAACCATTAGTTTACATCAAAGCTTGGGTAAATGGTGCTCACGAGGGCCGCTTTCTGAGTTCTAGGATCTTGAAGGTGTCATGTGCTAGCCCAGGGCTGAACACAAACACGAGGACACACACACACAGAAATATCTATCAGTTCGGTGTCATTGCTCTTTTGAAAGGGAGTGTTTATTAGCTCAAACACTAAATCCTCCCAAGAGAGTCCCTGCCCTATGTCAAACTCATATCAGAGCTGTGTTTGATCCTATGGTCTGCACAAAAGAAACTGGGAAACTGGCCCTGCTTTTTGGAGGTTATAAGGGATAGTGGACATTTCACAGGTAGGACTGTTGGGTTGAAAACAAATATTCTTCAGAGGTGAGATGGAAATCCGTGGCGTGGGAGGTCATTAAAACCAAATTTGGGGTGGCTCAGTCTGGGTTTTATAGAGCTCACGGAATAGACAGACTCTCTCCCACAATGCAGCAGTGCACTGAAAATAAACTGTGAAGCAACAAACCACATGAAATCATCAAGTGAAGCCAGATGATGCTATACTGCAGATCTACTCCTGCAAAGCAACAGGGCTGAGCTAATTCTCTAGTTCAATGTGCTGTTAGATCTTCTCCAAGCCTCCCATGGTTTTTGAAGTTTGTACATTGTGTCTAGTGTGTGTGTGTGTGTGTGTGTGTGTGTGTGTGTGTGTGTGTGCATGGTGTTTTAATAAGAGGCAGAGGAAGAAAAACAATCTAGAACATTATGTGTGTGTGTGTGTGTGTGTGTGTGTGTGTGTGTGTGTGTGTGTGTGTGTGTGTGGTGTGTGTGTGTGTGTGTGTGTGTGTGTGTGCGTGCGTGTGTGCGTGTGTGCGTGCGTGCGTGTGTGTGTATGTGCGTGTGTGTGCATGTGTGTGTGTGTTTCTCATTAATGTATTTTGTGCCAGTGGTCCCCATAATGATCTAATGTAGAGGCTGGGCACTCGTTTTTGTGGTGTTTCTCAAGCCTATATTTAACAGCAACAAAGCCAAGATCCTAGACCGCAGTTCTCTCCCAATCAATCGAACTCCATTTTACATCCACCGAAAGGCTCTACTTTTATACCCGGCAATTCATCTGGGACACATATGAGGACATTTCTGGAAAATAAACAAGAGGAGAAATAGGCTCTATATACCCTCTCTGCTCTATGCTCCGGTACACAATGATTTCATATCCAAAGAAATAAAAGATTTTATTGATAAAGAAAAGAAGCTGCCAATCTCTTTTTCATAGCCAAGGTTGAGCCAAACTTAAACAACATTTTATATAGATATATACTGAAACTCACTTAAGTAAAATAAGAATATCCTGACATTTTCTTAATGCCCCTGTACAACGCAGCTCTAAAGTTAGACATTGAACGCTCTACTAGCCCTTTCTTTAAAAGAAAAAAATATAAATATTTGACTGAGGATAAATAGTGTTTTCACTGCAGTGCCCTGTGATGACAGTTTGGTTTTCACTTCCATTCACAGTATTTCTGTTGAATTAAGGTTGCAGACATGTTTCGTGCATTCTACGTAATGCTCTATAATAATTTACCGCATTACAAAAAAAGAGATGTAATCAGCAGGCAATTAGAAAATAGAAGCTGACTGTGTGTGTGTGTGTGTGTGTGTGTGTGTGTGTGTGTGTGTGTGTGTGTGTGTGTGTGTGTGTGGTTGTGTATAAGTTACTGAGAGGTTTGCAATTTGCAGTGTAATCAATGTGTGCCACATCAAGTCGTAACTCAATAATATGAATACACATGAGTAATAAGCCCTCTTATGCCTTTTTATCTTAATGATGGACATGTTAAGCAAATGCTATGCAGAAATTCTGTGCTAATTAAATGCCTTGTATTTACTGGTTTGTCGCCACTCGTATTGGAAAAGTTGGAAGGGGTTGGTGATTACAAAGAGTATTGCTGTGTGTGTGTGTGTGTGTGTGTGTGTGTGTGTGTGTGTGTGTGTGTGTGTGTGTGTGTGTGTGTGTGTGTGTGTGTGTGTGTGTGTGTGTGTGTGCGTGCCTATGTGTGTGTGTGTTTGTCAAATCCGTGACCTTTAAGACAAACTCCAGTTGCTTTATAACTGTGACACCACCCTGCTACGTCTCATGACTCAAACATGTGCCCTTACAGTGCTCCATGAGACACCGGTGATGCTCAGGTTTGTGTTGGCTATTAGAGCAGCAATAACTATACTGTGGCTTTTCCGGAGCTCACTTATTGCTGGCTGCTTCCCCTAGCTTGAGGTTAACCCCTAGATATACAATAACAGAAACACAGCCACGCTCGTAGGCTACACAACACACAGCACTCACACTCTCCCTATTCCTACGTGTCTGACTTTCAATCTCACTTCTCCTCAGCCACTTCTCCATCAGATAGCCACATGCCACAGCCTCCTTATCTAAACAGCTCGCACTATGCCCTGCTGAGAACGACTGGCGACTTCAGCAACAGGCCTATCTGGGGCCTAAACAAACTGGGATTCAATCACAGTGTGCATACGTGCTCACAGAAGCATGAGAAAGGGGAGAATGAGACTGGACGGTGTGTGTGTGTGTGTGTGTGTGTGTGTGTGTGTGTGTGTGTGTGTGTTCATCAAGTATATCAGAGTCCCCTCTTGATTTGCATTCTGATTTTTTCGGAGGAGCCCACTACACTTAATGAGCTGATTTTAATTTGCACGTTGACATCTAAGCTTACTCAACTATTAAAGGAAAAAAATCACATTGCATTAAAAGCTGAGTTTGATATGAGCAGCAGGGCTATGTAAGTCTCATCACTGCTCTGAGAATGAACTACATATGACTTGAATTGTAATGCTTTTTTGCCAACTGCTGAGAAACAGTGAAGGCCAAATTACAGGGTGTTTTAGTGCAACTGGGGACTTGGTGTGTGCCTATCCAGTCACAGATTTGAGTGTATTTGATGTGTTTCTTGGTGCTTTGGCACAGCTTAGATGGGGCAAACTGCTCCATGGGCTTGGGTCTTTCCAATAACCTGAGGTCTTTGTGGGTTTGTCAAGTGTTTGCCTGTATGTGTGTGTGTTTGTGTTCCCAATCTAACATCTAAAGCAATGTGACAGCCGCCGGTGTCTACAAAGGGCGGCTATGCTAGTCCTCAGCCACTGCCTCGGTTGTTTATACCTCTAAATGTGATACTTTCCCACAAGAAAGGAAAGTAAGGAAGGGGATCTGGCATAGAGGGTTATGCGATATGACAGCTTTGTTTGCAAGTGTGTTTCTGTGTTTGTGTGATTATATCTTTTTGTGTGTTTGTGTGTTCATAAAAAAAGAAAATAAATTCAACTCTGTCCTCAAGTCTTTTGTTGACTTTTGGGGAAAGTGTTTGTTCCCTGGCCTGTGTGAATCGGCCCAGCCTGCCTAGGTTAACGTGTTATGCAACGTGCAGAGCCAGTGCAAAACAGAAGACAATCTTGTCAGTGGTCAGAAACTTTAAATGGGATGACGAGAAAGCAGCCATACACATTCAAATAACTTCCCCCACATACACACATATGAGTGCTACACACATCCATTCAAACATTTGAAATCAAATCAAATGACAACAAAGTTGCACATCATAAAAGCTCCAGGCTCCAGTTCCCCCGATCCCACAAGAAAAAAACAACCTACAAAAAAAAATAGTGCTTTACGACAAGTTTCATTTAAATGTGTTTCTGGCTGACAATAATTCTTTCTTTCTGTTTTCCCCTCTTTAAATCTGCTTTGCTTTCTTTCTTTCATAGTGAGCCAAACTGGTAGTTCATGACTTTAGAAACCGCTAAAATGAAAGAGAAAACAGAAGGGTGGTCTCCGATACACAGGCAGACATGTATCCCACATGAGTAGTTCTGTGCTAATGCAGACCAGACGCATGTGTTTTGATACAGAACGGCTCCACTGCGGCAGCAAAGTCTTTTTTTGGACCATGGGTTTGCCCGCTGGATGATCCAATCATAGCAAACTGAGATGGGGCGACAGTTTGAATTTTTGCTGAGGGTTCATTTGTTACTATTTCTGTATTGCAGGCTTGCACTGCATCAAAAGCCTGGGTGTTTAATGTTTTACCAGAGTCTTCTTTTTACTCTATAAAAAGAAGACAGACATTGGGAGGGGCCGCGCTGTTAATGTCCATGCCAGAGGACTTGAAGGGTAGAATGAGGTTATGGAGGGTTGCTTGAGTTCAGTCCAGCAGTTTAAACTTGGTTTAGGGAAGGGGAGAATGACGAGTAGAATATCAAATAGCTAAGAGCAAGGTAAAAGTGCAAAAGAGGAAAAACAAACAAGGATATCAGCTGCCTAAGTGTGATTGTGATTGTGTGTGTGTGTGTGTGTGTGTGTGTGTGTGTGTGTGTGTGTGTGTGTGTGTGTGTGTGTGTGTGTGTGTGTGTGTGTGTGTGTGTGTGTTATAACCTTAATCTCACAGAGAAGACACTGGAGTGGAAAAACTCACCTGCCTGCCACCATCTTCTGAAATGTTTGCTTCACCTTTAAACTTTTCTTTACTCATTTTAAGGTTATCCTTCTGTTATTGATGTTATTTCCTTAACTCTACAATATTGAGTGATTTTGATTAATTTGTGAACAAATTAATTGTTGTTCAGTTAAGCTTGAAGATGTGCTCCAGCATCAAGGGTGCCACTACAAAACAAACAATCGCGTTTCAAGACATGCGACTCAACAAGCGGATTAAGACTATGACATTCTTGAATTCAGTTAATGCAAAAAACTACAGACTGGAAGATATATTCAAGCTTCCAGTATGTCAGGAATCTAAAAGTTATCCATGCTATGTTGCTACAAATATAATACAAAGATACAGTATCTCACAAAAGTGAGTCCCCCTCCTTTCTTCACTTTTTCTTTATATCTTTCCATGGGACAACATTGAAGAAATGCCTTTGATACAAGTAAAGTAGTCAGTGTACAGCTTGTATAACAGGTAAATTTACGTCCCCTCAAAATAACTCGACACACAGCCATTAATGTCTAAACTGCTGGCAACAAAAGTGAGTCACCCCTTAGAAAAAATGTACAAATCGGGCCCAAAGTGTAAATATTTTGTGTGCCACCATTATTTTCTATCCGCCTTAACCCTCTTGGGCATGTAGTTCACTAGAGCTTCACAGGTTGCAACTGGAACCCTCTTCCACCCATTTATGACAGCATCACAGAGCTGGTGGGTATTAAAGACCTGCGCTCCTCCAACTTCTGTTTGAGGATGCCCCAAAGATGCTCAATAGGGTTTAGGTCTGGAGACAGCTTGGCCAGGCCATAACCTTTACCCTCAGCTTTTTAGCAAGCCACTGGTCGTCTTGGAGGTGTGTTTGGGGTCGTTATCATGTTGCAATACCACCCGCGGCCCAGTTTACGAAGGTTGAGTGCACATGGTCAGCGTCGTACACAGAGGTTGGCTTTGGAAAATAGACGTATGAGTGCTGCCAGCATTGCTGAAGGGCTTGAAGGGGTGGGGGGTCAACCTGTCAGTGCTCAGACCATACCCGCACCTGCATCATACTGGTCTGCATGGCTGTCATCCCAGAAGGAAGCCTATTCTAAAGATGATGCACAAGAAACCCCACAAAAAGTTTGCTGAAGACAAACAGACTACGGACATGGATTACTGCAACCATGTCCTGTGGTCTGAGAGACCAAAATACATTTATTTGGTTCAGATGGTGTTAAGAGTGTGGAGCGGCAACCAGGTGAGGAGTACAAAGACAAGTGTGTCTTGCCTAGAGTCAAGCATGGTGGTTGGAGTGTCATGGTCTGGGGCTGCATGAGTGCTGCCAGCACTGGGGATCTACAGTTCATTGAATTCTAACATGTACTGTGACATACTGAAGCAGAGCATGATCCCCTCCCTTCATAAACTGGGCCGCAGGGCAGTACTGCAACATGATAACGACCCCAAACACACCTCGAATGACCACTGGCTTGCTAAAGAAGCTGAGGGTAAAGGTTATGGACTGGCCAAGCATGTCTCCAGTCTTAAACCCTATTGAGCATCTTTGGGCATCCTCAAACGGGAGATGGAGGAGCGCAAGGACTCTAATATCCACCAGCTCCTTGATGTCGTCATGAATGGGTAGAAGAGGGTTCCAGTTGCAACCTGTGAAGCTCTAGTGAACTGCATGCCCAAGAGGGTTAAGGCAGTGATAGAAAATAATGATGGCAAAACAAAATATTGACACTTTGGGCCCAATTTGGAAATTTTTTCTTAGGGGTGTACTCACTTTTGTTGCCAACACTTTAGACATTAATGGCTGTGTGTCGAGTTATTTTGAGGGGACAGTAACTTTACACTGTTATACAAGCTGTACACTGACTACTTTACATTGTATCAAAGTGTCATTTATTCAGTGTTGTCGCATGGAAAGATATAATGAAATATTTGAAGAAATGTTAGGGGTGTACTCACTTTTGTGAGATACTGTATATACAAAGAAAGGCAATAAACAAGGGCTATAGCTCAGAGTTGTCATTGCATGTATAGGGGAGGAAGGCAGGTTGTAATGCAAGATGTAGATGTTAAATAGGCAGTGCCAACCACTTCCTTATTCTATCCAACCAACCAAAGCAGCAGTGTGTGTTGTTGAGAATGAAAGTCCCCAATGCCGTTAATGTAAAGCCAGCCAGGAAACAAAATCAAAAACAGATTTGTTTTGCTACTGGCAAAATACAAAAAATGTGCAAAAGTACTGTTTGAGTCTGAGAGCCAACAATTAAGGAAAAGGGCCAGTTTGGGTTAAGGATTGGAAGGTTGCACTGTCTACAAAGTAAATGTGGTCTGAAATGCACTCAGCATTGGTTTGTAGGGAGGGCTCATGCTAATGCTCAATGTCATCATACAATTGTTTTTATAATATTGGTAGTAAAAAGAAAACATGTGTTTTTTTTTCAATTAGGCAAATGTTACAATGTTGGCATTTCCTCTGTGTCGAGGCTTACTGGCCCCCTGTGATCAGATTGCACACAATGTGAATGGTCGGTAAGGACGGTTAAAATTCAAATAATTCAATTGTTTTGCTGCTAGTCGCAAAACCCAAGAGGTGCGCAACTCCTATGGTAGCATTAGGCTCAGCCAACTGTAGGAATATTATGGCTAGAGCTGGTACAAAATAATCGTGCTGGGATTCTTGTGCAGATAGCCTAAGGATAGAAAAAGAAAATGTGCATAGTTTTGGAGCCTATCACAAATAAGCAAATCTCTATTTGTTTTTTCCTTTGTTATAGCTAATGCTTTGTTCTCCAGATGTAGCATCTGAATGTAAAAAAGCCACATGGAGTTTCAGGCTGTGGGGTCTAATTTACTAAGAGACACAATTAATTAGTTCTGTTTGCAAACACTTAATAGGTGGAAATTCATGTAGTTTAACACCTCATTTATGAAGTATATTTATGCATATCAAGTCAGAAATCAAGTCAGCAATTTTTCCAATTTAAATTCCTGAGGCACCACCATGGTCAACAGTCTCAAAGCAACACACAGCAAAGGTGAGAGAGTAAACTATGATTCACAACTGTACTGAACCCCACCCAACAAGCCGCCAAAGGCCAAGGAAATGAACACAGAACATATATTGACTGGTCTTTATTACTGTGCCCATACTCTTACCAAATGTAAGTGCCCTAAATACAGTATACTAAAAAAGATGCCTGGGTACTCAGGTTAGCAAGTGGCACTCAACATTGAAGCTGCCATGAGTTAGTATCAATGTCCTGATTCATCTTTTAGCACCGTTTCAAATCATTATTACCTTCTAACCATGTATTATCATATCAAAATGTAAATATAGCTGCAGGTTGGAGTTTCTACAACCCGCTGGACATTTCTGCACATGTGCACCATGAACTAAATGCTTTTGATTTACACCATTGCGTCCATGACGAGAGCCTATATAGAACCTGTAAGATGTTTAGCTCCAGGAGCAGGCAAGAGGATTCTTGGAAACACATGGAAAAAAGGAAGGGAATAGTGTTCTTCCTACCGCTCGCTCTTGGGCAGATAACATTGGCAGTCGAGGAAGGGCCTCTTAGGGTTTTTTACAAGGGCTTATTTGCTGCCGAGATGTCAAACTGTGTGCTGTAAAATATTGCTTGGGAGATCTCCCCTGGTTAACCCACGTTCAAAGAACTGAAATGGATCCCATTTCTAGTGAAAATGTATCTGTAATTGCTCTTGGCTAGAGAACCTTCCAGAAACTACTAGACCTTTAATACACTTCCTGGCAACCATTGGACAGACCTGGTTTGAAATGTTTCATGTGAGCTGATTGAAGGATGAACTCCTGCTTGGCTTTTCATTTTGCCTGCCTGATTAAATTCGAGGCACTTGGAAAAGTTGAACTGCCAACTCAAGAAGTGTTAAAACATGCTAGCATGTTTTAGAAAATCACACACACACACACACACACACACACACACACACACAAACAGTATGTGTTCCCATCACTCACGAAATCCATAGTGCGTCAGAGTAGGAGGTTTCACCATAAATGATTGACTCACCTAGGGAGATGGAGACAGAGAGTAAAGCAGAGTGAATGAGAATTAAATCAAATTAACAGTAGTTATCACCTTGATGCTTCAATTTACATACTTTCATACAATTAATGTAAGGTTAAAAAGCAATTTATATTGTAAAACTGTAAAAAAAGAGCAACTGTTTTATTTTAACATGGCAAATTACTGTGTGTGCATTTACTAAGGCACCCTTCCTTAAAGAGAGCCCTCAGTAGAATGCATTCACATTCACGCACGGCAGGAAGGTATCCTCTCCTTCATAATAGGGAGTAAACAGAGAAGGAGGATCAGAGGACTATCCGTCTCTCCGTGCTGAGTGACTGATAGAGGCTATAGAGGGGGCGGATAGTGTGTGTATTAGGAAAGAAAGAAGGCTTGTATGTATATTTCTGTAGATGGGTTTCAAAGGGACGTGTGCACAAATGTAAGTGGGCGGGTGAGATCTTGGCATATTCTGAAATGTTGAGGAAAATCATTGGCAACTATTAGAATTATGTGAGAGGGCTGTGTGTGTGTTTTCAGTTTTAAATTAATTCAATTGTATTGGCTGCCTGAATTTGCAACTCTTGAGTAGCTTGTGATAGCGACAGACATGTATTGAAAGTCTGGTTCCAGCCTGCTATTTAAACGGCTTATGTGTCAGACGGAGAGAGAAAAAAACAGGAAGAAAAAAAAAAGGTGGGCATGGATGGAGAGTGAGAGTGGTGGGGTAATGAGCCCTGGTCTGAAGTCAAAAGCAAAGTAGAGGCTCATCTCCTCCAATCAGACGATAGCAAAACTAATGAGGCACAGAGAGGGGAGCTTTAAGAAACCTCACTATAGCTTTTGTGTCAAAGCGGGGAGCTTGGACATTAGCACGGGTCATTGACATAAAACCTAACATTAGACAGTCAAACCTCACCTCAATGAACACAGTGATCGTTAGCAGGTTGGAAGAAGAGAGTTACTTTTCTTCAGACAACACATTAATGCCGGTGCGCATTGACTTTATATCATCATGAGCAAACACACCCAGACACAGCTTTGCCCTGCTGCTGCTGCTGCTGGTGGTGTTGCTGCTGTGCAACAAGCTTAGCTCAGCTCTGGCTGCTGCAGGAGGCTGAGCGCAGTGTGTCTGTGAGGGGCACATCCTAAGGTGTGTTCAGCTGCTCTGACAGGGATTAAGACCCAATAAAGTGTTAATGGATGCTTTACCCATCAAGACGCATCTGGTGCAAGTGCTGACAAGGTGAAAGTGAGTGTGCATCAGTCTGTGTGTGTGTGTGTGTGTGTGTGTGTGTGTGTGTGTGTGTGTGTGTGTGTGTGTGTGTGTGTGTGTGTGTGTGTTGCAGATGAATCTTAAAGTAAACAAAAAAATAAATCACTGCAATTTTATTATCTGGCAAATTAAATGCTTTCAGAGAATACACACCCACACACGGGAAAAAAAAACTTAACCATGTTTGCCCCACAGTACAGGATTGGTGGTTGTTGTGTATATGTTCCACTGTGAAGTCATTGCTTTCACTAATTACACAGCCTGAGAGTGTTGTCCCTCATCTTCCTCCGTCAACGTTTTTTTTTTTTTTTTTACTTGACGATGAATCTTTGGACAGGACAGGGAGATCAGACAACAAAGTACATTGCTGCTGTCAAACATACTCAGAGCTTCGTGCACTCAAGAGAGACCACAAACTCTGAAGTCATGTCATTGTCTGAGCAGAACCTCAGAGTGGCCTTGTGACTGCTTGTAAATCCCCTTGATGATTGTGGCGCAAAAGAGGGAGAGAAAGTGTGTGTGTGTGTGTGTGTGTGTGTGTGTGCGTGTATGTGTATGTGTATGTGTGTGTGTGTGTGTGTGTGTGTGTGTGTGTGTGTGTGTGTGTGTGTGTGTGTGTGTGTGTGTGTGTGTGTGTGTGTGTGTGTGTGTGATAAATGAGAGGACCAAAGAAAAACCGCTACCAAACTCTTTTTTTTCATTGTTATTGTAACAGCTCATGTATTATAACTAGGACTACGCGTTCTCAGCAGTTTGCACCTGTTTCCTTATTTTTAATTTTCCTTTTAGAATATTCTGGAACACCTGGTATTGTCTAATACTTGTGTGATGTGAAGTACACTGTGCATTAAAGTCGGGTTTAATATATGAAGTATTAGTCATGGTCAGTCTTCTGTCTTTTTAATATAAGTACTGGAAATTCATCTTACTAGATGACAATAAAATAGTGAAATTATGGGCTGGCTTTATGAGGTTATTTTGTACCTAAGGACTCCATCAGTGCGTTTACATGCAGACTCATAATCGGATAACTAAACAAATAAGACCTCAACAGGACTTTTAAACTGCATGTAAACACCTTTTTTCCGATCTACTTCGGACACAAATCGGCACAATAACGGACAAGAGAAGTCGGATAAGAACACCTAGATAATTCGTTCATTGTCGGCTTTCTCTCTGCATGTATACAGGGATCGGATATCGCATATCGGACTTCTCGTTCTGTGCTTGTGTGCCTGCGCGTGATAGGCTACACCATGGGTTATTGACGGAAAGGAACCGGATGTGGCTCTAAAACCACTTGTTGAAAGCATGGTTGAAAGGGCTACAGCGCCACCTAGCATAGTGGAGACAGCCATGCATCGGACATTTATCCGATTTCTGAAAGTCCATGTATACTCAGACAAGTGACACGGTCCGTTCGAGTGTCTTGTTTGATATATGTGATAATCCAATCTAGTTGTGCCATGGAAACGCACTGCATAAGTATTATGTCAAAGGTGCTCAGAGGAACTTTCAGTTTGTGTTTATTCTTGCACCCCGTTTGGACAAAAGCAGTAGTGTTTTTACTACGCCAGCTGTAGGGTCAGCGTGCCCATGACAAAGGCAATGATAACAACTATATAGAATGAGCATTCTTCAGTTTGCACGTATGCTCTCGTTTGCTGATACTGGTATGTAATTTATGGTCACGAGAGGAAAAATGTGACTGTTTCAAAAATATTTAAAAGTTCCGTGTAGTACATTTTAAATAGAGGTGGGCTTAGGTAATCATCAGATGACATATATTCATTTGTAAATAACCACATTTCACTGAATGACTGTTCATACTTTAAACAGGCCGTGCATTTCTTCACTATTTTAGTAGAGGAAAAATCCTGCAACAACAATAACTCCAAATTAAACAATTATTTAGAGATATTGTTTAGCTATCAGCAGCTCAGCCAAAAAGTACCTTTCGCTGGAAATATGGGGGGGAAAGTGCTTTGGGTATTGTGGCCTGGCAAGGCTCAATAAGAAGCTTCTTGGTCCCGGTGCCATGTTAAGAAGCCTGTGCAATGTTGTGTTACAATTGATTGTTAATTGCATATTCAAAATGTTTTGAATGTTTTAAGTGGCTGAGAATGCCAAATGCCAAAACATTCATGCTGACAGGGTTCAACCCCATTCCCAATGGATGTGTTTTGCAGACTGAAACCGTGTAGTAAAATTTACATTAAAATTATACTGGCTACTTAAAGCTGGGGTACATGATCTGGGAGAAAATAGCAGTTGGGATAGATATTCGAATCCAAATACCTCAACCGCTCCACTTGTGTTCTCTCTGGTCCCTCCCTGACACGCTCTAACTGTAGCTCCTCCCTCCGAACGACAGTTATGCATGTTACTTTTGTTTCCACTAGAGTCTTTCCCGGTCTTTCCTCGTATCCTTGCTGTCTTAGCGGTGTAAGCAGTTGTTGTTAAACGGGAAATAGGACATTTAGGGGCCGTTGATTGTAGACATTGCTGTTTGTTGGCTGCCGTAGTGCCAAACTGTCAGACTGCTAGGGTCGTGAACGCTAATGCCACTGAAAAAACAACGTCGGTGCCAAAGTGAATGGACAGTCCCGACAGCCAATAAGAACGGAGAATCCGAGCCTCGCTCTGATTGGTCACACTGTACATGAGCGGTGGCAATTTTTGGGGGCGGCACACAGAGGCATGGGAAAGCAAAGTGATGAGTAGATGTTTTCAAATACTTCACCTACATATAGCTGAATGGCTTATATGACATTGTTGCCAAATATTACAGTGAAAAAGTTACCCACCCTAGCTTTCATGCGGAGCTGGGAACTCAATAATGAAGGACAAATTTGATAGGATCAATTCTTATTTATTAGATTAGAGGTTTACCATCCGTAAAGCCATTTATGCAGGATGTTATATTATGTTCTTAAAGAGTCAAGTTTAAAAAAAAGCAGCATAGGAAACATGGTTTGCCACATGGGCTGTGTGACTGTGTCCTGTAACTGATATAAATAAAACAACCACATAAATAGGGTAGACACATTTACGGTAACAAAAAAAGAAGAACGAGAGCCATGCCAAATGTATCACATGTTAGCCATTTAAAATGGAGATCAAAATGCATTATAATGCCAGTAAAATTCAGCACTTGGCAAAGACATTACTGAGCTATTGCTATACACCCTAATACATCAACAGATATGCTGAATTGTAATGGTCAATCTCAATAATGGGACATTACTTAGTGCACATTTATGGGAGTCAGCAGCTTCCTAAAATATCATAATTACAAATGGATGTTCAATGTTCTTGGCTGTGTTTGGTAGTTATTCAAAGTACCCTCTTTAAAAAAAAATACATGTTGACAAAGGAGTGACAAATTGATGGCAAATTCACAACATCTAATAACAGAACATAACGTGGTTAAATATTTTCTGACCTTTAAGAGTTTGTTCAAGTGATTAATATTGGAAAAGTCAATATGTAGCCTCTGTACATGTCTAATCTCATAACAAACCAGTTACCCCTAGAGAAATCTAGCATGCAATTATGTTAAAAGTCATATTTTTTCATTGCCTAGATAGAATTGTTCGAAAGCAAACAGATAAAGTGTGCGTAAACAGTAAGTAAATCAAGACCTGGTGTCAAAAGTCTGTAATTCATTATGCAAATAAAATACATTGCATGTGAAGTGAACCGTATGTTTACCCAAATGCACCTACTGTACACTGAGTAAAGTTCCCACTAATGTGTTGTATTGTGTTATAAAAGACTTGGTTAATTTAGATCTTGCTGTCTGTCAAATCAGCCTGAAAACCTCGGCTCTACTCCATATAACTCTATATGCAGCCAAAGACTAAACTCTGTCAATTCCCACACTTTTTAGTTCAGCTGAGTGTTTCTCCGCTCCTCCAAAGCCTCATCGCGTTTGCCCTGCTGACACACAAGCGCTGCAAAATAGGCTCTTCTTTGTTATTTTGACTTCAGATAAGGTTTACGTTAAGTAAACCTTAAATAAAAAATGTTTATCATAGCTTTTTCCCCCTTTGAAATTATATGAAATATCAAGGGGAACAAATGTTAAAATGGTTAACGTATTCATATCCTTTCTCCATGGGCTACATTTATTAAGAGGCTGGGTTGTAGTTAGAGGTTTAAACAGTATTGTAGTTAGAGGTTTAAACAGTATTTGTCAATGGCCTTGAGATTTGTGTTTTATTATCTCAGTGTGCTGAAAAACAGAGGGTCCTCAAAGGTCACACGCATGGTTTAGAAAATAAGGCTTAAACTGCCTCAAAGAAGTGTGAAACTCTGCTTACTCTCCCATGCATCCCATCCTTTCTCTACATTGAATACATTGTTTACTTTAAGTAACAAACTCCAAGATAACTCTGAGATTGTACAGTCTTGAAATGTAAAGCCCACTGAGACAAATGTATTTGTGATTTTGGGCTATACAAATAAAACTGATTTGATTTGATTTTGATCTAGTATGACCTATTCAGAAATATCCTGCATCGCTTCAGCTTAGGCTGCTATCAACATATTTGTGAAAAGGGATTTACCGTACTGTGGTATCAGTGAGAGTTCAGTGACTTTCACTGCTTCTTCCGAAGTGCATAAGACCAAGATTATCATTCATGTTCAAATGTTTCATCATTCATGAACCGGTTGAATGTGGTTTTAGAGATCACAAAAAAATACAGAAAAGGTCAATGCAATTCTGCCTTTAACTCAATATTTTGCATAATGCAGGCAAACTATTATGCAGCAATGGTTAAGTTTCAGGACACTTCTAGAAAACACACACACATTCAAGGACAAAGACGCGCACACACACACACACACACACACACACAAAAAAAACGTTCCTTTTCATTTATTTCCCTCCCTCGTTTTTTTAAACAGTGAGTGTTTGGTTACTGATAACAGCTCTAATATATTTCTAATGAGGCACCTGCCAGGCTGAAGAGCTGCTCATTTACTAGTAGACTCAGCTGAACAGCCAGACTCTCTCCAGCTCAGCGGGACATGAGGACACATACAGAGAAGGATGGGGAGAGAGATTTTTGGGGTAATTTTCAACTGTTTGATAGTAATATAGATAATAAAACAATAATTAGGTATAAAAAAAGAAGAAATGGGAGTGTTCTAAGTTGTTCGGCAGCAACGTGAACAGTTGTATCTGCCACAGAGCACTACAGTTGGCAAATACAATGCTCATCAACACCCATGCACTGCATCATACAAACACTTTCTGAGTCACAGACATTTTAAAATGTGATCCCAAATGTAGACATTGTGGATTATTAAAAAATATCCATCACACTCCTGGCAATAACAGAGCTTTTACAAGTATCCCTTTTCACGATGCTACCGTATGTAATTTTTCATGCGCGCTATGCAAAGCAGTGGAGCAGGTGGGAAGGTAACAGCGACGATAAGTACATAGCAGGTGCAGCCTGTGTTTACCTTTCAGTTGAAAAAAAAAAAAAACGATTTCATGTTTATTGGCTGTTTTCTTAAGATGCATCACATACAATAAAACAAAGGTTGATTTTGAACCAAACGTTTATAGCTATACAGAGGCCTGTTCACTATAAGCATAAGGGCAAAGAGACATAGCTTTTTTCATAATGTTTCAAAACCCTTGTTTTTTTTACAACTGTGAATGTAGGTGATATATCCCATCGCAATTTAAGACGGACTGCATTCCGAGGTGATCTGGCACACAGTCGCATTACACTGATCACATTGACATAACAGTGCATGTTGTGGGCAAGTACAGTACACCTTGCATTAATGTGCATTCTTCACCAAGGTATCCAAAGACAGATTCTATTATCGGGAGTAAACCCTGTAATGTACTATGAACTGCTGAGCCTTCCTAATCTGTTATAGCCACAGTAAGCAACTTCTCAACTTTGAAGCATATACTGTTTATGCTACTTAGTTGCTGCCACCTCAATAGCAGTCACTTGTTTGACTCGTAAATGATTTTTTTTCTTCATTATCTTACTTTTGAGTAATTTTCTTGGTGATGTAACTGGTTGTACACTTTATTAAGCGTTTAAGCATACATATCTAGTAAATCAATTGTACCCTAAAAAACAAAAGGAAGATAATTTATTTATTTTGACCATATGATTTGAAACAGCCAATCAAATCTCAAATAGCAGTACCAATAGTGTTCTATCATAGGCTGAGCAGATGGTCACTCTAAAACTAGACACCAGCCTTGCTGTACACAAGGCATGCACCTGACACTTTGAACAACAACCCACATCAGGTTTGGTGTGTAAGCTTTGTAGTGTTTTCCAACATTTATGATATCAGTTTGAAAGCAGTTAAGTTAACAGGACTCTTGAGTTGACCATAACCTGACCTTAACCTTAACCTTAACCTTTAGATTCTATTTGCTCAGCAACTCTGGTGAATAGAGGCTATTCGAATCTACAACAGCTTCCTTCTTATTTCACCTACAAACATCGACCAACGTCTTGTCCTGCACCTCGGACCAAACAAACATTTAAAGCTATTTAGCTGCATGGCTGCAGAACGTTCAACATATCAATGTACCTGCAAATGTCTCTTCGGTCCAAATGCTGGTGTGGACCTTTACTCTTCAATAAAACCAAGCAATACACTGTCTGCCGATCAAATACAGTATAGGCCACCACAGCACAAGGTTGTTTACTTGTTCTGTCATTCCACTGCAGGGGCTCAGTCTGTCAGCTGCTGTTCATTAAACATGCACACCAACACACCCCCTCCAGCCCAAAGAAATTGTATGTTCCCTGTATTTCCTCCAATAACTTCTTATTTAACGACAAACAAGTAATAACAACATGTTAACCTTATTTGTTTTAACATAAAATGGATGACTAAATGGGATTTCAGCTGGTCTATTATTTTTTAATTGACTTCACTATAGACAGTTACACACTGAGCCACTGTGTTCTCACTGGTCTGTACTAGGTCACACATTGTCTTTCTCTATTCTCTCTGGGTCCCAGTTGTAGTACCCCCTCGAAACTTTTATGACTATCTATGTCATCTCCAATAACATCAACCGAGGCACAGGTGTGGATGAAGTGTGTGTGTGTGTGTGTGTGTGTGTGTGAGAGAGAGAGAGAGAGAAAGAGAGAGAGACAGTAAGACTGAGGAGAGGCAAAACAAGAAATAAGTGTGAGGCTAGGAGATATGTTACTATACCCAGAATAGTGAGGTGACAGCAGGTTGCTAAAGAATTGATGAGTCGAGAGGGGACATGTTTCACCCGAGACATTTCCCGCTGTGATACAAGTCCACCGTGATGACTTCCTGTCATCAGTATCATTACACCCTGCTGAGGTGAGTTGACAAAGGGTATCTGGTCTGTACTCTGTATATCTACCCTGTACTATGCCAAGACTCAGTATGAGAGATGAGAAGCGGTGTGTGCGTTCTGTGAAGGGCAAGGAGGGGATTTTATGAGGACGGTGCTGTGAATTATTCATTTTGAAAAAGTGCTTCTCCTCACTTATAATACGATTTTTAAAAGCCTTTATTGTATCTTCGGCTTGGCTCTCATGTTGTTGATGCCATTACCGGAGAGTCCATGAGTCCATTTGTTGTTTTAAAAATGTGCCCGGTGAACAAGATTTACTAATATTACTTTGCAAGTTGACTTTCCGACTTGAAGACAACTCTTCCTTAAAAGGTGCACTATGTACTGTCGGGTTTGTCAGAGAAGTGATCATTTTCTATTCTCATAACTAAATAAACAAACTTTCAACACAGGAATATTGGATCTCTGGAACACTGTTTGAAGTTAGAAAGCTACCTTTAAAGGTACTGTTTCGCTGTTGTTGTTTACAGCAGCAGGGCCCATAGTTTTGTTTAAAGACAGTCTTATATTTGGTTCCAGGTGCTTCAAAATTATTTTGTCTCAATGTATGATTATATAATTATTCAATACTATGAATAACATGTAGAGTAACTATCTTTTTTAAACTAACTGCAAGCTCTGCAAATGTAAACAAATCCCCCTCCCCTGAAACTGCAGAGTGCACTTTTTAGGAAATTAATTTGAAATGGGCAACAACACTGCAACAACAAATATGCATGCATTACAATAGAGTCAGAATTTATTAAAAGTCATCTCTATAATGAAAGCTAATGTGTCCAAAAATAACTATTGCCAAATAAATGGCAGTGATCATTTTAAAATGTTCACCTGGTTTTATTTTTTAATTTTTATTTAATCACAGATATGAAATGTACCTACTGAAGACGAACAAATACACCATACATTACTGTTGACCCTGGAGAGACACAATGACAAAACACTGCAAAGTAAAAACATTTGCAGGTACTATGCTTCTCTTAGCCACCTCTCAGGAAAAAAAGGCAACTGTCGTATAAACCCCTCCACAATCTGTCAAAACACGGTATCAGCAGTCACTCTGTGATGTACCAAATCATATTTCAGTGGAGTGAAGGAGAGCTATTCCAATACCACACCGCTGTCCTGTCAAATCACAGGATACTCTCGTCCAATAAC
This sequence comes from Hyperoplus lanceolatus, assembly GCA_026929865.2. Lineage (NCBI taxonomy): Eukaryota > Metazoa > Chordata > Actinopteri > Uranoscopiformes > Ammodytidae > Hyperoplus > Hyperoplus lanceolatus. Next base: position 16,975,316 of record CM049407.1, on the reverse strand, counting down.
TAGAACCTTCTGGCTGAAAAACCCAATGAATCAAACTCAAATCTAATAGTTCAGACACAAATGTAATCACAGCTAAAGTAAACAAGTCTATACTGACGATCCTCTGTTGGCCGGCATGTGTAAAGGATTGATATCTCTGGCAGGGATTCAGACACGAGACTCACATTGTTTAATAACAACAGCTGTGGCGAGACATGAGGAAAAATAACAAGAGTGCAGATTGAAAAAGTGAGCAAAGAGGATTTGACATTATACGCATCTTCAATTTTGTATCTACTTGCTACACGTGTGTGTGTTATTACTCATGTTGTGGGGACATTTTTCTGTTTACGCAGTGATATTGTGGGAACGTACTTTCCTTTTGGGGACAAAATGGAAGTCCCCTTAATGTAATAATGACATTTTAGGGTGAAGACTTGCTTTAAGGTGAGGGTAGACTTAGGTTTATGTTAAGGTTAGGGTCACGGTAAGGGTTAGGTATGTAGTGGTTATGTTTAGGGCACGTCTGCAGGAAATGAATGTAAGTCTATGTAATGTCCTTGCAAGTGATGAAAACACTGTGTGTGTGTGTGTGTGTGTGGGTGTGTGTGTCTGTGTGAATATGAGTGTGTGTCTGTGTGAATATGAGTGTGTGAGAGAGATTAAAGACGGTGTGAGAGGGGAGTGTTGCTTGGTAAAAATTAAAACACAACATTACGCTTTCATTAATGGTATCTGAATTATTTATGAGTTTCCCGCCAGGAAGGGACAAACCAGTAAACATGTCATTCAAGACACACCATAAAGAAATACCAAAAATATTAAGTCATTGAATTATGAAAGTGGAGAATTACTTTAAAATTTGTTTCAATCCAGTGACTTAACATTAGAATTCTTCAGCTGCAAATATTTTCACTGAATTGGGTCAGGTATGCACTTTCCTCAAAGCAGAATACCTTGTATAATAATAATGAAAAAAAAAAAATCAGACTAGGTTTCTTTTCATACAACTTCCAAGTATTGTGTGCTGCCAGCTTGTGAATGCCATTTGAACGGGGGCCACACTAACCGTATTAAAGATTCAAGAAAATCTTATTATTACGACACATAAAAGAGCCGGGCTGAACAAAAAAAACAGGGCAAAGAGACATGGCAAATGATGAGAAATAAAAGAAAACCACCAGACGTGACAGTGTTCCTCTAGTATAACCTTTGCCAGGATCCTTAAAAGGCTATTAAATGGAGGCCAAGACAGATAAAGTTTATTTTTGTTTAGCTTGGCACTCCAACACTGGTGAGTCCAAATAGTAGATAGACTCAACGTGCATGTTCAACTTCCACCTGCCTCTTACAGTCTTCAGTAACCATGGAAACAGAGAGGCATAGAAGAAACACTTTTGAACAGTGCAGATGTGCACAGAAAGAGCTATTCACAAAGTATGTTTTTAACGGCACAAACACTCGCCTTGCATCACATGGGTTGAAGCTTTAAATTCGTCACTCAGAAGGACATGTTCATTAGCCCAACGTTTGATAAGCTAAAGCATGTAGCAGCGACAGCATGGAACTCTAAAATGTCAACTACTGATAGTGCTTCACTTCTGTGTTTATTCAGGTCCAAGTTTAACAGCTTAAGAGATAAAATAATAATACACAGATTTGACACCCGCAGGCTTATGGTGTGGCCTTTGCAAATGTCATCTCTGAAAAAGCATTACCTGTATCTTTTCATTTGAAGGCAAGTTAGCAGTTATCTGTAAGTCAAAATGGAAGCCCATTATGAGCATTCTGAATTAAGGGCATGGAACTTAATATAAAAGTAGTATTCCGTAAGTAAAATAATCTCAGTTTTGGCAAGGTATAAGTTGAATCAGAAAGCCTTTTGTTCACTGATTTAATTTAATGGTCCAACAACATGCACTACATGGACAGATGGGCAGAGAAGATGCTGTGTACCTCAATCTGTTTATGCCTCTGTCATCAAATCATCTTTAATGTGCCTTTGTTGTTCCTATTTATATGTATGGTAATATTGTTCTGGTGAAATAGGAAAGCTCTTTACACATGTGTATTCCTAATAATCTGAAGTGAGTCATTCTGTCAACGTTCCTCATAATTATTGTTTAGTTTATCAGAAGCAAGACTGCATCCATTTACATTCCAGTTATTTTGCCCCGGGTCCTACATCCAAAGCAATTAAAACGAGAGCACTGGTATTAACCACTAAACAGGATGGAATGTCACGATCCTTTGTGCCATAACCTGCAATGAGCTTCTAATCAGAAAGCTCGTTTGGATATCGAAAACAATGATGTTTCGTTTCTGCAAATAATTACCAAAAAGAACATGAAGCTACACATGAACGGGTCCGTCGCAAACCTATAGCTACATGAACTACATGTTAAAGCGAGTTAATGTACTTTCCCGAGATATTTTTTCCAGGGATTTCATGCACCCAGTTGCCCTAGCCATCAGAATCAACATTGCTTTATTAAGAAGCAGCTAATGATCGAATGCAGTTGTTTTTGTAATCTTTCCACGCTATGAAAGCAAAGAAACCTTTTTAACTAATCAAGAATGCATGAAGGAAATGTGAACAATTGGACTGAGGAAAAAAAACAAAAACAAGTCAATTTGTGAGCTAGAGATATCATTGATGTTACAACCGGCCGCATTTGAACCACACATTCTTAACCCCATCGCTCACACAGTTCAACCATTCAAGCTGGTATTGACACAGGTATTGATCAAATAGACATATCCTCCTCTGCAGTCTGCAGGCCATATTCGTCTTCCTTCAGTTATTAATGGCATTTCCACTGCTACCAGGCAAACCTTCTGTAAATAATGAAAGGCTAACAATCACGGCCATTCACACAGTACACGGCCAAAGAAAGTAATAGCTGTAAATGTTCACACACCTCAAGGTTAGCTGGGCAGTGTTTGATTCTGGAGGTCATCCATTACTGTTGGGTTTATTGGAGGAAGAGGAGCGGTTACATTGTAAATGGTGTTTACTTTCCCACATGACCGTCCGGCTAAATGTAGTATTACAATATCCCCAATGTCTTCATTGTGGTTTTGAATACGTATAATGATAGAACAGCTTTGATGGCAATGAATAGATTTAAGAATTATTCATTAGTGTGCGTGTAAAGCCAGGACCCTCCCGTTCAATGCAATGTCTCTGTGAACTGCAATGTGAACTGTTAAAAACATGATGTGAGGGTCTGTCAAAAGTACAACAATTCTAATACAAAAAATGTGTTACCTAAAATGGCAAAAAAGAACGACAGCTTATGTAGCTCAGAAGTGCTCTTAAATCAGAAACTGACGATTGACCTGGAAAACAGATAGGGATATATCAACCCTGCAACCTACTTCTCTGTGACGTGAATGTACTCTTAGCTGTGTGTGTGTGTGTGTGTGTGTGTGTGTGTGTGTGTGTGTGTGTGTGTGTGTGTGTGTGTGTGTGTGTGTGTGTGTGTGTGTGTGTGTGTGTGTGTGCCTGCATGTGCATGCATGTGTGAAGAAGAGGCCAAATTCCTTCCAAACGGTTTGCTGATTTAGGCATTAAAAGAAAATCAGCCCCACAGCCACCGTAAATCCGCTTTTCTTTAATACATTCTGCATATCTCAAATTTATTTGACTCATTTGCAGAACAAAAATATCACCTTCACTTTCACTATTTCTACCTTGCAAAAAACTGAATTGCAATTCCATAAAAATGAGGAAGGGAAAAATGTTAGGTAGTGATATGTGTGGCACAGTTAGTGTCAACATTGGCATTGCAATTTGGACCCCAAAACTCCATGGACAAGCTCATTCAAAGGCTCAGTAAACCTAATCTCTGATCATTAACCTATTATGCACTTGGAGACGGAACATACTGTAGCTATGACGCTCTATCTTCTCAGATGATCCCTATGAAATTAGCACCATCGTTCATCACTTCAGTGGCTAACTAAATATGATGCTCAATGAGAAGAGTAAAGTCTTATCAACCGGAGACAACATAGTCAGTGTTTCAGTTTGATGAGTATTTGGCTTTTTTGGGAGTAAACAATCATGCATCAGATGGGCTGCTGTGGCAGGAGGGGAGGAATAGAGCAACTTCTGTATGGCATTCACAAAGGCCCCAACTTAATGGAAGTTTGAATTACCATTTAAATAGGATTTCTTTTGGGGGAAAGGGGGAGGCGTCATAGAGAAAAGATAAATTACATTGTAAACAATGTCAAAACAGTTTAACGACACATGTGATATGAAAGTACACACCCTGTGCTGTCTTAGCTATTGAGTGATATGAAGAGTGGATTGAATTAATAATGAGGCAGCTAGAGGGAGGGGGAAAAATGGAACTATGCCGACTTGTTTTGTCTCTCTAGCTAGGCGGCATGCAATTTTAATTGACTTGAATAAAAATCTCAATTACAGCATTCTGGCCACTGGGGGGAAAGAGAACAAGAAGACACACAGAGAGTGTGTGAGAGAGAGACCGAGAGAGAGAGAGAGAGAGAGAGAGAGAGAGAGAAAAAGAGAAAGAGAGAGAGGGAAGGAAGCAGAAAGAGGAGTGAATGAAGCATGAGAGAGGAATGAAGGAGTTATTGGGTCAGAATGGCACCTCAGGGGGGGAATCAGGACAGCAGACATGCTCTTGTACAGGCCAGTCTGACTATGGGAATAACACCTCTCTGGGAGGAGGAAGAAATAAAAACAGACTAAAGAGCGGAGGGGAAGGAGGTAAAACGCTTTGTCAGTATCTTATAATGCCTTTTAATGTGTTCATTGTCATATATCATGTGTCATTCCACTGAGGCCCATGCACTGGCACACTGAATGAAGGTGAGGGGCATTTGAAAAAAGTGAAATCAGTAAGCAGTCGCGCTCAGCTGAGGCGCTGATGGAGCTTCCATAGAAGTTGACAGGGCCGCGCACTCAGAGACTATTAAAGTGAACAACATGAATAGATAAGGAGGCAACAGAACAAGTGGTGAGTGTGATGCAAGGAGAACGAAACCCAAGATTCTTTATAAAAAAAGACACATCCTCAGCAGCACCACACAGTGACACCGTCAGGCTGATAAAGCATGAATGATTGTGGGTGTATTGGCAGACTGCTGTGTGTGTGTGTGTGTGTGTGTGTGTGTGTGTGTGTGTGTGTGTGTGTGTGTGTGTGTGTGTGTGTGTGTGTGTGTGTGTGTGTGTGTGTGTGTGTGTGTGTGTGTGTGTGTGTGTGTGTGGTGTGTGTGTGTGTGTGTGTGTGTGCGCGTGTGTGTGTGTGTGTGTGTGAGCAATTACATGTCTTAACATGTTTTTTTATACGAATGTGTGGTTGGGTGTGGAAGTGGTTGCAGTGTATTGGGGTAGTCTGGAAATCTCCCAGATATCCTGAAATAAGAAAACAACGTATTCTTTGTCAGCCTACAGCAGTCAATGTAATGCTGGCGAACAGTGAACCAATACTACCGCCTTGTGTGTATGTGCATGTGTTTCTCAGTGTGCTTGTGTGTGTCTGTGTGTGTGTTTGTTTCTTAGTGTGTGTGTGTGTGTGTGTGTGTGTGTGTGTGTGGACAGCAAACTGTTGTTCCCATGGTTGTCTGTTATTGATTAGTCATCTCTGTGGGCAATAGGAGCCATTATCAGGCCTGACATGGAGACAGACGGGGGTGGATGATGCATGGGACGGTAAAACTGTTCGGACACAAAGATAATGGAGCTTAACACACACACACACACACACACACAGAAACACAAATACACATATACACACACATGCAGCAAAGACGGACAGGGGTACAAACTGGCACATGCTCCCACAGAGACTTGTGCAAACAATAGACCCGTTACACAACTGAGGAGTGTAAATGTATTCGCACAGTGATAGATTTGTTTTCAGCACCATGGACAGCACTCTAAATCTTGAGCAATGCCAGTACACACTTCACATGGCTAGTAATTATCTATTGTAGTGCCCACTTCCCACAACTATAAGCAGCCATTACTCATGGAAGTAAGGGGTTAAGATGCCCCATCAAGGATCACAGTGAATGTACCGAGTGGGGGACAAAACTGAATGTAAAAAAGGAGTGCATACTGTTACGACCAACCCAAGTGCTTCTCACAGCCATGACACATGCAACCCCAGGGTCCTGCGACTCACCTATGAGAGAAAGACAAAAGCAGAGAGAGAGGGAGGGAGGTCAGAGTTAAACAAATACAATAATTACAATTACAATAAATACACATAATTCATTCATTGTGTGTGCAATAAAGCATGTGTTTGCGTGAAATGGCATTTAAATGCAGTGCTGCTTCCTGAACTCACTTCATTTAATAAATAAATATATATATACCTATGCAGACAGACAATGTGGCAAAACGTCACACGCAGAATAATTAATACGTTTATATTTCCAGGTTGTTAGTGATATAGCAATTGACACATGCACACACACACAATCATCACGACAAGTAGAACCTCCACACGTTAATTCTCTACTCCATTGCTTCCCGTGTTTAGGCCACAGCCTGGGCACTAAAATAAATCTGAAAAAAATAAACTATATAAAAAAAATCATGTTACATCAACTAGCTATAATGATGAGATTTCTTATGCACCACCTATTTCATAGTGCGTAAGCTTAACCAAGGTGACGAAAATACCCAATGTTAACAGTTGCAAATCTGCTATTTAAAAAAATAAAAATAACACAGAAATCAACACGCATTGATGGCTGCCTGGTAAAAGAGAGGGGACAGTGTATTCACTTCACCAATTGGACCTTATTGTCTTAAAACAACTAAAAACAAGTGAAGCACAGTGAAGTGTACTTGTCTTAGGGATTTAGTGTCAAGAGTGTTGAACCTGATGACACCCCACACCTGCCATTGTGCTATGTCCAGAGACACAAGCCAAAGAGGCACTGAATCCATGACGTCACCTAAAACTGAAAAACAAGCTAACAAAATACCAGAATTATAAAGCAAATATTTTGAATCCACCTGTGTGACCGGAAAATGATAAGAGTGATACCAACATCTTGAAGTCACAAACATTGGGTGAAGAGTTGATCTTACCAGCAGCCACCAAGCAGATGGCCAGCATTATATACTGGGAAAGAATGCTATAAAGCAACTCAACTTAATTCCGTTTGTCAACCAACACAGTGACGCACTGAATGGAGGATATGGCTGAGAATGAGTTTCAGCAGCTACATTCACAGATTACAACCTAGCTGTTTTATGCAATCCAAATAAATGAGTCCACCTACATTGCAAAGCATGGCCAAATTGCTCAAAGTGCTTTGGACTCAGTACACTGACGGTGCTCGTGCTATGATGGGACACCACAGTACAGTTGTGGCTGGCCATACTGCTCACTCATGTACATTGTTGCATTCACAGAGAGGCATTAGTTGTTGCAAAGAGAAGGCCATGGATTTAAATTCTGTTATGGGTGAAGCATGCAGTCAGAATGGTGAACTACATGAAGAGTCGTCCATTTCCAGCACTTTTGTTTGCCCTGTTGTGTGACGAGATGGGAAGCGACCACTGCCAGCTCTTATCACACACCAAGAGAGCTCACTCGATTCGACTCTTAGTTTTTGACTGAAGGGGAGAATTCACTTCCTCACATCGCGACAGCTGCTGTGACTGTGCACATCTAAAAGCTTAGAGTTACAGATATTTTCCTGGCCTCAGCTAACAGCTAATAGGCGGACACACAATCCCTTCCAAGGATGTAAATGCAGGCTAGACTTTGCCGATCTATCGTGTAAAAGCTCTTTGTGAAATTTTGAGATTTTCACACAAAGGCTTTTGACTCAGTATTGGTTTCATATGGATAGGCAGGCATATTCAAAAAAGGCAATTCTGTTTATGATTTCATTTGCCCCAACATAAATCTGTGAAGCAGGATTGTTGGTGCTTGTGGGCCTTGAAGACCAGGAACTGCAACACTTTGGGCTTGAATCTGATCTCCGTTAACTTTTACTCAGACATCAAAGCCTTGACAGCATCAATGTTGCAGAATCACCCATCTTATAAGGCCGTGGTGGAAAGCCATGTTCAAAATATCACAAGTTGTCATTTTAATTTTCAAACGTTGTGGTCCAACATATTTATGTAATTTGAAGCAACACATTTGTGAAGAGAGTAGATTTGGAATTTTTTGATTTTTTCTTGAACTTAAGATGTCAGTTAAGGCAAGTCTTTTGTTTTGTGTCCAATACCCGCTCACCCTTTTCTTTCTTTCTTTTTTTTCTCTCGCTGTCTGAGAGCTTTGTGATTTGTGGGTTAATGTCAGCCATGGGAACTGGCAGTCCAGAAGAGGCCAACTATGAGCACACACAGGGAAAATATTGTCATGGCCTGCACTCTACAATGCGCTCCTTTCTCCACAGGGACAGGTAGATTCAGGTTTTTTTTTTCCCCAGTCAACCATGAAAATACACAGAGGTCAAGCTTCCCCTCCATGTCCTCCGCTCTCTCTGATGGGATGAACGGGGTGAGGTAAGGTCAGCAGCACAGACCAGAAACAGAGAAAGTGATCCATGAAAAAGGAATTTCCATTGCAACTTTCAGTACAAAGTGGTGAAAACAGCCAGAGGGGGGAGGATTGGGGGGAGGGGAGGGGGGGGTGGTTGACATTTTGTGTCAAGGCTCAGCCGCTCCCAGGTGTTAAAGGATAAAGAGTAAAATCATAAGACAACTAAAAACAAACAATAAAAAAGATGTTGTTCTAGTGTAGAAATAAGAATATATACATTGAATATCTGGAGAACATGGACTCCATCAATACTTAGCCTTCTGATCCTGTTATTCACAATATTTTCTACAGAAACAGCTTACAAAGACTGTGCAAAGTACAACTCTTTTAAAAAAAAGTCAGACTAAAAATGTAATTAAGAAACCATGTCTATAGTCTAAAGGAATAAGTGTGAATGACTTGTAAACTAAATGACTCATTTAAGTAAGCAGGAGAACCAAATTCATCTCCTTGAATTTTTACATGGAAGGAATAGAATTTAATTTTGTAAACTAAGTCTACAGGTCAAGTTGTCAGCCTGTGAGCCAGTGAGTGTGACATAACAGTTTACCTGGAGAGCTCCTCATCTACATTTGGCTGTCATCCTGAACAGGCATTTGATAAGGCTGGTCAGCTACAGCAATACAAATCAACTGATCAACTGAGAACTGTCTTTATTGGTCAGTGGGTGTGGTACCTGTATTAAGAAATGCAGAAATACTGATTGTGTTTGCTCTCTCCGCTTGTCTAAATACTACTGAGATACTATGGTATTGTTTCATGTGCCTAAAACTGATCTCATTACACTTTCTCTAATTTCTTTTGCGTGTGTCACTGGGAATCTGGCCCGCAGTCAAAACATTCCCTCTCCCTTATCGTAAAAGAAGAAAAAGAAATCCTCTTTGCTCTGTTGTCTCTCCTTATTTGAACAGGGATTCCTGGCTCTCTGACTGCATGCGGGATGGTTCATCAGCACAAGCTTCTTTCACTACGACAGGGTTTAAGCCAATTTGCATCACAATGTCTTTCAGACGCTACAGTGGAAATGGAATCATTAAAACGAAACTGAATTGCATTAAACAGAAAGATCATTAAAGAGTTACTAAAGTAAACTGTAATGGTTCCGGCACAATCCCTACCACAGTTCTCATTTTAAATGAAAGCAGAAAAAAGCAGAGAAGTGAGCATCAGCCTGTTACTAAAATCTCTCTCTCTCTCTCTCTCTCTCTCTCTCTCTCTCTCTCTCTCTCTCTCTCTCTCTCTCTCTCTCTCTCTCTCTCTCTCTCTCTCTCTCTCTCTATATATATATATATATATATATATATATATTTTAGATCACTGAATATAATTTCTGCAAGTCCAATATGTAATCAATAGAACAACAGAGGAGCTGATGTGATCTGCTGTCTATTGAACTCTCCACTTTGCTTATCTATTTATCTGTGTCTCTCTACAAATGCCAATTAGGGGGGAAAGGCTGGCAAGCGCCAGTGCTCTAACCTTTCTCTTTTTTAGCAGGCTAGACAGTCCTGCAAGGGGACACAAAGATAGGCGAATGCACACAGACACAGACTCACACACACAAACACACACACACACACACACACACACACACACACACACACACACACACACACACACACACACACACACACACACACACACACACACACACACACATAGAGCTGCAACGATTAATCGAAGAATCGATTATTAATCGATTACTAAAATAATCGCCAACTATTTTGATAATCGATTAATCGTTTAGAGTAAGTTTGTAATAAAAATTGTCCAAATTCTCTGATTTCAGCTTCTCAAATGTGAATATTTTCTGGTTTCTTTAATCCTATTATGACAGTAAACTGAAATATCTGTGTGTTTTGGACATAACAATACATTTGAGGACGTCAACATGGGCTTTGGAAAACTTATCAACATTTTTCACCATTTTCTGACATTTTACGGACCAAAAACACTAATCGATTAATAATCGATTAATCGAGAAAATAATCGACAGATTAATCGATTATCAAAATAATCGTTAGTTGCAGCCCTACACACACACACACACACACACACACACACACACACACAATGTGAGAGACTGACAAAGAGCAAAAAGGATAGGGAAAAAAATAAATATACACTAACCTTGCTATCTTGGTTTGGGCATAAACATATACTCAAATGGTGACGGCTTAAAATTCATCATTAACTGACAGTGACCTGACCCAACTGTCTCCTCGTATTATAGAAAAGAAGAAACAGAAGTACAAGAACAAAAAAGGAGGACACAAACAGGATGTATTTTTGTTAGAAAACAATGAGACTGAGAACTATGTAAACTCCTAATTTTAAATTCTGCTAAATGGCAACATTATTTAAACAGACAGGGGCCTAAATCTCAATCTCGTCTCTAATAATAAATACAGTATATCTGGCCATTCATCAATTAACTTGATTACATAAGAATGTCCATGTGCCGGCACACATACCCAAATTTTGTTGATGGCCGAAATTAAGATAATAATCAGTTATAATGGCGAGGATGATAGAGAAAAATATTGCATAACCTTGTTTTGATTCAAGCCTGGCAGATCAATGGGCAGTCTGTTCTTGCTGTTTAGTTTGTGCCATTCTCAGCCAAAAGAAAATGTTGACTCACTCAATGTTTTTGACCAGGAAAAGGTGGGGGGGAGGGGTTGAGGGGGGGGGGAGGCAAACCGTTGAAATGAATTGAAATGGAAAAAAAAGGCCTTGCCATGGTATTGCTCTGCGACATGATGTTTGCCTTTTATCCTTTGTTTATTCTCACTACTCATCCCTAACAAGGCATAAAAGCACACAGACTAGAGGTGATGAAAGAGGTGATGAAAGGATTTGAGTGACAGCTGAGGTCGGATGCACTAAACGACAAAAGAGCCATTCCGCGGGGAGGAACCCAGATGCAGTGGGGGCAGCGGGTCGTAAGCTAAGTCACCTCCGTGGACAGTAAACACCGTGCATACTCCGCCCAGTTTAGCAATAACCCTCAACCCTGACCGTTACAGCATACGGTGGGTGACCCCGTAGCCCTTCACAGCATGGATGCTAATGGGACAGACTGTGTTAGTCAAAACATATTAGTAGGGGCATCAGGGTCAAACAGTCATTTGGTAAAATAAATTGTGGCTCCCTTTTTCCTTTTCACAGGACGTGACACCCCACAGTGTTTAGAGAGAGGCTTTGGAGTGAAGTGCTGCTGTTATTGTATAGAGGTAAATGGCTGCTTTGTAAGTAGGTCCTATCCATAAAACACAAACACACCTTATTGTGTGGGCGTGTGCACACGTAGCGTGCATGTGAGTGTATTGATTTTCCTTTCCAGCTCTTTTCTCATCTTTACTTCGCTACAGCATATCTGTATTTTTCTTTTTGTTTGTTGACATTTTCTCAGCGCCTCTCGCTGATGGAAAATGCGATCTTGTCCCATCCCTTTAACGTTCTTTGCTTTTTGCCATTGCTTTTTTTCCCCCCAGACTAATAGAAATTCGGTTAGTATGTTTTGTATGGGATGAGAGATGAAAATGATTTTGTGGATAGGAAGAAGGATGGCAATGGAAGGGAGGGAGTGGGTGATAAAAAAACGGCAAGAGGATAGAAAATCAATGAGAGATGAAATATATCAGAACTCCTGGAGCAAGGTCAAGAGGATATGATCTCTCACGACACACAGTTGTGCCTCACTGAGCCGCAGGGAGCGAGCGTGATAGAGAGAGAGAGAGAGAGAGATGAACAGGGGGAGGATGAGGAGAAGAGAGGGAGTCACTAAGAAAGACAAAGGAGGGCGGGGGCCAAGAAAACAGACATACAAACTTATCTTTAAGAGAACCCACTATCCATTTATCAAAAGCAGCATCCTACTCAAAGCCTGACTGTGTTGTTCATAAGTGCAAGAGTATAGCCTTACCACAAGCGCAATGGACGCATACATTTTGCTGATGTTAGCAAAACAGGGGGCCCTGGGACAAAATGTGGAAATGAATCTTCCTTCAGTCAGCTATCTTCTTCCTACGCTAACTAATTCAGCAGCTAAGTAGCCGAAGGGGCCAGATCAGCAGGCTGTGTCTCTCCCCACCCCGGGTCCAAGTCCCGCTTCCATATGCACCGACCATTAAGAGCCCCACTCTCACCTCCTACAGAGAGCCAGGGCTAGATAACATCTGTCTACAGCTAGCCTCCCTGCAAACACTCAACCAATTAAAGAGCCATTAGTGCTCAGGCTCGGTGGGTGGTGTGTGTGGGTCAGTATGCCTGTGCCTGTGTTTGTGCTTATTCTCTAGGCTTAGGTTAATACAATCGTTTTTAAAAAGGAACATGAACTGTAATGTGCTATTTCCACATTTAACTGGCATGTCCACAGCCTATTCACATAATAGAAACAAGTGCATGTTTATTTCCATGTAACCTTTGTTTTGCCTCTCCACCCGCTTGGCCCCACCCCCCAACCCATCATGTATCATTCATTAGTCGCCGCAGTCTCCATCATACAATTTTAATTCACAATAGAGACATAAGTAGGTCATTTGACAAAACATGTCACATCTGCTCCAATCAACGATGCATTTCCTTTTAGCATCAATGTTTCATCACCGCTTAACATGGGAACATAGGCCCGAGGTAGTAGCAATGGGTGAGATCCACACCTGAAATAAAGAGAGCTGATATCCATGATGGCGTGCCGCAGGCTTTCTCATGGGTTCAACCCTGCTGCAAATGCTATTATTACAGACACAACAGTCTTGTACTCAGGGCCTAATTTATTAGGTGAAAATGTAGTTGCAGCAGATACTATCTCAATAATCTCAAGATGGTTACAGTTATATCTGTACCATACACATATAATCATCGCAAAGCAACAGGGATCATAGCAACCGATAGCAGCATCGCCATGACAAATTCAAGTCAAATACAAGTCAAATTACAGCAAGAGCCTATAGTTCACATTGCACACAGAGGCACTTCACTTTCCCGAGCTTGTTGAAACATTGTTGCATTTTCTTTTCTTTGGATATGTTTTTTTCTCATATGGCACTTGCAAAGGTTTGCATGTATTAACCAGCCTGGATCTAAACTGCTTCACAATTTTGCATGCAAATACACAAACATGAAATATGTAAAATTTTATAAAAAAATATAATAAATACACAAACATCACCAATGCAAGAATGGCATTTGCATAATGTCCTAAGTAACTGGAAAGTGAAACAAAGGAGGCCAGATGAAGTGCAGACACTCTTAGAGTGACCCAGGTGTTAGCTGGCCCCCTGCGGTGTCCTCTATCCTTCATCACTGGCCCTGGGGAGGCAAAGTGTCTGCTGTCCTCAGAATGCCCTGCACGCTATTCTACTGCCCTGCACGTTAGTCTGCCTGTCTATCATATGACAGAGCCCAACACAATCACCATGCACACTAGGCATGGGCCGGTATGATATTCTGACGGTATGATAACCTTTAGCAAAAAAAAAAAAAAAACACGGTTTCACAGTATCACGGTATTGCGATAACAGCTCTCAAATGTGTTGTTTGGAAATGTCTGGGAAAAATAAATAAATAAAAAATTTCCCAGATTGAACATAATCTTTGTATTCTCCTCTCCTCTCCTCTCCTCTCCTCTCCTCTCCTCTCCTCTCCTCTCCTCTCCTCTCCTCTCCTCTCCTCTCCTCTCCTCTCCTCTCCTCTCCTCTCCTCTCCTCTCCTCTTAGCAAGTGAGCAGCTCAACAAGGTTTTTAGAGACATGCTCATTTTCTACAAATTTCTCTTCTAGTAAAAATGGTTATGATGCAGGAATATTCTGAATATAAATAAACGTGTATCAGTGATTCTTGAGAACCGGGACAAAATGCTGTCTTCCGTAATTGCTTACTTGCTTACTTGTTATCTTTAAAAATAAAAACATTAAAAATTGTAGATGTTATTAGGGATTAAGAATAGAATGTCTGGAGCACAATTATCCCCTTCAATTTAATTGTATCATTATTATGTCAAATATGACAGTTGTTATCTTCTCACAGCGTCCAAAACAGTGTGTCCACAGAGAGGGTTTCAATCTTTCATATGCAATAAAACCTATTAAAAATGTACCTTAATGATTAAAAATAGTTTTTTTTCCTCAAAAGCAACACTAAATAATCTCTCATATCAATAAAAACTATTTTTCTTCAACACATTCATGTTTTATATGGTTTCAAAGTGGTGGGACACTTTTTGTCACCACCGTCAGACAATCCATTAAAATGTAATAAAATCAGCCAAAATCAGGGGCAGCTATCACTATGAAGGACCTCTTGTCACATTTTAACTCTGCAGAGGACATTAGAGTCAGACAGGCTCTGATAAGTGTTGTAGTTTTAGAATATTTTACATTCCAAATCTTGAAAGTCCTGTGTCACAACCATGATACGTCAACACCAACTTACAATTTCTGAAGTTATTTGAAGTGTTTTGATAATTTTATTTTCCTGAAGTAGTGGTCAGTGGTTCTAGCACCTATCATCAACAGAAAAACCAAATGGCTACTAGAAAAACTCCATGTTCTGTTTAAAAAACGTTAAATAGGTCAACACCGTCAGATGTCAAAAAATATATATTCATATAGGGAAGAACGGGGTAATCTGAGCCACTTTTTACATTTGCTCCCCTCTAAGCAAGCTAAAATTATTTATCACTCAAATTTACACATTTCCCATTAATTCAGGATGTTTCCTAGAAATGGGCATTAGCAGAATTTTTTCAGGACAAAGGGCAGTGAAAATATGATTGTTTTAAAAAAAGTTGTCATGTGGCTAACTTTACCCCAGCTGTGGGGTAAACTGAGCCAGACCAGAAAAATCAAGGGGGTAAAGTGAACCAGCTGGGGGTAAACCACTTTCCACTCTGAAACTACCATAACAACACATATTGTAGCAGTTATAATCCTGAAAGCTAGCCACAAAAAAAAGCTAGAACAAAATCAAATACAACAAATTATAACTCAAAAGGTTTTAATAAGATTCAAATGAAAGATAGAACCAGTTAGAGTAGAACACAGTCTGGGGGTCAGAACACAGGACCCTTAGAGCCAGCTTGTGTCTGGGGGTCAAAGCATAGGAAAATCAGAACCAGCGAGAACAGCCTGGGACTCAGAACACAGGAGAAGACCCAACTGGATTATAACATCAGCCTGTCATACTGTACAACTAGGCCTACTCTACATTCCAGCCCTGAAGGTTACAGGGAAAGATGAGAAAGTGCTCTTTCCGTGTGGTTGCCCCAGGTCGTCTTCGTGGTGTATTTCCTTGGCATAATGGCTTTTCTACAATGTGTATGACATTAAAATAAAACATATGTTATGTAATATTACATTAAAATATTTTTAAGACTAAACTTAACTTGTGCCTCATGTCTCACTTTGCCCCACAGCATTTGGCTCACTTTCCCCCACCACCACAGTTTGAGAAAAAACTACCTCTCTTAGCATTTCAGGCTAATCTTCAGTTATCAGCATCACATGGTTTCATATGTTGGTAGTTCATCAACATGTATGATATAAGTTATTCTACGTGAATACATTTGCTTTGGCACAACAGTTGATTAAGTTGACAGCAAGAAAATGTACTTTTACATGCAAAATACCTATTTTGGTGAAAAAAACATGCTTACCACAGCACCATGAGGTCCTCTCTTTCAGGGCCATGGGGAAATGAGAGGGGCTTGAAAACATATATCTCACATGACCACAAATGTTTTCCGTTGCCTAGATACAGGGGGTGGCTCACATTACCCGATGCCTCAGATTCCCCCGTTCTCCCCTAAATTTTGAAAATATTGTCAGTCTTGGTGGATATTTGTGATCACTATACATCTCATGGTTCTAGCATATATTGAGGGAAAATGTATTTGTGTTTTTGGTGTCTGACAGTGTTGTCACAAAATAAGGAATGGCGAGCTAAAAAGCCCATTTTGATAAAAAAGGACAAAAGCTGGGAGGTTGTGTCAAAGCTTAGCTCAGTAGCTTAGTATATGTTGGATACATACATGTAATTTAATTTGCCTAAACATAGGGTTTGTATTTTTTCAACATTGCACCATGTTTTGTCCCACTTCTCAAGAATCACCGGTATGTTAACATCATGTGTGTTCTAATACCTTAGAACGATTTGACAGAGATAATGGCGGTATGGAAACTTTTACTTTTTCATATCAAGCGCGGTATACCTTGAAACCGGTTATCGTCGTCGAGTTTATCCATTATCAGACCACACAATTTTTATTTCAAAGTTTAACAGAGCATCATGTTTTCATTGTAGGTGGCTTATGTGTGCACAAGGCTTGTGCCATGTTAGAGATATGCATATGGAATAAGGCTTGTATCACTTTACTGCATTATCAACACAACACCATGTTTAACATGTGAACATGAGATCTACAAGAACAATGCAGCATGTAAACCGAACAGAAACACAGCCTCATGGTCTGTATCTTTTAGAGATCTAGATATTGTCCTTAACATTTATTCATTGAGATATTTATAATTTAGTATTGCAGAGTGAATTGTGTGTGTTCTGTGCAATACATCTGTGCTCAAGGATATTTAGTAGTGTATTTCCATGTGTGTTTTTTTTCTCCCTCACGTTCACTGTGGAGAGATAAAGGCTGCAGCCACCGAGCTTTGAACACTTTCTCCACCGGAGACAACATGCTGGCTTTACAAATCTTCATGTCCAACAAGCGCCACACTCGCTCTGCTTAACACACACTGCACACAGCTATTCATTATGTAGCTTTAGCCTAACACACTACAGCGAGGCAACATAATACACTATATAAGCACTGAGTTTGAAATTGTCAAAGGAATTATCATTGGTTTTCTGCGTGTTCGCTCCACAACATGAAACTTGTGAAAGCGGCAATGCAACTGTCACCAACAGCCTAGATAGAAGACTCATTGTTTGCAAAGGAGGGATGAGACTAGTCATCAGAGCTCAGGGATCATAATAGGTTCATACAGTACATAATAGCACTAGGTTGAATAATGGCCACAGCCAAAACAGGCGAGGTACACTATAAACAGCACATTATTGTTAAAGTAAGTAAGCGCTAACTGCATTCAAGTTTCACTTTACACTAGAAAATATATATTTTTTTAATATTTTAAGCCAAATTTTGGAAATTTTGCTACACATTTATCATTGTGTGCTGCTAGTTTAAAAACTGACAGTTATTGGCGAAACAAAAGAAAATAGCTCTTTCCCTGCAGCCTCCTAACATCCAAAGTGGATCTTGATGTGGACTGAGCTAGAGAAATGAAGAGAGGAGAAGAGGTTTGTTCAGACCAACCTCTGTCTCTTCCACTTATTAATACAAGTAGAAGATGTATTCATGCCTCAGCGCCCGACAGGAAAACATTGGAAGTCTCTCTCCTTCACTCACTCACTCACTCACTCACTCACTCACTATAACATATGCATGTTTGCACGTTATGTAAAGAAGGCTGTGTCCACTTGTGCGTAACAAAGTCAACACAACACTGCCCCTGCGTGCTGCAACATCTCACTTATCAATCTTTGAGGGATGAATGCATGTCTCTGTTAATTGAGAAGTTGATAAAGGGATGATTGAGTTTCCTGTCTCATCAAATCTTTCTTAATAACAGCCTCAAATGCAAAAAGAAAAAAAGAAAAATAGGAGAACAATTACTGCTTCACTTGATGACAGCGACCAGGATTATTATGAGTGCTAATGAGCACAATCAACAACACTTGACGCGCCTGCATGTGCTTGGGCACATTACCGCTTCTGTGGGTGTGTTGTGTATGTTTGCAATTCCGTTCTGCACCAATAGTTTGCAGTGCACTGTAGGATGACGTGCATTATTTTCCTTATTAATTACCTGGTTATCATTCTGATTAAATAATTGACTTGGTCTATAAAATCTCAGAAGATACAGGAAAATGGCTATCATTTCCCAAGATCCCAAAGTAACATATTGGCCAAACAAGGGTTAAAAAAAAAAATTCACAAAGATAACTTTTTTTTGTATCTAAAAAAAAAATCAGCTAATCTATTAATCCACAAACAATAATTTCATTATTAACGTTACATATGTGCTCATATTATCAACTCTTCATTGAACTATTTGGACCCGGAAGCATTTGCACATTTATCTTATTCATGTTTACTTCACTTATTTGCCAATTGCTTTCCGTGTCATTTTCCATTTACTGAGTGTGTATACTTGTCATGTTTATGAGATGTACTGCAGTCCATCACATTATGCTACGGGTCTGTCGCCTGCACTCTTGCTGCGTTGTCAAACACCATTGTGGACGTCAGATTCATTTGAGAGACAAAGTGTTGATGCAGTAGTTGCTTCTGTGCCTGAATTAGCAGTCATGGTGTGTGCAAGGGACAAGGGATATTTTTTTCTGACTCACATTAGCTACTGAGAATGTTCAGGAGTTGATCTGGAGGGAGAGAACATGTTGGTACATGTGCATATTTTGATGAGCCAGCAGACTTCTTGCATACCTTTAGCACTAAGAAATCTAAGTGTTCTCCTCTAAAAATGTACAATCAACTCCCCTAGCTGCTCTCTCCTTTGTTCCCCTTTTAGTAGTGACAAGCCCAGACGGCGGAGGAGGGAGGTGGATAGAGGAAGGGGAGCTGCCTGCCTGCCTGTGTCCTATTTGTAGCGGTTGCCAGACTCTATAAGATCCCCCTTCTAGTTGTGGTGAATATGTCGCCCACCCACTGTCAGCCTCCTCAGCTTGACACACTATGCATTGCCAGTGGGGAGATAGTGGGAAGAGATATGCAACCCAGCTGGGTTAATCCAGTTACACAGTTATGCACAAACCACACTCTCACCCAGAGTGCACACATACATGCAGAAAAAGCCAATACAACACTTCTAAATAGTGGAGCAGGTTTCCATAATTTAAACCCAAAGTTATTTTAACTATTCAAGAAAAGGTAAGTAAGTAAAATACATTGTATACAACGGCAATGTTAAATTAACACAGATAGTTATCTGATGCATATACACCAATTGCTTTAAAAAGATGTCTGCTGGATTATTAAATTGTCAGGAACAGTCTTCTCTAACCATGCAATGTACTCAACTTTGGCTGCAAGTAAGAGATTAATATTCTTCAAGTAGGGGAGAACGGGGTAATCTGAGCCACTTTTTACATTTGCTCCCCTCTAAGCGAGCTAAAATGATTTATCACTCAAATTTACACATTTCCCATTAATTCAGGATGTTTCCTAGAAATTGGCATTAGCAAAGGGCAGTGAAAATATGATTGTTTTAAAAAAAGTTGTCATGTGGTTCACTTTACCCCAGCTGTGGGGTAAACTGAGACAGACCAGAAAAATCAAGGGGGTAAAGTGAACCAGCTAAGGGTAAACTGATCCACTTACTTTTTCCACTCTGAAACTACCTTAACAACACATATTGTAACATTGTAACATCAAATACAACAAATTATAATTCAAAAGGTTTTAATAAGATTCAAATGAAAGATAGAAGAAGTTAGAGTAGAACACAGTCTGGGGGTCAGAACACAGGACCCTTAGAGCCAGCTTGTGTCTGGGGGTCAAAGCATAGGAAAATCAGAACCAGCGAGAACAGCCTGGGACTCAGAACACAGGAGAAGACCCAACTGGATTATAACATCAGCATGTCATACTGTACAACTAGGCCTACTCTACATTCCAGCCCTGAAGGTTACAGGGAAAGATGAGAAAGTGCTCTTTCCGTGTGGTTGCCCCAGGTCGTCTTCGTGGTGTATTTCCTTGGCATGATGGCTTTTCTACAATGTGTATGACATTAAAATAAAACATATGTTATGTGATATTACATTAAAATATTTTTAAGACTAAACTTAACTTGTGCCTCATGTCTCACTTTCCCCCACAGCATTTGGCTCACTTTCCCCCACCACCACAATTTGAGAAAAAACTACCTCTCTTAGCATTAGCATTAGCATCTTAGCATTCCAGGCTAATCTTTAGCTAATATCATCACATGGTTTTAAAATGTTGGTAGTTCATCAACACGTATGATAGAAGTTTTTCTACGTGAATACATTTGCTTTGGCACAACAGTTGATTAAGTTGACAGCAAGAAAATTTACTTTTACATGCAAAATACCTATTTTGGTGAAAAAAGCATGCTTACCACAGCACCATGAGGTCCTCTCTTTCAGGGCCATGGGGAAATGAGAGGGGCATGAAAACATATATCTCACATGACCATACATTTTTCCGTTGCCTAGTTACAGGGGTGGCTCACATTACCCGATGCCTCAGATTCCCCCGTTCTCCCCTACTACATGTTTTTTTTTATGTTGAAACATTTTCTATTTAGAAAAGCAAGTGAGTTGGAAACAAAAATTAATGGGGAGAAAGTGACCGTACACACACAATGAATTTCAATTAGCTTCCTTTGCCGTCTACGCTCAGACAGGATCTCCCGACAATGAACGCACACCGACTGCATGTGGAAACCAAGAAAAAGCAAAATTCAACCACAAAATATAATTACTGCAAAGGATTCTGCTAATTTAAATAAACTTCTATTTTGACTAAAGTATTCCTTACTGAATTATATTTACCCAAGAAGCTAAAATACTGTATATCTTTGCAAGTGTAGGTGCGATGGGAGATTACATGCTTTTCAAATGCTCTTAACATAAACCCACAACTCTCATTAGCTCATTGATTATAAACTCACAATATGTTGTGGGGAATAGTGAGAATCATAAGCTGCTTTAAAATTCAGCTTAAACCACTTTACTATATTTTACAGAAACGTACAGTATTTATTTGTGTATTAATTTTATGTGACTTAATCCATCATGTATGTCTCAGTAGCCAAGGCCAGCTTCATGGTGTCTGTTGTCAATACTTTAAAACACTTGGGGCCGGTTTCGCAGACATGGATTAAGCCTAGTTCTGGACTAAATTGTACTTTCAATGGACAATCTCCATTCAAAATTCCATTTAGTCCAGGACTAGGCTTAATCCATGTCTGTGAAACTGGCCCTTGAACTTTTCCACCTCCTTTTAACAGTTTAAAATACACAGCCGGTTCAGACCTACAGCTTTTCTAACACAAGTCTGTTCTCTTCTTGTGCCGACCTGTGATTCACTGTTGCTGTGTATGACCCAGAACAATGCTCTGCCCTTTGTTTTTAACAGCCAAAACAACGCACCTTTACTGCACATCCCCAACGGTACTGAGAGCTAGCATGTGATTAGGGCTCACAGTGTCAGAAGAAGAACAGCCAAACTTTTAGCAAACAAAAAGGGAAGTGCACTTCAAACGTCCATTAGTCACATAGCAACAGCAGCCAGCATCGCCATCCTTTTCCCAGAAGTTGGTATTGTAGGGAAAGGAAAAAAAAGACCAAACCTGTCTGCCCCTGAGATTTGCAATGTTTTGCTTTGTCATTTCCAAACCGGTCTGCAACAGTTCTCGCAACAAAACAAAACATTAAGTAGTTCAAGTTCAGCTTGTGTTCAATAGCTCTTTCACACATCATGACTTCATTTGGCCATGCATGTGCAACGCTACAAGTGAGTGTGCCTTCGGAGACACGTTTTCTTGGTATCTTATCTTAGCCCTTTCAACCAGCAGCGTTGGTGCACAGTGTCTGCTCCTTGCCACTCTGTGTCAGCTACCCTAGTGTCCAACTCCATGTTAACATGCAAGACCCAATCCAGTCGGCATTAACATGCAGGGCCAGCAGCCACTAGGTGGGCCTGAGCAGAGCCCAAGGCAGGTGGCAGATAGTCAATGTGCATGCTCCTAAATCATTCATGTAGCAGGGTGGAGGGGGATTGTCTGTGTGTGTGTGTGTGTGTGTGTGTGAGAGAGAGAGAGAGAGAGAGAGTTAGAGAGAGAGAGAGAGGAGAATAGAAAAGAGAGGCTTCTCTATTGATATTACAATATAAGAATAGAACAAGTGAGAGGGCGCACTGGATGAAATAGTATTCCATTGCCTTTGTGTGATTCCACAAGTGGGCATAATTCATTTGTATATTCCGGTTTTACCACATGGGCCATTTGGATGGAGAAAGAAAAGGAGAAGAGGGAGCTGGTTGTGGTTGCGGCGGGGGTGGGGGTGGGGCAGTGAGGGAGTGGGGGGTTGATGGGATTGGAAAGATGAGAAGGAAGAGGGAAGGTGAAACTGACATTCTTGAGAAGGGGCAAGTCACACGGGTGAGGTTTTGTTAATGAATTAGTATGCATGAGTGGTACCACACAATGACCTCGAGCAAGGAGCTGACACGCCATAGACACTAGACTGAAACTAACTCTAACACCACAAATTATTACCTTTTCATTATGGAAATTAGCCCTTCCTTCTCATTCCTCCCACTCTGTCTCGCTTAGTTCTCTCAACTGCTCTTGTTCTATTCCTCACATCCACCTGCTTGCTCCGCTATATAAGAGGAAGAATGGTGTTGACTGTGAAAAGCAATTACCTGCCATTTACCTGTCTCTCTTTCCGTCTGATAATGAATTTCTAGTGAAGGGTGAAATAATTATCTTTTCTCCAACAAAATCAAAGCTGTGGGTGGGGACAGCCACTGTCAGAATATGTGGCATGCCATATGGGATTAAAGGATTCTCTGTAACACATACGCCCACGTACAGTACACACACATACAGTACAAAGTTGTTCTTTGAACAGCATTTGCATGAAAAACACCTCAGCCACAGCCGAGGTGGTGACAGAATGACATCTCAACACTTCCTGATGGCCTGTGTGATCCTAAAGTTTAGCTTTAGATCTTAAAGCAAAACTCAGATGCACTGTAACGGTGGCAAACCGAATGCTGAGGCTTTGCTAAAATATATAGAACTTGTTGTCAAGGATGCTGGATCAGTTAATACATTGAAAAATCACAAAATGTTGGATTGATGCAGCTTTTTCAAATAAGCCAGAGGATTGAGGAGGTGACAGTTCAAACAAATACTGCAAGACTGCATCATGAACAGACATACTGCAAATGAAACGACATAATGCAGTTTCCTTCACGGAAATCAGAGCGAGCCAAAACAAGGATAAATCAGAAAAACAACAATAGGAAAATATTTTTGAAAACATTTCACCACTTTATAGTGTGGGTATAAGTTTGCTGAATGGGTTGGTATAATCATTGAAAGGGTAGCAGGTAGCAAATTAAATACATACGTTTGTCCAACTTTAAACATATGCACCTTTAAAAAAGTCTGTATTCGTATTGAATGTCCAAAAGGGTTTTATTAACTACTAATTAATTAAGATGGACCCCATACTATTTTGCCTATAAAAACTTAAATTTACACAGCAAACAACACTATCCAGTCATTTTTCTCCAGAGTTCCAAAGTAGAAATGTAATAATAAGTTTTAAGCTAGCGACTGTAAAAAGAGAATACTTTATACTGTGCTTAAGTTTATTTCCAGGCATTCTTTACAATGTTGAAGCAGTTTTATGAAAAGAGAGCTCCAATAAGGTTTCAGACAGTAAATGTAGAATGTAAAAATAGACAGGATCATATGAAAGCAGAGTCCATAAACAGTTTTTCTCAGGAGAAATAACCTGACTTTCCTCAACAACTCGATGGTTTGCTTCCAGCTAATCAAATATCTGGCCTGGTGTCAAGCTGTGCCACAGCACAATGAAACATATGTACACATTAGACCACCAGATGCATCACAGAGAAAAAGTGAAACAAACTTGGTCTCATTGTCTAGATTTTTTTCGTTCAAAACACACATTATTATGGTCTGTTTGAGTCAAGAAAACAAAGCCTCATCCCTTCTTCTTCTTATTTGTGAATTCTTTTTTTTGTACTGCTTTTTTCATTTATTTGTGTGACTGCACTTTTTCAAATCACCCTACCTCATGTTTTGGACTTTTTCATCTATTTGTTCTGTTTGACGCTTTACATTAGACAACATATTTTGCTATCCTTTAAGGAATTCATGCTACATCATTTTGGATTCCAGTCTCAAGCTCATTAATTATTGTTACATATTTTGTTGCAAACTTTATAAAGATATATTCTTGCTACAGTAGTGGGAATGCATGGGTGCACATGTTTAGCAGGGCATGTTGCATTAGCTTTCAAAGCAGGCAGGTGCTCGACATGAAAGTAAAAAAAAAAAAAAAAAAAAGGACGGGATAGAATGGATAAGCCGAAAAAGCAGCAGGACGACAATGAAATGGGAGGTATAAAGTGTCTGAGTGAGTGTAGGGAGAAGATGGCTGTTGCTTGTTGCAGGTTCCTGCCTGTGGCACTTCAAGGGGAACAGCTTTTAGCAGCAGGCAACCGATGTTACCAAATGATAACTGTTGCATATGGACAATCAACTGCTTTCCTCGGTCAGCGAGTGAGTCAGTCTCAATCCATCAGTCTCTACACAGAATATGTAATGATCTATGAAAATCCTTACATCCACACATCATTTATTGTCTGTGTGTCTGTACGTTTGTGTGAATGCGTGCATTTGTAAATCTGAAAGCTCTGTGTTTGGTCTTCTTATGACCTGGAGCATGATGCCTCTGTCGATATCCAATCCCTGTGAAAAACTACAACCTTGTGAACCAAAAGAGAACCCCAGGGAGCATTGGACATTTATCTATGCCTAACAGGCTCCCTTGGAGAGGCCAGTGCCACAAGGACACACACGGACACACGGACACACACACACACACACACACACACAGTAAAACGTCTTGTATTTCATCAAATTAAGAGATTCACTCATTTCAAATGAGGACACATTAAAAATGTTACAGGATCGAGATGAGGCTAGGATAGATTTTATACACCTGAAACAAATCCATCCATCCATCCCTCTCTCCTTTATTCATTCTTCTACCATTAGCTTTTGAAGTACAGTATCTTATATATGGCTCTTTAAAATAAGATTCACTTGGTAACCTTGATGGGGTTGTGCAAAGTACAGGGCTCCATGTTGCATACAATTTTATTTTTCAAAAAGAGAGAAGCTCTTTTTAAAGTGAGCTTTTATTTTTTCGGCTCCTTTACAACTCACAATCAGCCAACTCCAAACATGCACAGCTAAAGCAAAAAAAAGAAAAAGGAAAGAAAAAAAATGTGGTTTGTTTACCAAACATGTTTTGCTTTGAACTTTTCCTTTTTCCCTAAACTCAGTATTAGAGGAAAAAACAGGCGGCAGTAGAGAAACTAGAACTGAGAGAGAAACAGAGAAAGAGGGAGTGCAATCCACAGATAAAGAGTAAGGTGCTTTGCTGGAATCTCAACACCTGATCCACAAGCAGCAGGCTAGGTAGAAACAGGCTACTCCATCTCCGGGAGAATGGAAAGCTGATTGGAGACAAGTCTGAGTCACAAACACACACACTCACACAATACACATTGTATGGGTCTATTTCTCTTTTTACACTTTGTTCATACTAACGCTGAAAATATAAAAGTGATTTAGTCTGTTTTGCACATGATGTCAATCACGTCATGATGTCATGATGTCATGATGAAGCTCATTAAAACAGTGACTATTCTCAGCGCCACCAGAGACCACATAGAAATGTTTCTTTTCCATGAGCTCTTGTTTAGCTGATCATGTTTTAGCTTCCTTTTTACCCATTATACTATTTTATTTGGTAAAATAGTTTTGATCTCTTTTCAAACCAAACTCCTTTTTTTATTTTCATTGTCTCTCTGCCTTCTCTCATGCCCTACTTTTCCACCGGCTAAAGTTGATATTATGCAAATGCTTACTAATGCTAATGTTTGAAGGCTGGCACAGGCCTCATTTGCATATGGCAGCACACTCAGCCAGTGAAACACAGTGACATGCTGACCCTGGTCAGGTTGCCAGGGGAACCTCCCCCCACCCGACCCCCCTCAGACACACACACACACACACACAAACACACGCACTTCCAATCACAAAGACACATAAACTAAGACCAACGGCTGTGCACACGTTTACTCTGACTGCAACAGTGCAGGTCAGTTCTGATGTGCTTCACAAATTCCAATTAAGAGTTCACAATTGTATCTTGTGTACCACGTGAAGTTTGCTCCTTTACTACATAGACATCCCATTGCGAAAATGGTCCAACAGACTCATAAATGAAAGTGTTAATGGGCTGCTTTTGTGTCCATCACTTCCACTTAGCTCTGCTTTTGAAATGGAAATAGTTGGCTTACTGACAACAATAGGCCCGTTCCTCCTTTGCTTAGTTTGACAATAGAATGACGAAGAACTGTGTTAAGCCTTTCTTCCTCTTGCAACCATCTAAATAAAGAGGTATTTCCATGTTTCGGGGCACAACTATTCTTTTCCTAGTGACGCACGTAGACACACATACACACATAATACACATTTTCAGCATAGTCAGATAGAGGAGTGTGTGACAAACAAAGATACATGAAAGCATGGATGGGTAGACAGCATCATTTATATGGAGTTGTCACACACACACACACACACACACACACACACACACACACACACACACACACACACACACACACACACACACACACACACACACACACACACACACACACACACACACACACACACACACACACACACACACACACACACACACACACACACACACACACACACACACACTTTTTCCGTGTTGCTAAACAGAACAATGGCTGACAAGGATGGATGTTCTGGATTTTTAGCTGCTTAAGGATTATGTGAATGGGTCTTCTCAGCGCACGATAAACCAATAAGACCTTTTCTTGGACAGCACATCTGGGCTGCCGGGAATGCGACTTTCAGGATTCCTCTTCCAGTCAAGAGGATTCATGCATATATATCAACAATGACACTTGCGAGATAGAGAGAAAAGGGAGGAGCGGAACCAACATGCAACTGTGATTTACAGTCACACTGGTTGCACTCATGACAGTCGGATACAGAAGCTACAACAGCCTGGTCCAACAGCTTTCTATTATCTGTTGATCTGTTTATGTACGCCAACACAAACGGGAGCCAGGCTTTTTTTATTTTCCCTTCTTGACAACAGCCTGACATCTCTCTATGGTGTGATATTTCCCCCCCCCTGCTACGTTATCTGAAGCCATGTCGGGCATTTCATACAATCTGTCCCTATCTGTTCACTCTCACATCCTTTCTGTTTCTCTGCCACCATTATGCTTTTTTCTCTAAGCGAAAAAAATACCATTTAATGAGCATGTCTACATTGACGTCGATTTGACCTGACTTGACACAAGCAGAGTCAATATTGAAATTGAGCAAATGATTCTTCTTGATCAAAAGAAAATGTATTTATGTTACATTTTAAAACATCTGGCAAACACTTTACAGGATAGTTACACCGATCCACGTTTTTCTCAACCAGGTTTCCAGAATTGTATAGTTTTAATTCATGAGACTTGGTTAGTTACATTTGACTTCTAAAAAGGTTTCAGGCTTCCTCCAGAAATATTTTGTCCCAAACAAGTGTTGAAAATGGAACCAGAACAGTAAGTGCAACTATACCCAGAAGCAACATATTGTATCAGCATTAGCTTTCACAACAACTAACCATCTGGAGTCTTCAACATTCACTCATAAACACAAATAAATCAGCCTTTCAACTTAAAATAAAATAATGATTGATTTGACGTTTAGCTTGATATAATATATTTGCAATATTGGTATGAATTGCCCAGCCTTAACTTCAAACTATTAGCATTTTTCAACCACGGCTGATAGGCAGTCCGTTACATGTCTCTTTAAGCCCTTTAGCCAAGCCTAGATAGGTAAATTAAGCATACCTATTTTGTTTTTCAAAACCCCAAATCTTGCTTGGGCTTGAAGAACAACACAGCTGAGGAACAGACATGTCTACTTTAAGCTGTGTGGAACGAGCAGGGAAACACTGAGCCAGCTATTGTATTCTACACACACCTATCCACAGACACGTACACATACTACACGCCTTTTGTTTGAGAGTGGCCAACCAGTGTTTACCCCAAGGCACTCTCTTTAGCAGTCCACTCTTGTAAAACCTGTTCACCCTCTTCCTTGTTAGCCGGACTAAAGCCAGGTAGTATCACATTTCATTCAAAAATATTAAAGTTATGCATAAATGAAATGCTGTTTCTTTATGTTTGAGATTCAATGCTTGATTTTTTTGCGTTTTCAACAAGCAGAAAACTTCTAAGTACTGTATGTTAAAACATTGAGGTGAAAGATTAAGGAGGTGCAATGGCCAAGCACAACCTATGGGCCTTTCTTGTCCTTCATGATTGTGGATGGCCGTAAGTCCTGCTCCCAAGCCCCCCGATGCAAATGAATTTCACAGAATCATTAGACCTGGTGACCGTGGTTAATCAGCTCATCATTTGGTAAGGAAAGATCTTCCCACAGAATCCCAATGATGAGGGACTTCGTAGCTTCACTTCATCCTTACAAGCTTGAGATAGGAGAGGCCATTTTGCATATTTTAAAACTGTCAAACATACACCAGGTTTCAAAGCCCCTACATCTAGACTGCAAGATGTTGATGATTTCTTTAATTTAGATATCTAATCAGCCTCAAGGGAACGCACTTAGTTACAATCACAGTGGGTATGGCTGGAGGCGCAGAGCATGACTTTGTTTTGCCACACACTCTGTTTTCCTATGCTGTATAGAGCATCCATTTATGTGCCGCATATCTAATTCAGGACTGCAGCATATGCACTTTTTTCCATTCTTTAACTTCTATTTCTTGTTTATGAGTTTTCTTTCATTAGAGTGGCTTTTTAATTACTGTTCCCTCTCTCTTTATGGCCTCGTGTTTTTTCCTCTCCTTTTTATCAAAGTATGTCTGATAGTTTTATAAGTTGCACCAGTGGCTGTGCGGTAAGCAGATTAATAGAAAAGTAATGTCATTAAAATGGTAATGTGTAGACTTGGGCGAGATGCTGAAAACAATAATACTCCACTTGATTAATGACAGTTTAAAGCATGAGCATGCACAATACATGTACACACACACACACACACACACACACACACACAAACACTTACGCACAACATGCACCCAAATACCTGTCTCGATTATAATTTTATAAAACATGCATTACACATACATAGGTGATTTTCCGCACTTGTTTTTCTGGTGAATAAATCTAATTACATTTTCACTGGTGTGATGTTTCACAGGTTTTACTTCTCACTTATTATTTAAAGTGATTAATGGTAAATAAAGTGCACTTATGTAGCCGTTGTATCCAAAGCATTCCATGACTTCCGTGTTGTCTCTCTTCCTCACACACAAGGCTCTTGCCCAAACCCTATGGGACAATGTGGGGTTCAGTGAGGAGGATCAGTGACTGATGTTGTCAATTAGCATGTGTGACTTCAGGATTCTAATTTAATAACATCCAATTTCAGTTTAGAAAGTGAGTAAATAAATCATTAAGTATTCTTAATTACTGCACAAACAGAGTGAGACGGATAGAATGAATGCACACACAAACGCACAATGATAAAAAACACAATGGGCCTGGAGATGGCACTATGCTGTGTTGTTGAGGATGTTTTTTTTAAATGGAATCTGGAGCTGTCTGTCTGCCATATGCAACTCATGAATTCCAACCACAAAGACACACAGTGCATGCAAACAAAACAAAGACAGAAAGGGAGAGGAGAATAAGAAATTGGGAGAGGTTTTGATGAATACATAAAGGAAAATGACTGACTTATAGCTTTGTCTGGTTTTCCACACCATGACACAATCATAAGAAACTGTCGTTTGAAATAAATCTGGCAGGGTACTCATAGTTGAGTAAAATTATTACAGTAGGTTCCTGCTAACAGCGGGAAGATGTAGAAAATATTGATAGTAGGGGATGAATAAGTTGTAACCAAAAGATAAAAAAAACACTTGAATATTTCAGGTGTGACAATATTGCTTGCTCTATAAATCATGATCGACAGCACTACTGGTTACTCCTCAAGGTTCCTTGAATTGAGGTTTATTATCTCTTGCTGAGCAGGGCCACCAACAGCTAAAATGGAATGCTGCTTAATCAGCAGTGTAGGAACCTATATAGCCTTCATGATCAGCTGTGTTTGTATAGGGATGATGGTGGTAAACAGTTGGCAAATGGTCAAATAAGGACCAGCCGTGAAAGAAAAAGAGTATTTGAGGGTCGGAATCATTTTTTTTTCCTCCTAGACTCCCAGCATGAAAACAGGTTTGCTTGTAATGGCACCATAGTAATAAATCTAGCTGCTGGGCTACTGCACCAAATACAGCACAACACCCTGTGGGTAAAGCCCACACACACACACACACACACACACACACACACACACACACACACACACACACACACACACACTGATCTGCCTGCACTACGGATGCTTGTTAAGCTTGTTTGTCATTTAAAGATACAGAAAATGAAGTCAAACATGCCTCAAACATACATTTTTCATGCATGCACACAAACACTCTGGGCCAGCCTCCAGAAGGGGGTGGAGGCCTCTTAGCCAGAGAGGCGTCAGGGGAACATAGCCTCTGATCATTTAATAGGCCTGGACCCTGACAGACGTCAGCCTGTCAGGGGGCCAGAGCTGACCCGACACAGCCATTTTGGCTCTGGCTGGCTGTGTGCTGAGAGTCTGAGAAAAAACAGCAAATCAAAAGCCTAAAATCTTCTGCCTCTGTCAATACTGGTCATTATTTAACCATTCACTTGTAGTTTTCACATCATCAACAACACTGCACGCACTTGAGGCCATATAAACACACTCAGACAGATTAGATAGCTGTTGGTGCCCAATCATTTATTTACACGTCTTGTGCAACCGTGGGTTTTTCATTGATTGCAGGCATAGACACATAAACAAACATAAACAAAGACATAACACAAATCCTGTGTGCTGGCATTCTGTTACTTTGCACTATACAGTGCCTTAGGGTAGGAGTCATGCTGCATTTGAGGCACAACAAAAATAGAATGTGACAAAAAGAAAGCCAAACAATGGCAGCCTCCAAACCACAACTGTGCCTGTAGCAAGAGAAAATTACAGCATGTCTGAGAGCTAACACACATAAATGGGCGCAGCTGTACCCCCACACATGGTTAAACAAACCACAAGTAGAGGGGGGAGGGGGGGTGGAACACAACTTCAGGAAATATATGGAGTGCCGGGACTGTAATAATAATCCAAAAAAAAATACAGAAAAGACTCAAAGAAATTAACTAATTAATGCATTAAATTTACCAAAAAAACCTCTGTTTTTATTAACTGACTTTTTTATTCCGAGGTGTGCCTTTTAAAATTAATTATGCATTCCTACCTCACTCTGCAAATGAGTGAGGCTGTCATTCAAACATTGTCATTGGGTTAGCTTTGTGCCCAGTGGTGGATCAACATCAGAGTGCTGACATCAACCATGACTTGCTCTCTGTCACTCCCAATGCATGAGCAACATGGACAAGACTAGAGCAAAGTCATCTCTCAAGTCAGATGTGACATGTGTATCCTCTCTGGTTGTACAGCCTTAATGTCTGCCAACGTAATCACCTATGACATAAAGCATGACTGCACAGTATTCCTCATGCAGTGCAAAGTTTGTAAGTAAAGACAAACTCATAGTTTAACAACTTCAAAACAAAAATACCATCCTGCAGCTATGTTGACACATTTCTGAAACTTGTGATCCGAAAACCAAAGGTTAAACAATGTGTGCCTGTAAAAGACAAGCCAATTTTCTGAAATATCCCCGCTGCAGACACATTGAGGTAAAATATATATTTATTTCATTGGGTAACTGAGCCGTAAAAACGAACAATTTCTAGCTCCTGTGCAGTGCATATGAATATACCATTAAAGAAACGTGAACACATTGTTTCAGAGTTAGTCAAATATATCTAAACAGCTGAATCAATCAAGTCGCTAAATGACGCTAGATGACATCATCACCTAATTTGCATATTCAGAGACAGGGGTTTTATACAGTAGGGACTGCTGCGTGAGGACCCAGCCGCCTGTCAGTGCTCTGGGACAGCGGAGGGGCCGCGGAGGCAGCCGATGCTCGTTGAGAAGAGTGAAGAGTGATACTTGCTTTGGCGAAAAAGTCACCAATAACACCAGAAAAGGAAGCTAGATTTGTCGCTTTTTTTAAAAAACAAGTCGCCAGAGGGTCTGAAAAGTCGCTAAATATAGTGAAAAAAATCGCTAAGTTGGCAACACTGCCGGCACGAGCATTTTGTATTGAAAACCAAACAAGGTACAGCTTTTTCGGAAGCTTTCGTCAAGACACACTGTACGACGGCAGATGCGATTAAAAACCCAAAACCAGTCCAAATGATGATCTGACATACGGGCTGCTCATCTCCTGCTTTGCTAGATCAACACAGATTGGACTAATGTATCACCATAATCCTCACAACGCTCAATCCAAACGGCTGCCTTGTCCAACTGCAGGAAAGATGTCTTGCTGGCATGTGGATAATTGTCACTATTTGATCAGGTTTTTATCTTGGCCTCGGCTCAGCTTGGCTAAAAAAATATGCTCAAAGGAACCTGTTCCCAAAATGTAATGACACTCAAGGAGGGTGGTGAGGGTGTATTAATTACAGTGAAACGCAATAGCAAGCTTATAATGAATGCTGAGGTGTGTTTTTCTTGTGCGAACGCTGGTGTTAAGGTGTGACTGTGCAAGTGTGATAACTGTGGGGCAGAGGTCCACTTAGGGCTACTGCATAATAACTAGGACTCTATGGGGAAGGAAAGTAGAGGAAAAAACATAAACACACACACGCACACATACACACACACGCACACATTCAGAGAGGGCCCCTCGTTACTCATGCATGACCAGTCCATAATGCACCTCTTCGCTTTCACTCACCGTTGGCAGGACAACAGAATTACCGAGAAAAGGATTTGGGAAGGAAGGATTTGCCAAAACTGTGGGAACGGCCGGATTCCTTCTTAAACCACAAAAGATGGAGGACGAGCAGCTCAACCCTCCCCATTCTAAGATGCACAGTGCAGGCAGTGAAGGTATTATCCCTGAGTGTATCACCTTCTTCCTTTGTGTCTGATATACAGCAGAGAAGAATATTTTTCCACTTGGATTGTGCTTGAAAAAGGTTGGTTGCAGTGCGAACAAGAAAAATTAATATAAAAACTGTATTTTAAGTAGTAGTAGTACTATCATGCCAAATCATTGCCCCTGCAAGTTATACATTTAGGGCTGTGTATAAATGTGTGTGTGTGTGTGTGTGTGTGTGTGTGTGTGTGTGTGTGTGTGTGTGTGTGTGTGTGTGTGTGTGTGTGTGTGTGTGTGTGTGTGTGTGTGTGTGTGTGTGTGTGTGTGTGTGTGCTAAGGGTGTAAGGGTGAGCGTGTGTATGCACCCAAGTATCCAACTCTGGCTGAGCATTGATCGGTCTGGCTCCCTACAAAGACAATGTGAGCAGACAACTAATGGAAGAGGTAGCCTCAATTAGCCCACTGACGGATGGGAAATGTGATTTCATTTAGTTGTCGGCGCAGACACTGTAAACAAGTAATGTTTCCCC
This sequence comes from Hyperoplus lanceolatus, assembly GCA_026929865.2. NCBI lineage: Eukaryota > Metazoa > Chordata > Actinopteri > Uranoscopiformes > Ammodytidae > Hyperoplus > Hyperoplus lanceolatus. The sequence continues at coordinate 16,941,239 of CM049407.1, read as the reverse complement.
TCTCGGAGACAGAGCTAAAACAAAACAGGCACACGCACACACAATGACAGAGAGAGGCATAGGCAGGAAAGATTTGATATTCCGTGCAGCTGTTCGGTGCAGTACAATATGAACATCATTGTCTATCGTGAAAGTTTCATGCAATCTCATTATGTTAAATGTGTCTGTGTCACCTGTGGCAAAGGGACCCAATGAGGCAAGCAATACTATACAAAAAGCGCCACTGTGTTAAAGCAATGGCATCGTTTTGAGCCTAACACATATGAACGTTAATACATAGTGCAAACTGTTGTTGTTTTGTGTCCCTAAAAACATTTGTCCTAGCAAATTCTGCAAATTGAAATAATACCAGGAGGAACGGAAGACAAAAGACTCAATTCTTACAACTACAACTCCATGGAACCTTTGACCATGCTTTGTTAAAATGAAAAAAAAATAAAATAAATAATCAACCTCCGGATTGTGCTTTTCACTGTTGGGCGGCTTTTATAATGCAAAGCCTGGGGCTGGGTATTATTCATCTCTACGTTTTCTAGAACAGCCAAAACGATACCTGGAGTTTGGTACTAGTAGCAAAGCAATAATGTTTTTCCTATGCTTATTTTGAGTAATATAAATGTTTTTCTATACTAAACAAACATTTCTAAACTAATAAAATGTGACAAATAGCTGTACAAGAATAAAAGACATGCAAACAAATATAATTTAAATTATACAGTAAACAAGTCAAATAATGTATAGGCCTACTAGGTGGTGGTGAAACAAAGTAACTATGTACAGGTACATGTACACAAGTAGTACTGTACATCAGAGCAGCAGTCTCTCTCTCTCTCTCTCTTCTCCAGCATAAAGCTCAATCACTGATTGACTGCAGGCGTTTCACTCTTTCAGCCTGACCTATCATATTCCCCATGACCTCTGTGAGCATATCATCTTGTTGCTGCCAAACTTTAAACCCATCCTCTCTCTTCCGTCAGCTGTCATTTCAGTCTGACAGTTTGCAACCCCTTCTCCACCCCTTTCACCTCCAATCCTCATCACATTATCATCAGGTTTTCTGCTCCACTGCACCCATCCAGATCTCAAGCAGTGCTCTACACCTCACCCGCAAATGTCTGGACTCCATGGTGGGGGGTTATTCTTCACAACCCATAGCTCCATTACCCCCTTTCAGATGACTACACCATGGGGTCACCACAGTCAACAAGTGCTTGCTCATGGAGGAATGTAAGAGTGCGTTCTGAGAGTGCATACTTTACTTGAGTATTTCCATTTGGGTAATTCATACTAATCAACACCCAACCCGTTTCTTGCGATAGTATATGTTTTTTTGTTTTGTTCTTCTGCATGTTTTAAATTGAACTTGTAGTAGCAAATTGTAGTGACATTTAATGTTATCAATGAAAACGTCTATGGATTTCCATGATTGGATGAATGGGGGTTATGGAAAGTTCAATCACAAAGACAGTATTTTTGTTTTTTCCGCCCTGTCGGATGCCTTTGGATTTATTCTCGATCCATTAGATTTTTCCACATCTCCTTTTAACTAATCATCTTACTGCAGTAACCTGGGGTCAGTAGTATTGTGTTGCTGGGACCTTACCCCCTTGTATCATGCATTCATCAATAGGCAGCCCACAGATTGGGATACTTTTACAGCTCATGTTCAAGAAAATGATGTCCCCAAACCAAATCCATTAACACTTCAAATGGAAATCACCTGGTTGTATCTAAAAGTAAAAGTCCACATTTATTCACTCAGTTAAGGGGAGTTAATATGCTGTTCACTCAATATAACACAGAACAAGACCAAGACATGCGCAGGTCAGAAATGATCAAAGCCCGTCTGACAGACTCTCCATATCAACTGTCATCTGGATGCACATAACCTTTGTGCAGCTGAATTGCCCTAGCACTGATGAAAAGCTGAAGTCCCTCACTTCATCCAGAGATAGACAAGAGTGTGAGAAAGAAGAGTGCAGGGGGACACAAGAGAATGAAAGAGAAAGAACGAAGCCTACTGGTGTAACAGTTTCATCAGCAGAGCCTGGGTACATTCTGATGGAAACAGAGCACTGTAGGTATCCTTCTGAAGAGAGGAAATGATATGTCATGGTCTATAAAACAGGCACTTTATATATTTCTAGAGACAGCATCCGTGTGGCTCAGATCATCGTACGGTGGCCGCTAAACACTCGGTTACGATGATGACATCACCTACTTTTTAAGCCATTTTAGTTTGTCTTCTGTAGCTGACGGCAGAAAAAGAGACCTACTTTGAGAATGGAGTTTACTAAATTTCAGCCACTTATTTTGACCAGGTCAGGCAAACTAGAACTGTAGCAACACAATAATAAGGCAGACCTTAAGGCTTTTACTGGAATAGGGATGTTCCGTATAGGCAACATGACAGGAATAATGAAGGATTATTTTCTCACCATATATCTAAATAGGCTATATTACACAGTACGGTATGTAGGCATTTGTCAAAGGTTAAAGCCATTACCACTGATTTACACAGAATTTCATCACATTTACCTTCACGGGTTCTTTGATTTTCAGATTTGTTCAGTCGATATCAAAAATTCTTGAGATCAGGAACAAAAGGGAAGAGGTACTCAATTTGAATGGGCAAGCTGGGAGGGAAAGCTTACCACCCCAGGCTGTAAGAATTCATAACTAACAAAGAGCTTCAGTAGCATTCTTTTCGCTTTGTACAAGAAATCCTAAACAGGTGTATTAGCATTTATGTAACACAGTCATCCTCATCCACCCCTCTGATCTTTTTCCTTCTACCGTCTCATTATTTCTTTCCGCCAGTCCTCTTTCAATACTTTCTTATTCCAACCATAAAAACAACACAACCACCTTGGCAGTAGCTAGGCACCTATCAAAACCCATCTGGAACTGACCTCATAGAACTCCTAATTTACATTGGTCGTCAACTCTCACCGTGTCATTGCATCCAACATTCATCTAAAGGATAAATAGCTATGTTGCCTCACTCTCTTGCTCTGGCATTTTTGAAGAGTTTACAGACACAAATCTATGCAGGTTTCATCGAAAATAGCAGGTTTTCGCAAAATCCGAATAAAAAAGCGACTTTATTATACAGTAAGTGCCTTAGTACCTGAATACCAAATGGAAGTTATTGTTGTGACACAAATGTTTAAGTGCATTTATATTTTACTTCCTTTAAAGCAAGACAAACTAACCCAAGGATAGAGAAGAGAACAACTTTATACATTACCTTGGGGCTGCTGCAGTGAAAATGTAATGTCTGACAAGGACATCAACATAAATGTCTCCAAACTTCTCTACCAATTTTAATTTGGTCACAGGATATGCATCACCATTGGCATGCAGTGTATCCACTGTGCCGCAAAAACTCAGTGGTGCTTGTTAAAACACTTTTCATATCTAGTGCAAGTGCAATGAATGTTGTCTGACAAGGGCGCTTGTCTGCCAATTGGAGTATTCTCATAAAGGGTAGCACCCTGCCAAGATGAAAGCCCCGGGTGAGGCTGGAGAGTGAGGTGCCGAGTGCAAGAGAAAAAAGATAGGATGGAGCAAGAGATGAAGAATGGAAGGACATACTGTAGACATAAAGAGAGAGGAAATGAAAGAACAACAAGATGTGAGCCAACCATTTTTATTACATTGGTTCGTTGAGATGCTTCCCAAAGAGCAAAAAGGAATTGGACCCTATGAAACGTCAACTCTTCATTGTTACGTTTCATCTGGAAGATTGTGCCTGCAAATATAACAAATGGTTCAAACTTGCGTGTACTATTTGCATTTATAAGATAGTGTCTGCCTGTGTGTGAGAGTTAAAGTGTTTGAGCACAGGACCAAAGCCGAGTCAAGGCTCATTTCCTGAATGTCTCATGTATTGCTGCATGCTGCTCTTTTTTTACTTATTTTTTTTGAGGGGGGGGGGGCTGTTATTTGTCTACTGTTGTACTGCTTTTTTTCCTCATTTTTTATTTATTTATTTTTGTTGCCCCAAAAATCTCCTGCTTAATCTGTCTCTGCTCCAAATTCCTGTCTGTAAATGGTGAAGGAGCAGATGTTAGAGAGGTATTCCTCTGTTCTCCCCCCATCCATCCTGTTACCCCCACACATCCCCCTAATTCCCCCCGCTTGCCCTCAACCCATTTATGACTCACGCAATCACACAATGTTTTGCTGTGACCCTCATCCCTGTCTCGTCTCATTTGATCAGTGTGAGGCTCTAAGGGAGCATTGGAACAGCAGTGGCCAGCAACATGTCACTCAGCATCCCAGCCAAGCCACTCCAGGCACAACATATACTCGCAGGAACTTTCTCAAAAACAACCCCAGGACCGACCGTCCCCCTGGATAATTTTCCGCTGTCTTTGTCTACTTGTGCTTTATTTTTCGTCCTTTTAAAAAAGCCTAATTTGAAACAAATTAGCAGATACATGTCTACTTAGTTGCTTCAAAAGAACATCCGGCAGCACTCTTTGGAGTTTCTTGCTTTATCCTTCTTATAATTATGTTTTAGTCTCAAACTGCACCTGTGCATCAGACACATAATGCTCTGTTGGAAGAGTATGCTTGATTTAAATGTAACATGCTCTTATCTATAAGGGGACTTAAATGCATAACACTAACTCTTTGAAGACATAATGAACTCAAACATATGAGAAATAAGAGCTGGAAATTCAGCAAATTCCACCAGTCCCAAAGTAGAGGACCATCTGTTTCTGAGAGAACATGCAAGAGACTGTTAATAATCTATTTCTGATTTTATTTTACTGATCAATTTAATTTCTTCCTCCAAGTACAGCTGCATGATAAAGATATAACACAACATCTAGGCCTTGATGTCAGGAAAATACATCAAAACTACAGCTTTTTATTCAAGGGCTCAGATAAGAAAAAATATGACCCATGTTGATATGAGCATGTAGTTAATATGGTGTAAATTTAGTGCTGACAGGAAATGTCTTATTTTACTTTATAGTCAAATGATTTTTGGCTGCCATGTGCAATAAGCGCACATTGCAATAGTGTATGAAAATGGACATGATCCATATCGAAAACACATAAGCTTCATCATAGCCTATACATCTTACAATTGCTGGATTCTGCACTGATTGCCCACAGCACTTTTCTTAGAATTAAATTAGTTATTTTTTTAAAATTTTCAATAAACACTATCAGATTCATCAGAAACTGAAAATGTACTATAACTCTGAAGTGACCTCAGCTCTGTGATCACAAAGCCAATGGGGGTAAAAGGTTGCTCTGGGCTTATGTCATGTGAAGGTCACCTCCTCTCAAATAGGCCTGGACTAGGGACCGTTTATGTTGAGGGACTACTACAGTCTTAAGATATGGTCCTATTGTGTGGTTAGAGGCTCACTTTTAATAAGGTCAGGATTAGGGTGACCAGTGCATTACGACAAGGGTTTAGGATCATCCCTTAGTCCTGTAGAGCAGGCTATACCATTTACCAGCTCAGTGCAACTGTGGTTAAGACCGTCTCATTATTACTGTCGTGTCGGGAGATTTTTTGAGCCTATCTCTTCAGCAATAGCTCATGTCATGCAGCTTTGTGTGTACAATGTGTGTGTGTGTGTGGGTCTCTGTGTGTGTGCGTGGAGTAGCGGGTGTTGGAAGGTGACCATGGTTGTGAGGATTTGTGCGTGTCAGCAGTTATAATTTAGTATTATATGCTGATATCTCCATTCATTCATTTTGTTGTCCCCTCTCTTCCCACAATCCATCTCAACTACAGAGTAGCATGATAATGTGTTGCTCTGAGGGTGCTTCTCAGGGGATAAGCAGAGATTAGCATTAGCTGCTCCATTTGAACTGGATACATATACAGCAACATTAGCATGCTAGAAAACGAGTCCGCCTTTGTAGCCATAGCATGAATTTGCAAAGGCAGATAAGGAGGGAAGAAGTAGAAAGGAATAATAGATATCAGTCATATGTTCAGTTTCAAAAAGAGGACAACTTCAGTGTCTCGCAAATAAAAAAAAACCTGAATACAGCTGAATGATTAGGTTTAATGGCAATACAAACAGATTGTGTTAGAAAAATATTTTACTTATGATTTATAATTTTAATAATTTAACCTTAGTCAGTTTTGTGTGGATCTGTTTCTGCAAAGACATTATTTTGTGCCTCATATTTGAATATGAAATAGCCAAATGTTATGTGCTACCAGGAGCAATAACATTTTTTCTAAACAATTGTGTTGACAGATTCTCCAGTGAAAAATGCTGGTATTATTGTGAATGTCAACCAATTAAAAAATACAATGAGAGCAGCCAAAAGCTTGTAGAATACAGCCAAGGTTGCAACTGAAATCCAATCCATCAAAACTTATCCAGCTGTGCAAAAGTTCACTTCCAAAGTGGGCTGTAGATTTACATTTAAAATGATAAAATGCCATATAGCAACGAGGCGCTGCCTAGCAGTGTAAAGATAGGATCAGGCTGCCAAAAAGAAAACGCAATACTCTTTAAAACAGTTTCATCACACAAATAATGTTTCAAAAACCCCACATTGTGGCTTTACAAAAATGTGTGTTAATGACGTGAATGAACAATTTTGGGGGTCATTTGCTACTCGCTAATGAGTCCTATTAGATACTCACGACACAAGAATTTTGACTCACTTGGGCCAGTGGAAGCTTTTGACTTGTGGGTAAAGGAGAGTGATGGACTGAGTAATTGAGTGCACTGTGAGACAAACACTAATGAGGAAGATAAAAGAGGAATTGAGTTAACTGTGTGTCCCATTTCTAATGATAAGAAATGAGTCAAGAGACAGAGAGGGAGTGCAGACAGAAGGGCAGAGCATTCAGTCCTCCAAAAGAATGCATCTGCTGTATGTCTAGCTTGTCTACCCCGTTTTTACCAAGCACAATGCTTGCTCTTCCCGACGTGAGAGAAAAACAAATAGCTCTAAGATAGGCAGTGAAATTACCCGTAATTGGCGACCATTTAAAAACATAATAACTTCTTTGTTTCCTCAGCAGGAGGTTCAGGGCTGGGGAAGCTTTTTGATTAGATGAGTTCGCTGTTAAACTACTGAGGCAAAAACCTGACCCAGACTCATGCAGTGTGAGTGTGAGCATGTGTTAAATCTGTCTGCCAAAATTTTAAAAAGAATTCTGGAGAAGACAGGATTATAAAGTCCGAAGATGGTTCGACATGGATCAGTTGAGAATATTTTACCAAACACATAGAGCGGCATGGAATAAGCAAACCGGCTTGTAAAATCACCAACTTACAAGATATGCAAATGGAGCATGAAAATATGTATTAAAATCCAGCTGGAAACATGCCACAGCGTCTTTAACAAAGATGTGTATGCAGTGGCAAATTGTCGCCCGTTCCACTGAGTAGGATAGTGGAAGTAAGCTCAGGGGTGTGTGCCACTTAGGATGGGGGGAATAATGTTGTGTAGCATATAATGGATTTGCAATGTGGCAAACAGAGACAGATGGTGAAGGGGGGCTGTGTATTTCTTTGTGCTACGTATATACTCGCTTGGACACACACACACACACTACAATAAGTGTGGAAAATAAATCCCTAAGGCGCATTCTGAATGCTGCCGCTCGCTCACCCAAGCCAAGGGTCTCAGTTCATTTGCTTTTTAACTGTTATAAATTGTCTCACTTGACTCGATCTTCCCTCCCCTCTACAACAGGCCTGGAGCAATCACTGCACAGAAAGCGGCCAGTCTCCAAACTCAGAAACGTTAAGGGATGTTGAATTCCACCTTAGGAATGGGTAACATATACTAATAGTCAGTGTTGGGAACGTTACTTTGAAAAAGTAATTAGTTATAGTTACTCACTACTTGTTCCAAAAAGTAACTGAGTTAGTAACTGAATTACTTTATAATAGAAGTAACTAGTTATCAGGGAAAGTAACTATTTGCGTTAGCCTACTGAAAAAAAGAAAAAATAATTCTTAGCAGTTTTCACAAGTCAGTTGAAATGAGTAGAAGAGACAGGTTGGCCTACTTGTAGGCTACATAACCTTCAATATTTATTGCACATCAACAGACAGCAAGAGGTTTATCCTGCACTTCAAGTATTTTGTTCTCAACAAAAGTAGGCTAGTAGAGGAAACTGCTGAATGTACCGTGCTGATCTGCTATCACTGGATTCACTTCAGGGGTGTCGGCTAAAACACCACTTGAGGCCAAAAACGTCAGACTATGAAGCATGAGACGATGAGAGGAGGAGTATGGATTTATCCTATGTTTATTTCCTTCTTTAACATGCACAGCAGCATACAGATCCCAGGAAAAGAACAATAGCAATATTCGGCTCGTGATGACACGCTAAACAGCTGTTGCAACCGGCGAATCGCGGCCGTTTAATAACGTAGCCTACATAAATTATAATTTATAGAGATCGGGAAACTCCATGCACTTACTCACAAGGGCGATGCAAACAAACTCAGGGAAAGCACGTTTCGTGGATTGATAGGTGGTTACTGCGGCAATGTGCACGCTCACACAGCAGAGAGAAAGAAAAAGAAACTTCACTGAACAGGCGCTCCGGCTGAATGACGTGACGGCGCTAACTGACAGTTATAATGTCATCCACACTGAATAAAACACAACTTAAAACACACCGGTCTCCTCACTAGCAGTTTGTGTAGTATGGAGCCAGGGGTGCGTTCAGATTACACAGTTTATTCAATCAATTCATAGTAACGCACCGCATTTAACGTTCAGTAACGATAACGGCGTTGTAACGACGGAAAAAGTAATTAGTTAGATTACCCTGTTACTGAAAAAAGAACGGCGTTACCTAACGCCGTTCTTTTAAACGGCGTTATTCCCAACACTGCTAATAGTGTAGGCGAAACTAAGCACACCTGAATGGAAGACATCTTACAGAAACAGCCATTTAAAGTGGTGAAAAAACCTTTTGAGCTTTTTGTTTGGATGAAATTTCACACCTGGAGTTCTCAGAAGTATTCAGATAATTACAGGCTTTTGTAATTAATTACAATTTTCTCTATCGCAAATGCACACAGACACCTATGGGCATGCACGCATGCACACACACACAGCGTCTTGCAAAGGTTAATTTGCTCTCATCTTAAGCCCCATTGTTCTGCACTTTACCACTTGCCTGAGATGTGAGAACTGAAACAAAATGCCGCAAACAAACGACATAAGAGTGTCTAATAGCTTTCAAACAGTGAATTAAGAAGTGGGGGGACCCTCAAGCTGATGATTAGACAAGAGACTAGAAACTTACTTTATATAATACGAATAGAAAAAAAACATGCGCACATACACACTGAAGCGCGCGCACACACACAAACACAGACACACACAGAAAGTCAATTAACATGAACGTGTCTTTGGGGAATTATATTTCAATTAGCTTTAGCTACTTCTAGGCCTCCTCTGAGACCGCGCTGCTGATAACAAGTGCATAAGATGTGTATTTGTGGATGAAGTAAATCCTGATTTTCAATTAGTATCGTGACATAACTACATATTGTTATTGTGTAAGAGCAATTTAAGCAATTAAGCGCTAAATCATTGTTTTTGCATACTATTAAAGAACCATAAAATTAAAGCATACACATTGAACAACTTGTGCAAATGTAGCTAACACAGCTGCATTATGAAGTTGAATTATAACAACATTAGAGCAATGGAAAAAAAGTACGAGTCTCCCATTAAAAATGTGTATTTTTCCTATCATGAGGAAATATGCACTCATTAAAGAGAGATGCAGCTCACTTTAGGGATTGCTTCATGAAATGCAAGCAGTGATTTGGAAAAATATGACCAGAGGGTTGTCTGTGTGGGGATAGGGGTTCATTTCCTGTTTATAAAGTGACCAGTTTTCCCGTCATTTCAAATAATGTTTCTTGCATGGTGGAGAGAGGAAAATAAAACGTGCTACGTTCCTATCTCAACCCTAAATCTTTGGGCATGGAGATAGAAGTAGTGTCATTCTATTGCTTCTCCATCTGGTTTTGGCTCTACCTCCAAAGTATTCTTCCATCACATTACTCCTGTCAACCCAGATTTGAATTTAAAAAATGTGCGTAAGTGAACAGAGAAAGTTTATCTCTCAATGTGGGTCACATAAACAGCAGCAATAAAGTCAACCAATCCCACTGTTTCTACAGTAGTCCCTATAAACAAAAGCTCTGTCTACAGTTTTCTCACTGCTGTGTCTATATAACACTCGTGGGTTTTCGTGTGAGTGTGTGTCTGCCTTTGTCTGTGTATGTTTTAGGTGTACACATACAATAATATGGGTCTGCGTGGAGGACAAACCTTTCTGTACACAATGTGGGCCGAGACTTGTTTTTGGCGGAATTCATTCCTGTCTAGAGCAGACACAGAGTCCCCAAACAATATCAGAGTTGGGTTCACGAGAGCTGAGGGAGTCACGGTTGTCCGTATATATCTTTATCTATGTTGAAGAAAATGATTACTGTAACAAGTCTCCAGACTCTGGCCCTCGGGGGAATAGTATGATGAAAGGGCACATACCATAAAAAGAACTTTATCTTGGCTACGAGATGTTAAAGAGGGGCAGCGATACATGAACCTATGTGAGCACATGATCTAAACGTTCATGCTAGATCAACCCACAACCCACGTGTGTGTGTGTGTGTGTGTGTGTGTGTGCGTGTGCGTGTGCGTGTGTGTGCGTGTGTGTGAGTGTGAGAGTGAGAGTGAGAAAATAATGTCTTCGTCTTTCATAATAATATTCTAAATATTTATTTATCTTCGGATTGAACCTTCTTTTGCCCTTTTCCCGGTTTGAATGAAAGATTACAACTCCCTTTGTATGGATGGGTTTTCATCCAAAAAGGTGATTGTGTTTGTGCCTCTTTATTCCAGAGTGTTTGAGATTAGTGACACATGGCTTGTCAAAGACTGGAGCTTCAGATTAGCCCCTAGCTAATCCTTTGGAATTCAATGCTAATACAGACATCACATATGCATGCACGTCGCAAACGCACATGCCGATGCACTCACACTCAATAACACAGTCTAAAGTCTTTCCAAATATGTAGTGCTTGAGTTTAATTTGTAACGGTAGATAATATCTTAATCGCCAAAGTCTGACTCAAAGGAAAGAAGCCAAACTTTCGCTTCAGTTTGATATTGTCAGTCAAAATGTGACAGACAAATCTCTGAGTTTTCTCTATGTGAGGAATACATCACATTACATCACCCTGCTGTAGTTAATAGTGCAGAGTAAGCTGACCATGTATTAAAGTGAACACCTTATAAAACCTACAGGATATTTCTTTTATAAAACAAGGATGTCTGATTTAACTTTGCATATGACAAAGTATTCTTTAATGTTATCGTACAGCGTATCTCACGTCTATAACTGCACATTAGTTCATATTTCTGACTACAAACATAGCTATGTTAGCTTTGAAGCTGGCACATTAGCTGAACTCGCATACTTCTTTTTTTACCTACTGGGAGGTCGATCTATTTAGGGTGCTAACTCACTGTCTGCTGCCACTGATGGAGCAGCTGAATCCACCTGTGGGCTCCAGTTCTCACCGTTCACCATGGGAGGCTGCATTAGATCTCTCCCTCTCTTGCTTTGGGGCTAGCTTTAAATTACACCCCACCTCAAAAATATGAAACACTGCCAAAAAAAAGACATTTGTTCTGCATTGATTCACTTTCAAAAATGTGTATTTTCCCGGATTGGAAACTGAGTTGTTGACTCATGTTCTGTATTTGTAACCCAGAAAGCCACTGGTACCCAGCATCGCCAACATATCATTCTTTGTAGATACAATACCTCTCACATAGGCTTAAATAATACACCGTTTATTAGAATTAAAGTACTATCTTATAAATGTGACATGTTCTTGAATTAAAGCCCAACAACATAATTATAGATATTGTTTGATTTGTATGCCTGAAATATGCAGTGATTTGCACAACCGCCTGTGCTGGTGTGTCATCGCCGTCACACAGCCAATAACTCTAGAGTATTAATTCTGTTTTCAGGATATTCTTGCCAGAACTAGTAAAGCCTTATATTGCAGAACTCAGTCAAATGAATGACTGCTTTAAATCTCAGGGGACGTGTGCCCACACAATGGGGTGAGCAGGAATATTGGAGGTTTTGTATTAAAACCTCCGCAGCTGACATACTGTAAGGCCATAAAGACCCTGTTTTCATATCATTGTGTTCAGACATACTGGTACTATACAGGCAGGCTACATGAATTGCCTCTCATTGACTCTTGTATGGGCATGTTTAGCAATAAGCATACACAGTAATTTAAATACAGGGTTCAGATGTGACAAATATGGGGTTGCCTATATGACAAAGAAAGAGTAGGAAAAAGGCATATAGCCAGATCAATGGTGATTTGCAAATCAGTTCATTTACTGCTGTTTTTCTTGTGTTTTGAAGGGAATATCTGCCTGGCAAAATGTTTCTCACCTTCCTCTAGCTACCGTTGTTTGAATGGTGTAGTGAAGTAGTCACACCTGATCTTGGTGGCATTAAGAGTCTGTGCTGCGTCATCCGATGGTGGGAACATCCTATTTTGCAGGCTCATACAAAGCCCGGGAGATTTACCAAAGGCTGCTTTGGGAGCTGAGCTATCTGTCGGTTGCTCTTCGCATCGAAAGGCATTTTGCGATTTTTAGCATGAAGAAGCTTAACACTTTTGAAATTCCCCAACAGTGTCTCGCAAGGCTGCATTTCTTGCCACCTGCTGTGATTCTCTGCCATCTGCGATTACATGGGTATTTAGCCTAACAATGACTGGCCTCCTGCTGCCTCATCTTATTCTTATGTCTAAACACACCGTTGGCAGGGTTGCAACCGGTGACAGGCTCACTGTATATATGCCTTTCTGGAGCAGGTTTCTGGAGAGACACAATTCTGCCACAGCCTTGAAGAGCGTGTAAGCTCCAAAAATCCTTCCATGTTCCCCTCCAGCCTCCTCCTCCTTTTCTGTTTCAACTTTTTTTCCACACCTGGACTAACAAAAGACTGGCTTTGATCATGGGAAATCCCTTGGCAGAGCAGCAATGAATCCACAGTGGATCTGTGCGTGTATGTGTCTTTGTCAGTGTGTGTGTGTGTGTGTGTGTGTGTGTGTGTGTGTGTGTGTGTGTGTGTGTGTGTGTGTGTGTGTGTGTGTGTGCGACAGAAGGTATACAGAGAACCGCACATGCTCCACCTGTCAAAGCATGGCCATGTAAAATGAACACACACTGGCAAGCTAGCACACAAAAGCAGCGGGAAGAAGGGAGCAAGAAAAAGAGGGAACATTTTGTTTTTCCCCGTGTAATCAGTGGCTCCACACACACACACACACACACACTCGGCTGCTTGTTATCAGAGGCTTTCCCACGCTGCTGCTGCTGATGTACAAATCTCCACCACCAGGAATGGGAGGATGAAGCGAGGGAGGAGTGTAAGGGAGTACAGAGGGATGGAGAGGGTCAGCGTTCAGCAGGCTTAGATTCACCACGTGGGATAAACACATCCCTCTGCGGGGGTTTGCATTTAGGCTCGCACGGATCAGAGTTCAGACTATACACAAGAACCCAGGCCCAGGCAAGGGTACAGGACACAGACAGAGCAGCTGAGATAAACAGCCATCCAAACAGCGATACAACAGAACAGCAACCACATGCACTTCAGCAGAGGTGATTGCACATTCCTCCTCCACACCTCTCTCTCTCCTCCTCCCACATTACTCTTCCATCAACTCCAGCATTCTAGAAACATCTAGCCCTCTTTTCCCGGGCCTTCATCTCCCCTCCTCGCCTGCCCGCTCAACCCCTCTAGCTCTTATGTAAGACAAGGCCCCCATTTGCATAACAGGCTGTTTTTTTCTCTGGCTCCCACATTGGCTACAAGAGAGACACACTGACTGGATAATGTCTGTGTTAACAACTTGGGGGCTGTTGGTAAACAACAAGCTCCATCACAACACTTCACGTACGTGCTATACAGTGAACAGGTCCGGTGGTGAGATGCAGTGTCCCTAGATCTCTTGATGCCAGCTGGCGGTGGGCCAGAGGCGGCTTAAACAGCTGTCATTTACAGAAGCGCGTGGATATGGCTGGGGCTATAGACAGGACTTCATTCAGGAAAGAGGCTGACCTAGCCTGCTGTGCGCAACCTATACAATAATGGGTCTTGCACCGAGAGATGACTGTTCAAATCAAGCAGCCTAGCATTATCCACTTCGGGGTTAGGAGGGGGGAGAGGAAGCGAGAGAAATAGACTGATGTCTATGTGTGTGTGTGTGTGTGTGTGTGTGTGTGTGTGTGTGTGTGTGTGTGTGTGTGTGTGTGTGTGTGTGTGTGTGTGTGCGTGCGTGCATGCGTGCGTGCATGTGTGTGTGTGTGTGTGTGCGCATGATAGGGAGCCACACAAGTAATGATTCCGACATTAACTCGAGCTGTTGTTTCCGATATGGTTATCCCTTTGCTCACACCTCTTTGAACACAAGCTTATACAAACAGGATGCACATTTGAAGGAGTATATGCGAACACACACACATAAGCACGCATGCCCACACATACTCATAATGATGGTGCCGCCTCTAAGAGAATAAAAAGGAAAATAAGCACTGGAACGTCAATAAATGCAGCAGTGCAAATTGTCAGATATACGAGATACCCTTAGATACTTCATTACATAGCAATTCATTAAGTCAAAAATGGCCTCAATCATGCCTGGTTATTAAAGAAGGCCGCTTTCCTCTCTTATCCTCTCTCTCTCTCGCACACACACACACACACACACACACTCACACATCCACTTCAAAGAGAGAACAACAAATGATCAAGGGAATCAAGCACAGATGATCTCTCATTTGGGAATTCTCATTTACTCGAGTGGAAGGCAGCCGTTTAAGTCAAGACTTTTCATGTTTATAAATCCGCCCACGATTTTAGAACGACAAAGTGGACTTGATGTCGCACAACTGGGGCTCAGTGTGGCATATATGGCCCTGCTGTTAAGGCTGACAGTTGTTGTTTTTTTAGGTAGATCAATCACCCTCCTGACACTGTAACGCACAGCATGAACATACCGCTCCAGAAGCTTTAAATAGGGAGTTTATTTTCTTATATATTCTTGGATGACTTGACTTCTACACTGTATTTAAGTATAGTGAGAAAAAACACAGCATATCAGATAACACTGGGTTGTGCACATGCCACTTTTCCATTGGATTTGTTAAAGGTGGAACGAAAAACTATTCCACACACACTGAGAAATGGTACCGAAGTATAGCTTCTGTGTTGATTTTGGCATGAATACTCGAAATGCTGAAGTCCAACTACAGCATCGGCCTTAATCCTCGACTCTGTTGTTACCTACACATTCATCTATTTAAACTTGAGCAAGGGCTTCTTTTGAGGTATTTTATAGTTTTCTGTTATCTTATAAAGCTTTTGTAGTTCCATTTAAATGTATTCCTGGAAAACACAGGCACACGCAGTTCACTGTGACCTTGACCCCCAATGTCACCCCACTCTGTTAAAGGCCTACTTCACCGGTGGGAATATGAAGGTGTATTGAATTCTGAGATCCTATGTAGTATAAATGTGGATAGGATCTCAGAATTCAATACACCTTCATATTCCCACCGGTGAAGTAGGCCTTTAACAGTCGGGTCCTCTGTCTGCAATCACCAAAATGGTCTTGAGATCGGAATTCATTTAACATTTAGTCGAGTTCCGACGTTGGCAAATTGATTTCCAGCTTACATCCCAAAAGGCTTATGCACGTAAATCACTGGTATAGTGTCGTAACTAACGGCTACGAGAGGCTTCACCTGAGAGGGAGACAGAGCTGAATAGTATCAGCTATCGTACTTTAAAATGTACTGTTAGTTTAACGGAGAACCCTTTCGTTCTAAGCAGGCGTTTATACCGCACATCTGTTCCTACAACTCGGTTGAGCGAGGAGCCGTCTTTACCACATCATGCACACACAAAACACCGTGGTCTGGGCTACTGGGCGCTCTGGCCACAGACATCACACGTGTGCAGAGGAAACAGTAATCGGAATCAGACGAGAACAAACAAAAACTGAAATCAAAATGAGCTGTATAAAGGGCTTCTAAAGGTGTCCTAATAACTAATAAGCAGCATCAAACAACTCGGTGCGTAACACGCCGCCTCATCCAAGTGCTGAAAGTCAAAAATAAAATAAATAAACACCGTGGGGGTGGTAACTACTACTTCATGTTGAGGTGTGTCTCCCTCGCGGAATCTATTTTTCATCTCATCACACACACACAGGACACAACGACACGATACGATGGACGCAGCACGAGTGTATGGATACACGGCCGCGCTCAGGTCGTGTCCTCAGCACAATTGCCCATATAGGATTCCCCTCATTCCTGAACCTTAACATCAAAATCTAAGATCCCGAATGGTACAGGGCACGCTCTCTCTCTCTCTCTCTCTCTCTCTCTCTCTCTCTCTCTCTCTCTCTCTCTCTCTCTCTCTCTCTCTCTCTCTCTCTCTCTCTCCTATAACATCCCACACCTTTACATACGCACGCACACACGCTCACACTGACACACACACACGCACATGAGAATGAGACCCCATGTGAGGCAGTCCAGCATATTTCTGCCAGGACCCTCGTGTGACCTCTCGTTCTGCTACTTCATCATGTCCTGCTGTTGGCCTCAAACACACACTCACACATACACATACAGCACCTGCACGTACAGACGCGCACGTAATCGTCCCATCCCATGCTCACCTTTTAGAAGAATCCCATGAATAGTGTAGAGGGTGAAAATCAGATGACTCTTGAGATTCATCCTGCCTCCCTGTCTTCTCTCTTTCACTGCTCCTGCCTTCCGCGCTAAACTTCTCCTCGGCGTCACTTTCTTTCCTCTGGACCTCGAACCGGACCGGACGGCTTAAGTCAGCTATCCAGGTGTTGTTTGGAGTGCGTCTTTAGTGCGTCTCAGAGGAAAGGGCTCAACACAACCGACCGGTGGACAGTGATGTTTTTTTTTAAAGCGGAAATGCTCTCGCTCCTCAAAAACGATATTCTGGATGAATTCAGGGATGCACCAGCGGTGAGACACGGGCTCAGGTTGCGCGACTCTGCACAAAAGCAGTAAAAACCTCAGGGAGTGAGAACAGTCGTTTTCCGTTAACACATTATAGATGCGGCCGCTGCTGCTGCTGTAGCCTACTACACTGTCTGCCCCGGTCCCGTTCTGCTGTGTTGCACAGTCCACAGCGCAGCGAACACGAGTGGATTGTTTGAGTCCCGCCTACGCTGCTTTGACGGACATGAACGGTGAACCAATCACGAAGACCCAAAGGCTAAGCGATGTGTGTGGAGGGGGGGTCGGCTTGTGACACACGCTGCAAAAAATGTCAATTGTAGCTTGTTTTTAGACTAACTGAGTGCTGCAATAATGGTAAAATTCTCAACCCAAAGAGGTAAAATAGGATTGGTTAATCGTGTGATTTCCACGAGGAAAGGTCAATGCTTATAAGAAAATATAATGAAAATTCTAAAGGGGACTGTTTTTTTTTTGGGGGGGGGATGATTTCCCTCAATGGAAACATTATTTATTTATTAATTTGGGCAATACAAACAAGCTGAAGCAAAAAAGGATGGTAGGCTACAAATACCATTCCTAAAAGTCATTACAAAATAAACAAATAACATTGATTATAAATACCTTGGTTTGTCATTTTAATCTGACATCTCTTTAGCAACAAGATGCGTGGAAGCTCTGCTGCCATAACTGCAAAAACCGGGAAATTGCTTCAGCTTTTCACGTGTGAATATTGATCTCATCGCATGAAAACATGGTATGAAATGCATTGCCGCCCTCCAGGACGCTGCTTTGTCTCAAACTGTCTTGATTTTCGGCAGTCAGAGATAGATACAAGGTACAACCCGAGGCACGAGAATGATGCACTTGTTTTTTTTGCAGTGTGCGGGTAGAATGCGCTCAGAATTCAAAACAGAGAAAGAGCATGCAAACACGCATCTGGGTGTGGGCGGCTGGCTGTCCCTCCACATGAACGGCCGGTAGGATGCACTTGTTTAATTGTGAACTCATTGGGTATTTAAGTGAATGTATTTATATATTCATTCATTGATATGTCCCTTGTGCCTGAAATAAAATACATTTAAATTGCTCGTCTGCTCTGTTGATAGTGACGGCCCAGATTAGAGGTTTGTGAAATATGAAGGTTGACCACTGACAGAGCTTTGAAGATTGTCTTGCTGAGGTCAATCAGATGGGTGTGGAGGTGAGGTGGGATATGATGGGACAGGAGACGATGTGTAGTTGCAGTTGACGGGGTAGAAGCCATCTGCAGCCCCTTGGAAAAAGCTGTTAAGCCTGAAATAGAGAGAGAAGAAAGGGTAGGTTCCACGATACAAGGGGTGGATAAGACAGTTGGAATACAGGCAGTAAGAGGCAGCTAGAGTCCATGAGGCATAATGTTTGCCTGAGTTATTTGGATATTTGTACTGTCTGCAGCTGCTCTGTACCTTGACAAAGTGAGATACAGAGTGGGCTGGTGAACAGCATTATGATGTGTTTTACTTAGATAACATATGTGTTGAGACCCCTTTTAAATTAGACTGCCTTTAAGAACAGACACAGAAAATAATTAGGATCCTTGATTAAAAGAAGTTAAAAAAAGGAAAAAGAAATACACTACCATAGTATATATGCAATGTATATAATTAGTTCCCAATGGAGTGTGTTTGTGATATCAAACAGAAGGGGATAAACACTGCTTTGAAAATGACTGTACATATAAATGAATGTTGAGCATCATAAGGCTTATAGGAGGGACATCAGAAACTCTGCAAGCATATTCGAAAATAAAAAAGGTGTCATACTTGTTTGTAAAATCCTGGCAAAGTGTGACCAACAGTAGGAGTCAAAACCGAAATGATATAGGATTTATCAAATGTTTAATGTGATAACATTTATTTGATGATCACATTTTGTGTCACAGTGTGGCTAATCTCTTCTCGTCTGTTCTGCTGTGGCAAAGGCACATGGGGTCTCTCCCTTTGACTGCATCTTTAGCTTGATTATGAGATGGCTTCTGAAAGCAACCTATGCATTATTTATCAAAGTAGCCTGGCCTATTTGAAGTTGCCTACCTATGCAAATTAAAGCTGAACGTGAGTTCAATCACACAATGAAAGCTGCTCGGGAGACGTCCTCTGCCAGCCGACACAGAGAAAACACACACTGCAAGTTGTTGTTTGTCATGAGTCATGAAATAATTTTGTCTTTAATGTTTCAGTTTGTTTTAAGGATTAGTAGGCACAAGTGTGAACCATGTCAGTTCTGATTGGAAATTGATGACATGGTACAAAATTCAGATTCCCAACTAATTTATTCTATCCGGCAGTATTCATAACCTGCATTGGCTCTCAGCTGTAGGCTGTCTTTCATTTATACAGTATCTCCTGCTGGTATTATTGGAATAACAAGTCCTGTTTTGTCCTCTCACATAAACACACTGTCCTACACATGTAGACAGTTAGACACACACACACACACACACACACACACACACACACACACACACACACACACACACACACACACACACACACACACACACACACACACACACACGCACACACACACACACACACACACACACACACACACACACACAGTGGGTCGATCCACTTAAAGAAGGGGTGCTGCACACACCTTGTAATGGCTCATTTCACACTCTCAAAATTGGTGTGTGCCATCACCAGAGGGGCAGAGCAAGGAATCAGGTGGCTTTCTCTAAAAAACAGTGTGGCTCCGGGAGAGGGGCCGGTCAGTGAACTGATAGAAACGGCACATTCAAGTTTCCGCCTCACCTGGGATTGTCCCTGTGCTCCAGATGGCAGATAGACTAGTCTCTCTCTCTCTCTCTCTCTCTCTCTCTCTCTGTCTCTGTCTCTCTCTCTGTCGCGAACACATGTGCTCACACAGCCAATAATGCACATGCAGCCTCCTCTCAGAGTTTCAAGTAACCACCACCTGCTCCTGGCTGAGACCATTGTTCACTGGTCCACCTAATATAGGCTGACACATGTTGCCAAGCTGAGGGGCCCAGCACTTTGGCTTGGCTGGAACGAGGCAGGGCACCACCCATCTTTCATACTGAAATGTTCTTTCATCCGCGTGTGTGTGTATTTATGCGTGTATGCGTGGGTGTGTTCAGCTGAATGGCCTCCCTTATCAATTCTCCACAAAGTCATTCACAATAACAAACAGTGGATAGATAAATAACTACAATTGAAAAGGTATAAAAAAGAAACAACAATTCAAATCAAAGTGATCACATGGCCTGTCATGGCCTTTATGCATTTTTTTAAAACTTAATATTTCATCTTTGGAAATGAGAATTAAGGTTTTTCCTTGTATTTGGGGGAACCTTTTTGCAAACACAATAGAAAAAATGCAACTATGACATGTTCAAATGTAGTTTCTTGAAAGGTAAAGATGTATTTATTAAAATCATGAAATGGGATTTAGAGCAGACAATACCCACAACAATAAACTGAATATGTGGTACAATATGGATATGCAAATGAAGAAAAAAGTGTTTTGAATATAACACATTATGTCTCCTTTACACTTTTCTTGGACTCATGACATCTGTTAATAACACACATTTTAGAAGTTTGTGATGTGACATCTGGTAGTGTGTGGGTGTTATTGCCAGGATTCTGGGGGTTTGGAGTGTTCTCTTTTCTGCAGCACTCTCCTGCCATCTATTTTTCATTTTCCTGTTGCCTGCTTTTGACTATTTACTTCAAGCAAAATGCATCCCCCCGGTAGATGCGTTAACAGTGATCTTGAACAGCTTATAAGCATAAAATGACTAACTGATTTTATATCACAGCTATTTAAGGACTGCTGGAGCTCATCACATTATGTGTGATACCATTGCTTTTAGCTAAGTTCTCCATATGATGTTTACCCCCACAACACACGTACTATGCGCTCCAAAACTGGAAAAGGAAAGGCATTCAGTCCAGACAGAGGAGGAAAAAAGCTCTTTGATAAGCTGTGCTCCTGTACAGATGGCAAATTGTGAGGAAGGAACTGCTATGTAGCCAATGTAACGCACCAGTAACTGAAAAAGGCTCCACAGCCCAGTACCCGGTGTCCATAATGGATGTATAACTTTTGACTATGACACAGACGGCTTCTCTTGCAGACACCTGAGTTTCCCCCCTGCTGTGTATGCAGTATAAATGACCTTTCCCTCAGATGTTGGCAACCACAAAGTGCCACAGAGACCAGGGCCATCGCAAGCTGCCACACCACAAGGGGAGACTGTCCGCCAAATACAGCCAGATCCAAAGCTCAGCCGCAGTGCTGAGATTAGAGTGGCACACCAATTGTTTCAGTACCACTCACTCGAAAAAGTATTTCTGGACCAAACTGTGAACACAAAGACGGTTGGAGACTGCCCTCTCGTTAATGAGAATGGCAGCATTCCACATCCATTCATTCAGAGGTGTAAAAGACTGTGTAGACGAGCCTTCTGGACAACATTTGTTCTCACACATGGACTCTTAGAAAATGTATCTGCCTGTACTTGTGAGTATATGTTTTTGTTTGTATGGGGTATGACTGTTTGATTTGCAGCAGATATCAAGCATTATGTAAGATAGGAAATAAAGAGCTTGTTGGTTGTGTTGCTTGGTAACTAAGGTCAAGCTCATATCCGGGCATATTCAGGAACAGAACACTTAGTGTTGGTGGCTCCAAAAGCTGTGCGCTACTTGGCTGCAGCCTATGAAAGGGCGTACTGGTTGTTTGGTATGTTTTAGCCCATTTACCAGGAATTGTGAATACTTAACTTTGAGTTGTCCTTATACCTCTTGCTGTGCTCATTTCTGTCTGAAAAGGTAGTCTGTGACTCGTGCTTGTGGTTGCGGCAACGATACTCATATAAAAATGTATTGGAACCAAGATAAAACAACAGTGTATGTGTATGTTAGGAAGTGATTCAAACAAGTGAGCTGAGAAGTTGAAGCTTAAAACAACTTGTGTTAATTTACAGCCTAAACTGGTATGTAAAGAAAGGATATGTAAACAAAGGGGAGCCAACTGTAATATAGCAACATACAGTGCACACACCGTACGTGCAGGAAGTGGTTGGTGAGGAGATATTCAATGATTTTGACAAAAAGTGATTGTGACAACAAGCATTCCCCAGAATTGCTGATTCAATTGTTAATTATTTCATCATGATACTCTAGCATTTACAATATGATAGTCTATCACATATACTATTAATATTTCTCCCACTCACTCATATACACTCTTTTTTTCTTACCATTGTTCAGTCTCATATAGGCCTACAAGTGTTTTGCCACTCCTAATGTATAAAATATAAGGGGGCTCTGACAGTTTCTGAAATTAAGTTGTTTCTGTTATGACCCCCATGGCCACTGTTAAATAGTTTTTGTCTATGTTACCAGGCAAACACAACTACAACTAATAGAAATTTTTAAAATACTCTGCAATTCTAATTAATTAAAATGTTTAATTTACATTTTTATTAATCTTTGCAGCTCATTTTCTTGTAGGTCAGAATATAGAACAACTAGCAGACGCTAGACAGTTTCTATGTGTGCGTGTGTGTGTGTGTGTGTGGTGTGTGTGTGTGTGTGTGTGTGTGTGTGTTTGTTTGTTTGTATCAATTTAATTATGAATTTGAACTCTAAAAAGGTCAGAATCCTCTTCCTGTATATTTTGATGCCTGTGAAATGTCACATCATGTCTTGCTGGGAGTTCAACACAGCTTGTGTGCCACAATAATTTCAGGGACAACACCCATACAAACTTGTTATTTATTTTGTTGCCTATACAAACTGGATCGCAGAGGGGTGTGAGAGAGATAGTTTGAACTATGTTGGACAACTTGTTGCAAGCTAAAGCAAATGCAAACACAGCATTCCTGATTCAGCAATATGTAGTGTAACCATCCTAGAAGTGGAAATATCTCTAAGCTGTCCTCAGGTATGACTCACAACTAGACTGTGCTGTGCTGTGTGTGTGTGTGTGTGTGTGTGCTCTTTCATCTCAGTATTTCTGAACATCTAAAACAGTTGAGAGCTTTTGCAACATCTTTGTTCCTTTCCTGTTTGAAGAGAAGAGCAAGACTGAGTTGCATTTATTTACACACTGAGCGTTGAAGGGCAAAGCTGGACGTATCAAAACAACAACTCAGTAGTCTATATAGGCTTTATATTCTTGCTTTTGGTTCTGTCTGTCTTTTGAAATGTTGCTTTTCTGCCTGCCTGTTCGTCCGTCTACGTGCTTGGACACAATACAACATTTGATTCAGTCAGATCCAGCACTGGTCTGGAGGGAAGTAGCCAGAGCTGAATACAACCAACTGGTTTCCTGGCAGTCGGGGCTAAATTATTAGCCAGTCCATTTAAGCAACATTTCCGTGTTTGATTGCTATATTCTGCTGAGCGGTGCCAGTGATGCCAAATCAGTGGGAGTAAAGCTAAGATCAAGTGCTAAAAAGAGGCTCCTGATGCTTCAATTTCCAAACCACACTGTGTGATGATGGCAGAAAGAAATGAATAAGGCGCCTGAAAGAGGAAATTCTGAATGTAATATGATGAATAAGTACATATGAAATGAGTGAATAGGAATAGCTCTTTGGTGCATTATCTCTGGAGAAATAAAGAGAAGACAATTTACTAAGTAGTGAGGGCTTCATGATGTATGTCACATTCACAAATGATAGGCCTATTACTGTGTTTATAATAATGAAAAAGATATGCCAACACCAAGTGCTATTAAATAAATGAATAGAAAAATAAACAAACAAAAAAACAAACAACATATGGATAACTACTGAAGCCACCATAAGACTTTGTGTACATCTGTTATATTTTTTTTAAAGAAAAGAGAAAACATTTGTAAATCAAAGAACATTTTTAGAATTAATATAGCAAATATTTAAATATTAAGCTTGAGGGCCTTTGTGTTTACATCAGAGACACACGCGCATGCGCACGCGCACGCGCGCACACACACACGCACACACACGCACACACACACACACACAGTAATGTGCTCCATCATTTGTCATTTACTTGTAATATGAGTGTGACTGTCCACAGCTGAGGTATCTAGTTGGGCCCAAGACCTTTCACTCATGCAGAACCATACAAATGCCATGTCCATGCATGGCATTTGTGTGGTTCTGCATGCACGCGGCACGCCAGTACAATACACACATGAACATACACAGAGTACACAAGTGTAGACTGAAACCCAACAGAGCAGAACTTGCACAGATTTTAGGATGATTCAGTGGTGAGGTTGGCCTTCACCACCCGCAAACACACACATAATCGCTCTCCCCCTCGCTCACTAGCTCTAGCTTCTAGGAAAGGAAAGGCTCACGAAATTGAGTTCACGGTGGTCGCTTAGCAATGTTGAGCAGAGGGTGTGCTATCAGGCCAAATTGTTCCGGTTCCTCTTGGCTCCCCTCAATTCCGTTTAACTGTTCAGGGGTGGAACGACGGCACAGTGATCTGGCGGCACTGACATTTAGAAAAAGGAGGACAGGGAAAATAAAAGGCAGAAAGTGAGAATTTATCAGCTCGTCACATAAAACAATCTCAAGCACGGACAACAAATGAAATATATAGCACATCTTCCCTTTTTTTAAAGGAAATTATTTTTGGAATTAGTTTTATTAGACAGTAACCCTGGTTCTACATGGTTATCCAGACAATCTTCATAAAACATTTATTGAGCAGAACTGTTCTTGTGCTTCACTTTTTTTTGGCTATGACAGTAAAACAGAGAAACCGTGATATGTAATAAAATTAAATGTGAATGTTATATGTTGTCCTTGGTCTCAAACTTTAAAGTAGAGTCTGGAACCCAAACTTGGCCATGTATACTGCCTTGCATACAAATGCTCACACAGTTTCAAAGCCCAAGGGGATATGTAGTTAATTAACAGATACCATTTTCTAAACCTCACTCTCAGCACTTTTTTCTAACATTTTCCTGTTTTATTACATTTGATCTTACGGCTACAGAGGTAAGTGTAGGGAAATGGGTAATTTGGCAGCTTGTCTATTTGTACTTCATCTCATAATACAGGATACAAATTACAAGCGCAGTGTTAGTTTTCAGCTTGTGGGGGCAAAGCTGTACAATCTGCTATATTCCTGGCTAAATGCATAGTCTTGTCTAGATTACCTCTCACTGCCAAATGTCACCTTCATACACCCTGCCAAAAGGAATATTCTGTGAGGAGCAATTCAATTTGTAGCCTATACAGATACACATATATGTGTGTGTGTGTGTGTGTGTGTGTGTGTGTGTGTGTGTGTGTGTGTGTGTGTGTGTGTGTGTGTACATGAGTATGTTTTTAGTACTGCTAGAGGCTGAGAGAAAACTTGGCTGCTACTGATCCAGATGTTTCGCTGCACATTACTTATTTGACTGCATCCCTTCACAAAGAGTACTCTGTCCATGCCAGCCATGCAAGAGAAAACAGACAACCATTCATTACTATTACATTCATTGCCAAAATGTAATGTCCAGAAAATAAATTACATCTTGCTGACTTGAACTGTGTATGCATTGACCAAATTATAAATACAGTAATTAGTTTGTTCATACCAAAAAACGTAACAGTTCAAGAAAACATGCACGTTTAAAGGAAGGTCAGTCCCCTAGGATTAACCACACATGCAAAACTGTGGAAGCAGCAGTGAGGTAATCTGGGAACCTCTAGGATAAAGCGTCCCATACATCAGTTTTATCAAGAGAGTCGACCATCTCCCTCAAGGCAAATCTTATCCGCACCCTTGGTGATGGCCATAGATAGTATATAATATGGATGTAGTATCGGTGCTGACCTCAGTTATTCACACGGCTTCCAATAATCCTGGTTTATGCGCGTCGCCATTTTGTGAGATTATTACTCCGCCTCACGTCGGGGGGAGGGAGATACGCCCATCTAGCTGACATATACCTCCGAGGCAAAGTGAGGGACAACGGGCGGAGAGCTGTCACTCAAGAGACTGTGCCAATACATTTTAACCTCCAAAATAATACAAACTAGCCTGCTAAAAAAAAATTCACCCCCCTCATTGTTATCATGGAGATATGAACTAAACATACAGACTCAAGTGGTTTTGTGGACCAGGCTGTAAATAGGTTTAAGAAGACTTTGAAAATGGCCCGTCTAACAAGTGAGTCAAAGAAAAATTGCTCAGTCTTGGTGCCACCCCCAGTGGTCACCGGAAGGTACTACAATTTTGGTCACTTCCTTATTGTATGCTGGTCAAAATCTGAGGTTTGGGGCTTGGTGCTGGGGCAATAACAGTGGCAGTGAGTCTGGAGCCTTGAGGAAACAACTGTGAACAACTGTGTCATCATCATCATAAATTGCAAACCATCACACAGTATATGTAACCATTAATTTATCCATCAGTAGTTTTGCCCTAACTTTGTCAAAAAAATCTTCCTCAGAGATCGACTTTATCTAACTTCAACCGTATCTGCAGCCTTAGACGAGGACGTGTAGATCTGACAATGTCACAACTTGTGCGAATGAATTTGAGGACATTTTTCTGACAGATCAATGAGGAAAGTGAGCAATGTGGACCAGTCCTTTTCCTTCTTCTGAAGCCAAGCTGAGCAGACAGTGGCTGTCTCTTCAGTACAGAGAGGCTTTGGGTTGGAAAAAGAACAAACAGGACTTTAACTTTGCAGCCTGCCGAGTATATGTCAGAAATTATCCTTTATATATGAGACATTTTTCCTCTGCTTATAACTACATTTTTCATTTCATTTTTCTTTATTTAACCTCGAAAGATCAATTGAGGGGTGACCCTCTTTTACAATGACGTCGAGTTTGTACAGATACACAATATACAATGAGAACACATAAAAAGTTTACACACACACACACACACACACACACACACAGACAACAACAATTTAAAACATTCAGATCAATTGAATGAAAGAGACAATAGCCTAATTAAAACAGTTATAAGTATAGAGGGGCTGATTCAAAATAATGATTTTAAATTGGTTAACAGTTATGAGTGTATTTATTTTAATTGTATGTTGTAGGCTGTTCCAGGAGTCAGGGGCACTATGGCTAAAAGCGGTTTTACCAAGCTCAGACCGGGCATAGGGAACATATAACATGAGCATGTCAGTTGAGCGGGTTTGATAAAGCCCATCTGAAATAAGCAGCATTTCTGTCAAATAGATTGGTAGCTTTCCAGTCAGAGCTTTATATACAAAAATATGCCAATGTGCATCACGTCTCTCCTTAAGGGAGGACCACCCAACCTTTTCATATAAAACACAATGGTGTGTATCATAAGCATCTCCTGTAATTAATTTCAAAGCAGAGTGAAATACAGAGTCTAGGAGTTTAAGGCATGAACAAGATGCATGCCGATAAACCACATCACCGTAATCAAGGACAGACATAAAAGCTGCCTCAATAATCGTTTTCCTACTGAACAACGGAAAGGTGGCTTTATTCCTATAAAAATATCCAATCTTTTGTCGCAGACGACAGTCAAGATTTTTTAAGTGAAATGTAAAAGATAGTTTTTCATCTATCCAGATGCCAAGGTATTTATATTCAGTGACTCTTTCAATATGAGATCCATTATTTGTGTGAATAATAAGATCATTAAAATGTGTAATTTTTGCTCTGGAAAAACACATATATTTTGTTTTTTCTGTATTAAGGACAAGCCTGAGATCCACTAGACAGTTCTGCAGGGTGTTAAAAGAGCTCTGTAGGTTCTGAACAGATTGTTGCACTGAATCAGAAATGCAATACAGTACAGTGTCGTCCGCATACAAATGGGCATGGCAGTTTTGTAGTGATGAAACAATGTTATTGATGTAAATTGTGAATAGGACTGGACCTAAAATTGAGCCCTGCGGAACACCATTTGTAACTGTTAAAAACTCAGTTTGGTAGCTTCCCAGTTTTACTGACTGCTGTCTATCAGAGAGATAGTCCCTAAACCAGCTACATGTAGAACAGGGGTGTCAAACTCATTTTGGTTCGAGGGCCACATACAGCCTCTCTGATCTCAGGTGGGCCGGACCAGTAAAATAATGGCAAAATAACTCCAAATCCCTAACTTTGTTTTTCAGTAATATGCTTTATCACTCAGCCTACATTTGTAACCTACATTATCACGGATCACAAGGGATCTCTGTAGCCCCCAGGAAATGTCTTAGTAAAGGTTGCTGCTGGCCATGGGAATAGGAGGTGCGGCGCCGTGCGCCGCACCAAATGTTTTGGGGGTGTTTTGCTCAAAGATGCCAATGTGCACTAATGAAATAAACAACTGTTTATTTGAATACACAAATACAACAGGCACTGACCTTACAGTTGTCCAATTTGGTTTGCTATATGTACAGGGACACATTTTGTGCAAACATGCAGACTGTACAAAATACAATTAAATAAAAGTGCAACTTCTACTGTTTTGATTTATTTTTAAATACAGAGGTTATTGGTTGTTTTGGAATTCGTTTTTCCCAATTTAAAACATAAAAATAAAGCAGCATTGAAAATTAGGAAATAAATCTTGTAGGCCTACACTAGCATGCTCCTGCTCGTTTTGCGCACACAGAGCCGCAGACACACCGCGCTTGCTAGTACATTAATTGTTCAGCACTAAAAATAAAAATAGTTTTATTTTTATTAAAAAGTAATAAAATAAAATGTACTAAAAATAAAAATGTTTTTTTTTTGGTTTTTACTTTGCCATAAAGCACTGGAGGAAACATTAATAGCGGTGAAGCAGGATTGCCATTTACCATTTCCCACGTTGCTAAAATGTGCTTTTTTCTTTAGGCTGCCCCCTAGCGGCAGGAGTGAGCATTTCGGTTATTTCTTTAAAAATTCATAACTCCTCACAGGAATGGGTAGAGACTTACTTTTTTTTTGACATACTCAGAAATTTATGCTCTACAGGTCGCGGGCCTGATCAAATCATCTCGCGGGCCGGATCCGGCCCGCGGGCCGTATGTTTGACACCCCTGATGTAGAATAATTAAAACCAATTTCATGCAGCCTCTCTAAAAGCAAATGGTGATCTAAAGTATTTGACAGATCAACAAAAAGTGCTGCACAGTGCATTTTTATCGATAGCTGTAACAATGTTGTCTAAGACCAAAGTGACAGCAGATACGGTACTGTGGCCTGCCCTAAAACCAGATTGAAATGGACTCAAAATGGAAGCACTGGATAAAAAGGTTTTTAACTGAGTATTAATGACTGATTCTAGAATTTTTGCCAGGCATGGGAGTTTGGAAATTGGGCTGTAATTATTGAGATCACTTTTGTCACCCCCTTTATGTAATGGAATGACGTGAGCTTTTTTCCAGACTTTAGGAACAATACCAGAGGAGATGGAAAGATTAAAAATATGGGTTATTTGTTTTGATATGATAAGTGTAGAGAGATTTATTGAAAATGGGTCCAAATGGTCCTCTCCCATGTACTTCCTGGGGTTGATGGCAAGAAGCGCATCTATAACAATACTTGTCGGAACTTGAACAAGGCTGAAAAGAGGAGTTTTAGAGACAGGTGGTATGCTATTTTTATTTCTGGTGGTGGAAGGCGTATATACTCCATTGTGAAAGAGTTTACCAGCAGCTATAAAGTGTTTATTGAAAGCTAAACCAATTTCTTTCTGATCATTTAAAGTCTGATCATTTATTTTTAACTGACTGGGAACAGTGCTAGAATTATTTTTGTTATAATTCACAGCCTTCCAAAATAGTGCAGGGTTGGAGTAGCAGTTGGAAATTAGTTCGAGGTAGTAATCTGATTTAGCTTTCCTAACCATGGATATGCACCTATTTCTGATTTGTCTGAAAGCAGTCCACTTAGAGTTTTCACCAGAGCGTCTAGCTAGGGACCATGCTTTATTTCTCTCTGCAAATACATCGGACAATTCATTTGTGAACCAGGGGTTTGATCTATTTTTTACGCTGTGCTTTTTAAGGGGTGCATGCTTGTTCAAAATGGAGGAGAAAGTATTGGTGAAAAATTCTAAGGCCAATTCCACATCAGATATTTCACTTGTGAGATGAATGTCACTTTGATAGAGTTCATTTAAAAATGCTTGCTCGTTAAAACCTTTAAAATTACGCTTAATTATGATTTTGGGTTGAGATTTTTTAAGATGAATACTTTTGATACAGGCCACCGGGCAGTGATCACTGATTCCAAGCTCAAAGACACCAGCAGAAACTATTTTATTGCTTTGATTTGATAATATTAAATCGATCAAAGTTGATTTTGCTGGGTTTTTTAGAGTAGGTCTTGTGGGCTCAGTTATTATTTGTGTAAGATTTAGATGGCTACAGATTTCTTTAAAAGGTTCAGAGGCACCAGAAAGCCAGTCAATGTTAAAATCACCCATCATAATGACCTCTCTATTTACATATGGAGAGATTAAATGTGCTAGCTCACTCAAGGAGCTAGTTACCGCTGAAGGGGGCCTGTACACACCAATTACAATAACACAATCATTGGACGATAAAGACAATTCCAAAGCAATAAATTCAAAGCAGCTTCGAACAGAGACAGCATGTAGAAATGATACAGAATAATGTGATTTAACATAGACAGCCACTCCCCCACCCCGTGTGGTCCTGTCTATTCTGAATAAACTATAATCATTTATTGCCACCATAGAGTCATATGTACTGCTCTTCAACCATGATTCAGTCAGAACCAAGACATCTGGGTCAGCCTGAGATACTAAGATGTTAACATGGTCTAATTTATTGTGCTGAAGCAAACTTCTTATGTTTAAGTGAAGAAAACCCAAACCCTTTCTTGATTTGAGGATGTTTGGTGAGTTTAGCTCTGATATGCTCATGTCCGGGTTATCAACAGCGGGGTGGTCCAACACAATTGACCTATTACACATAATAGGTACAGTTTTCAAGTTACTAGTAATCCCAAGTGGTCTGTGGCGTGACCTGTATGATCTATGAGGAGGGATTAATGATGACAGACTGACATGCAGGGATTGGGTGAGTTTTTATAGTAATGGATGTTCCAGGCCTGGAGGGGGCGCTAGATGCATGGGAACTAGTGGTCATGGAGGCTGTGTCACGTGAGCTAACTACCTCTTGACTGACCAGGTGTGGAGATAGTCAATCATGCTGGACAGAGTTTGCAAGAGGAGTGACGCTAGGAACCGATTTTATTGTTAAGAGCATGTTGCTGGCCAGAAGATGTTTCCCTTGTTTGTTTAAATGCAAACCACCGCTGGCAAATAAAGTCGGTCTGTTCCAGAAAACGTTAAAATTGTCGACAAAGGGAATGCCCATGGAGAGACAATATTGTTTGAGCCAAACATGAAGTTGGCGGCGCGGCTGAATTTGACGTCACCAAATCGAGGCGAAGGCATGGGACCAGAGACGATACATTGTTTCCCAGCGGTCAGGACGGAGTCGATTAGGGTTTTAAAATCAGTTTTAAGACTTTCTGACTTTTCTGACTTAAGGTCATTTGAGCCGATATGTGTCACGACCATAGATGCAGCAGGATTACTGTGGATAATGTGTGGAAGCACTGAGTTGATGTGGGATACCTGTAGGTTGAGCCGGGCGTCTGGTGGATCCTTCTGAACGTCTGATGATGGCATCCTGCGTCGGTTCTCTCCCGTGTTGGAACGACGAGACGTCTGGGAAACACCGGCCACAGGTGGAGAGGAGACAGCGGCGGCGTAGGAAGCGGCGGCGTAGGAAGCGGCGGCGGGCAGCGAAGTGACAGCGGAGGAAGAGGCGGCGGGCATCGGAACAGTGGAGGTGGAGGACGAGGTGGTGCGTGCCAGGGCAGTGGTGGTATCCCTGTCCACAGGTGAACCGTGGCCAACTGGACGTGGCTGGAACCGGGGAGGAGAGCTAGAGCCATTTGCCATTGATGGAAACTCCTGTAGGCTCATAACTTCGAATCTGTTGCCAAGCTCCAGGCGCTGCGGTGCTGGGGGAGTCCGCGGACGACCAAAATGTTTACCCTTGCGGGCTGTTGACCAATTTATCGGTTTAACAGGGGTCGAGCTCAGTGGGAATTGTCCATCCCCTTTGTTGACAGTCGCTGCCAGCTTAGGTTTTACACCAAGTAGACTCCACTGATCGTTGGGTTTGGCTAACACAGGCCCAGGCACAGTGACAGGAGAAGAAGATCCCACAATGGCGGAGCCGGACCACGGGAGAGTGGTCCGGCTAACATAACCCACAGACAGTGAGAAAACAGACACAATCAAATGTTGCAACAAGTTCACATTCCTGGGGTTATGGAGACCAGTGGCGGACTCAGGCTGTTTGAAGGGCAGGGGCGAAAAAATAAAAAGGGCACATTCTGGACAACATTTCTAACTCGATGGTATTTTGTTCCCCCAGCGGAGCCTTAAAGGCAGCGCTGCCTGGAATGCCCCGTTGGGGGCACTTGTTACATCTCCATGTAGCACTTACTTGTGGCACTTTGTACACTCAACAAAAATATAAACGCAACACTTTTGTTTTTGCTCCCATTTTTCATGAGATGGACTTAAAGATCTAAAATTCATTCCAGATACACAATTGTACCATTTCTCTCAAACATTGTTCACAAATCTGTCTAAATGTGTGATAGTGAGCACTTCTGCTTTGCTGAGATAATCCATCCCACCTCACAGGTGTGCCACATCAAGATGCTGATCTGACATCATGATTAGTGCACAGGTGTGCCTTAGACTGTCCACAATAAAAGGCCACCCTGAAATGTGCATTTTTTTGCTTTATTGGGGGTCTGGGGACTCAGAACCAGTCAGTATCTGGTGTGACCACCATTTGCCTCATGCAGTGCAACACATCTTCTTTGCATAGAGTTTATCAGATATTCAATTGTGGCCTGTGGAATGTTGGTCCACTCCTCTTCAATGGCTGTGCGAAGTTGCTGGAGACGGCCTATGGTGGAGAAATGAACATTCAATGCACGAGCAACAGATCTGGTTGACATTCCTGCTGTCAGCATGCCAATTGCACGCTCCCTCAATGCTTGTGGCATCTGTGGCATTTTGCTGTGAGACAAAACTGCACATTTCAGGGTGGCCTTTTATTGTGGACAGTCTAAGGCACACCTGTGCACTAATCATGATGTCAGATCAGCATCTTGATGTGGCACACCTGTGAGGTGGGATGGATTATCTCAGCAAAGCAGAAGTCCTCACTATCACACATTTAGACAGATTTGTGAACAATGTTTGAGAGAAATGGTACAATTGTGTATCTGGAATGAATTTTAGATCTTTAAGTCCATCTCATGAAAAATAGGAGCAAAAACAAAAGTGTTGCGTTTATATTTTTGTTGAGTGTAGTTTGGTTTATTTGCAGCTATAGTACTGATGTGATTCTTGTTGTTCTGAGTTTGTACCTTCTTTGTTGAATGCACTTAATGGAAGTCGCTTTGGATAAAAGCATCAGCTAAATAGAATGTAATGTAACAAAACACCAAACACTGTGTTTGTAGATGTTTGTAGATTTTCCCTTCAGTAGTCAGTCTGGGTGTACAGTGCATTTTCCAGTTTTACCGGAGAATCTACAATCGTCCAATCAGCGAACAGAGCGAGTGGCTGAGAACGATGACGTCGAAGTCGCACTCCAGTTTCAGTTCTTCCTTTCAGTTTCCTTTATACTCGGAAGAAGGAGATTTCCGACTTAGTAGTTCCAAGTTCCGACCTGTCTGTGTTCCAGTGCATCTGCTCGCGAAAGTATGGACGCCTAAAACCTTTCTCGTCCAAATAACTAAACGTTATGCTCTAACAAGTTACTGTTGCCAGGTACCGGTAGATTCATAGACTACAATATGTAGTGAAGTCGGAAATTTCCGAGTTCCCTGTCCAACTGGAACGCACCGCCAGAAGCCGGCTCATGACACATGTGACGACCAAACGTGATGCGATTGGTTGGCTAATCCAGAGTGGCACTGGGCAGATCCAATAGTTATAAACTTCGACAGACACCCGCCTCCAAGTGAATGAACGTTTGTAAATTACAGCATGTCCAGACCTTCTGTACAAATGAAATGAAGTACGATGGTCTGATAGGACCAGGCTAGTTTTACACTGCCTGGCTCAAGAACCTAAACCGCAGCAGGTTCAGAACATGATTTAGGATGTCTGTCGGACAATTTGAAGCATTGCTGCAACAGCTGGCACCAAGCATAGGAGTCATTTCAGAGAGCAGGCGCAATACCCTTATGTCTGAGGTTAGAAGTGTTTAATTTGAGCAAACACCTGTTTGGTTGTAAACAGTTCCAGCTGTTATTGTGATTTTTCCAATAACAAGCATTTTGATTGGTCAGATGGGAAGTCACAAAACTTTATGAAAAATGTGGCTTGGTCCGAAAAGATAAAAGCCGAAATATTGCTCAGCAAATTTCATAGTCAATGTGAAAGCTTGCATTGACTGCATACAGGTTTGTCAAGTACTATTATTATGTAAATTAATCGCCCGAAAAAGGGCCTTAAGAGGACTTGAATATTGCAGCTGCAGCAGTGCTACTTATATTGAGGGGACTTGCTAAATTAACAGTGGTAAGATAGTGTCATCTTTGATTTAGCTGAACAAGCTCTGCTATACTGTACCGTATTGGCATGGACATATGCTTAGAATCTTGCTGTTGTTTCACTTGAGAAATAATTACCGGTAAGTACAGTATATCGGTCATTCTTCGTCATGGTAATAAGAAGGAACTAATTCAAATATCAAAGCCATCATAAATTCTGGTGTTCACAAATACTCCTCCTCCCTCTCAATTTTAAGAAACATCATGTGACACGGGGTGGTTTTCCAGTTGTTGCTTTGACTTAATCAAACACTCTTGAGGGAAATGGAAGAAACAAAACAAACACATTTTAAAAAAGAGAATTTGTTCATATGTGAGGTTCTTCTAGTTTCCATGTGATGTTCATATTCTGGGGGAAAGAAAATGTGTGGAGCTATAGGGTACTGGTGTGGTCCTGGGAGGTTGACAGCTAGTTGACATCCGACCATGGATAACCTGGGGCAGATACTGAAGCAAAGAGATTGAGCGAAACCATGTGGACATTTAAAATTTTAAATCAAAATTAAAAAGAAATAGGTACACATCAACACCGAGATCAACAATGCACATTAATCAAATCCTGTTATCGGTTGGCATCTGTACACATTTATAGAAAATTAACTTTGGCAAGAATATCACATTGTAGCTGACAATGCATTTTAAGGTCACCAAAAAACCTTGCTTAAAAAAAAGCTAAATTGGAGAGAAATGTCCTGATGGGCGATTGTATGTCATTGTGTATCTGTTTTGTTGATAATGAGAAAATAATATGTGTTCATTTGTGTATCTGGTGTTTCATTCCACTTTATTTTGCTTCAAGAAACAGTGGCATCAGTAATAGATCATTTGTTGTGGCAGTATAATGGTTAATTCATCTCTGGATCAATCGAGGATTTGGACTTGTAAAGGCTGTCAGATATCCTCACAGCTTTCTAACATCTTTTTAGTGTTTTAGTGTTGTAGTTTTTTTAACCAGCAGTACAGCTAAAAATGCCAACAGCCCCTCTGTAAGCCACTATTTCTAATTGACCCTTGCTTATGCTTGCTAATTTATTTAAACTGCCATTGATTGGGATTTTAACCAACCCAATTTACTCATGTGTGAACTAAACAGCTGATATGAACCAACCCTACAGACTGTTGAAGGAGCCAGGTCCATCCAAAACTGATCCAGTGACCTTCTTCAGACCGTTAAGCACTAAAACAGACAGCATGAGCACTCACTTAAAGATGCTAGGTGGCTGCTTTTGTGTGTGGGCGAATACACTGCTGATGGACGTCCTGCTGTGCTCTAGAGCTCAACCTCTTCAACAAAAGCAGCATTAATAATACTGTTTGATCACACTGAATTGATTGCTTTAGTGCTTAGTAAAATTCAGGCTTTTTACGGCTCAGAACCAGATATTACCGTCCTACAAGGCTGAATTTGCATATCTCATTGTCTCCGTTGCAGTTTTTGGGGCAAGATTATTAATAAACACATTAGAAATGTTTTTGTTGTGACTGCTTACTTAGCAATCAAAAACGACCATTATAACAGATATTGTAAAATGTAATGATGCATGTACAGTATATTACCGAAAATTATGTGCAGATTAAATAGCTTGATTAATTACATTCATTAT
Source organism: Hyperoplus lanceolatus (assembly GCA_026929865.2). Taxonomy (NCBI): domain Eukaryota; kingdom Metazoa; phylum Chordata; class Actinopteri; order Uranoscopiformes; family Ammodytidae; genus Hyperoplus; species Hyperoplus lanceolatus. The sequence continues at coordinate 16,904,936 of CM049407.1, read as the reverse complement.
GTAATACCATATCATTATTACAATCCCTCTGACTGCATTTTTGTCATCTTCCTTCTGTATTTAAGGTGGAGTCAAATTCACTTTTTGTAAAATTCAGTTAATGTCTCCTCACGATCGGCTACCTGTCTGTGAAATCTGCTGTTAATACCCAGCCTAGGCTCTGTTAAATGGTCTGTAAAGAAAGGTAGCTATGTAAACAAAGGGGACTGATCAGAGCTAGCAACATGCCGGTTCACGGAGCATCGGCTGTGCATTAACACCATATTTATTTTCTGCACACTGTAGGGATTGTATGGAGATGTTTACTGTTTTTGACAAAAAGTAAGTTTACAACAAATATTCTCCAGAATCGCTGTCTCCACCTTATAGTTAAATAGTTCAGTTCAAATGTGTCTAATATTTGAACTATATCCTCAAGGGGAGTCGTGTGAGTGACTGAACTAACTTAATTATCTTCCTTTTTTTATTATGAAATTCAGTCTATTATATGATTTATTTTACCGTTTTACAGTTCCAGCGGATGGAGAAAGGGACTGATGCAAAACCTATAGCCTGGCTACACTTAGAAAGTTGGTCTCACTGGCCATGTGTGTTGGTGCCATAAATTCTCAGCTGAGCACGCTTAAGTCAGCAGTCTAGTGTAATTCCAGTACTTAAGGCAACCACAAGTCAATTATGCAATCAATCCAACTCAGGATGGTGGATCTCTAGAAGAGAAAAAGAACATACAGTTATATACTGGACTCTGTGTGTTGAAAATCCCCCAAACAAGCCAAGGATTTCTTCATCAGCAAAGGTAGCAATGTTTAAAATGTAATTTTAGTTATATGGGACCCAGTTACTTAATTTCTTCATCGGTTTGGACTTGACTCAGAAGATTTTATTACAATTCTATAACTTTTATTGTTCTGCATAGATGGGAAAGCAATTTATTCTGGATTTTAGTCAATATATTGTTTATATACATTCTGACTTTTTTTCACTGGTTAAAGTTGCTACACCCAACTTGTGCGTGAACTTAAAATCTGCAACTGTTGAGTGTGTCTCAAAAATGCACCAGCAGGTTAAGTTTACCACATTATTAAAAGATGATACAGATTAACACCAGGGAAATGCAGGTATATGACAAGGTGACTGACCTACATCTTAAATAAACATCAGGCACTTTCCTCAACATCATGTTGGAATATAATATTTTTTTCCAGTTTTCCAATGGACAACAAAGCATAGTGCTACTCCTCCTCCTTATTCACCAAATGTACAGGTGGTACAGGTTTCTGGATGCCATCTATTTGCATGCATTCACCATTAAATGTTCAACCCATGCACATTATTTGTAGTATAACTCCTTTTCTATTTTCTTTCCTTTGTGTACAACGGTATTATCCTTGATATTAATGGCCACGGTTGCCTTTAATAGTTGTTTTTGTTGTTTTCTGTTTGTAATTCTGTCATTATGGTTTCAAATGTGCAGGTGTTCTTGTCTCCTGATAACGGCAACCAGCCTATAATGAATAAGAAACCTTGAATTTTTGTTTTGCAGTCTAATTAGTAATGTTTTTTTTCTCACCATGTAATTTACAGTATCTTGCTATATAAACAACAACATATTCAATAGTACAACACCACATACACACATGCTTAAACATGTGTGCATGCACAAATAACCCACATCCTTCACTTGCACCACTCTACACGTTATTGTGGTGTGTTGTGTGATGTGTCTCTCATCTCTCCAACATTCATCAACACAACAATGAATACTGCTTTGATTTCAAGGTGTGGACTATCTACTCTTTAGATAAAACTATGTAAGCTGATGCATAGGTTGAACAAATGATTTATTATATGAAAACATACACACACAAACACGTTTAAGGTTGGTAGCTTTTATTAGCTGGTTGTGCTGTTACTAAGCTTTGACATTCTGTAGCCTACTCATCTGTTCCATAACCCAGTTGCAAGCCTTCACTCCTTCATAAGGTTAAGTAATCCACACAAGCTCTGGTAGTTAAAGCTTTTTGAGAAGACAACCTTTGCTATGTGACGAAGGTCACAAAGTCTGCTCTCTGTGAGGCACAGTAAATATTCCAAACACCTGATTTGTTGATTTAGATGCTATTTGATATCCAACAACCCATATTTCTCTTACCAAAAAGTATTTAAGGAAAATAATTCCTAATTGTATCTAATCTTTTTCTGAATTCATGTATTTCCCTAGCCTAGAAATCCACACATCTTATAGAGTATATTAGCCATTTCTGCTAAAACTTGTACTTATACAATATATCCAATGGTGAGTAACAAATGCAGTATGCCACAACATTATTTAGTGGAGTCTCATGAGGTGGCACAGGCTTAAATAAAAGGTGAAGGCCCATGAACCGATGCATTTCATTTGAAGAAAGTTGTAGGTAAGCAGACAGAGCTAAGTCCTCAGAGCTTGAACTGATCAGTGGGTTGAGGCTGATGAAAAAGGGGAAAGAGAGATATGGGATAGTGTGTACTGAAAAATTAGGACACTTATGGGTGACTGGGAATATGCACAGGTGAGCTGGCTGGCAAAGATCTACAGAATCCTGATATAAGAAGAAAATGCTCAGGCAGGGTAACTGAGGGGCACTGTCCTGCCTGCTGAGACTCAACACATTGTCAGCACTTTATTTCAGTCACTGTGCCATCAGCTTACTATATTAAATTGGGAATTTGAGCCACGAAGAATGGGGAAGAGGGAAGGAACATAAATACATGTCAAAAAAAAAATAGCTCAAGATTTATACTGATCATTGGTAGAAGAAATACAGTAAATCATCTACTGCAGAATCGTCCAATATTATTCCCGGAGATGTTGGACTGCAAAGTCAATGTAAGTGTAGGCGTTCAATTAACCTTTGAAATAAATATGATTCAGGTAGCTTTTTTGTAAAGCTAACTTTCCGGAGCCGTTCCCTTGATACCTTATAGTTGGATCTAATAGATTTTGCAGTGTACAAAATTTGGCTTCATGACCCCCCACTGACTAAACCTGATCTACTGTATATACAGAGACTCTTATTTATGTACATCTTATTTAAATGTGTCCTTCTATTTTGTCTTTTCATATTGAATTGTTTTCCTTTTTCTTAATGCTTTGGATGTGCTATGTAAAGCACATGACATTGGCTGTTGTTGTTGAAAGGTGCTGTACAAATAAATGTGTGGTGCCTTGACTTAGGGGGATGGGAAGTTGCTACAGTGGGTGTGGGTAGATAAGTGGCTTGATGGGGGCTTTGGGCAAAACACAGGATATCACAGTGATGACCTTATTTAATATATGCCAGTAGATAGCAATTAAATTGATGTTTGATGGGTATTTTTTAATTATGCACATACTGTAATTATTATTTAATATTTATGTATAGGTTAAAAGCCATTGGAGATGTGTTTTGTTATCAAAGGCTGCATATATGAAGAAGTAAGTTTTCTCTTACAATTCTTGTTCCCACCCCATCCCTTCCCCCGAGACCTATTTCAGTGACTCTTTATTTCCCTTTATCTACATTCCCTGTGTTCTCTTGAAAGCTCTGGATACATACGTTGACATGTAGGCCACTGTAGGTGAGTGTAAAAGTGTGACAAAGCTGAACTGAATGAGAGTGTGTGTCTCAACTGAAATGTTAGAAGGTGAGAGGAGAACGCATGAAGTGTTCAACCCCAGTCTATTCTCTCTGGTCTCTGGTGGGAGGCAAAAATGAAATTACCTCTTCCAGTAATATCAGAAATATGACTCAGCACCAACAACCTATTGTTCATTTTTCTCTTTATCCCTATAGCTCTCTGGCTGCCTTTTAGTAGTGTCCTTCACCTCCACTCCTCCTGCCGCATTGTTGTGTATGACCATTGAATTCAACCTAAGGTCCAAAGTGAATCTGTGTTTTTCTTACTTTCCTATTCGCCTCTCCCCCCCCTCACACACGGTCCACCTCTTAGGTTTTCTCCCCACGTGTTCTGCGCTGTTGATGGGCCACGGAGCAGCCATTAATTCCCAACACAGCATGAGCCAGAGCGTTCACCAGAGGAGAGCTGGGTCTGAGGCATTCACAGCTCTGCATCCTTCTGATCCCTCAGCCAAAAAGAAAAATATCCACAGCCACAGCTCTCGTGTGTGTGTGTGTGTGTGTATGTAAAGAGAGAGAGAGAGAGAGATAGATAGAGAGATAGAGAGAGAATGTGTGTGCAGGAAGAAGAGACAGAGTAATGGCTAACCTAAATTACAGGCATTTTTCCAAAGTTAGCTAGGCAGTGCTCAACCTTTTCCTAGAGACTTACTTTATAGATCATACCTTTAGTATGCTTTAAAAAGTATTCTCCTTCCAAAGGAAAAAAATACTTGAAATTGTTCCAATACAGATAGAACTGTGATGCAATTTCAGCTTTGGGAGATAAGTAGGCCAATTAGTATTGCCACCTCTCAAAAAGAACAAAAGAAACAAAAGAAGGGGCAACAGGGGGTTGACTTCTTTAGACAAGATTGTGCACTGATTGGGCAAAAGATTGGGAACTGATCTCATTTGATCTCATTTCATTTCATTTTTAATTTCATTTACCTTTATTTATACTCGAGAGCTCAATTGAGGGGTGACCCTCATTTGCAATGATGTCGAGTAAAACAAATACAAAGCAAATTTTTAAACGTGGAATATTTGGGTTTGTTTATACCTGAAAAAAAATCTAAATTGAAAAAGAGATCCTTTAACAGAATGGTTTATTATGAAAAGGAGAGGGACCTCTTGTCACCAATCCCAATACTGAAGGCCTCAAATATTTCATATACAGCCACATTATTTCACATGCAGAGACATTAAACTCTATAAAGAATCTTTGGGAAGAGGATTTAGGGCAGATAATACCAGAGGAATTTTGGGGAGAGGTTTTAGGGTGTGTACACAAATCTTCTATTTGTTTAAGGCGTGGACTATCCAATTTAAGGTTTTACACCGCATTTGGATCGCTGAAGATGTTCTGGCTCTGATCTTAGGTCAGTGTTTGTGCAATACCCTTGCTCCGCTAGATCCCCAGAGGCAGTGTTTTTAAAGAACTTAAACACAAAGAACAGTGTGCTGAAAAGACAAATTCCTGAGCTGCATTTATGGCAAAATAAAGAGCCAAAAGCTTTGAACTTTTGGGAATGCTTCAGGGGCGTTGTGACAGTTCTTGCCAATGTTTAAACATGGCAAGCACTTGCCTGGGGCTGCCCCTTGGATCATTTATAGATCTGATAATAATAAAAATACATAACTTTATTTTCAAGAACTTGCACTTATTCTTAAATGTCCATGTCAATTTTCTGCTGCAGATCTATCCTTATCTTTTACTTATCTAAATAAATACTGTAAGCTAATACAGTATAAGCAGCATTTTGTGTGTCGCTTTGGCCTCTTTGCTTTGTAAATAGGTGGTACAACTGTGTGAGGACCAACATCATTACAAATGTCCAACTAAAGCCAAACACTTTGCCTATTAATCATGTCCTAGTTGCCGCTATTCATGGAGCTATATTCAATATATGTCATACATTGCTAATTTTGATGTATTTGTAATGTCTTTGAACAGATACTAAGTAATACTGCTTAAGGCCCATCTGTTTTTAGGATTAGGGAACCAGGCTTTTTGGTTAAGGTTAGTGAAAGTTGGATTGAATGTCAATAAACATGCCATGACATTTTCTGTATTGAACCACCATTTTCTTTATCACTACAAATGGTACAAATAAATACAAATGCAGAAACACATAAAGGAGTCTGCATTTAATGTGAACTCCATCAACACTGCAGAAGGCTAAAGGGTGAGTTACTACTAGACGCTGTGTGTTTTTATTGTTGTATAAGAATGCAGTCTTACCAGAACACACCATTATCTGATTGGCGATTCACTGTTCTTTTTTTATTAAATTCATGAGCAGAAACACATACGGTATTTACATGCAGCAGTTCATCCTCTGTTGCTTTTCCCTACCTGCTGCTAAGTGCTTACAGAAGGTTGAAGTCATTGATTCTCTCAGTTGAATATTTTATGATGGTGGTAATGTGACATTTTTACGGCAAAACAAAGCCACACACTGCTGCTAGCATTGTTTCTCTGTTCTGATCATAAACATGACTATGGTGTTTAGCCAGGGATGTAGTGGGACACACAATTCAGAAAAATGTTTTTGGTAGTTATTTTGACATAACTACCATAGTTATTTTGAGTTTTTCTTTTCTATAAAGATAATCTGATAATGCTGCATACTTCAATACAATTTAGGGGGCTTGCCATCTCAGTTTGTGTAAGCATGTCATCACTAAATCCAAGACCAAACCATGCAAGCCTAGGTGAGCTGAAACACTGTTCCACAGTAAAGTGCCAACTACTGCTAACTTCTGTACCAAAATGTGTGCAGTCAATCAATAGTGCTAAAATTGTTGCAAATGTTCACACATGCATTTGCACTCACATACTCAATGTACTCAATGATCAAAAATCACAATGCAGTTCCATAAAAGAGAAAATACAAAGTATGTATTTATAGGAAATTAACCTCGCTCTAACCTCTACACCACGAGTGCCCCGGGCAAAATATTTTAGCAGTTAATTATCAAAGTTTGTGTATGAACACTTTGAGCCTTGAATTACATTAGAACTATTGAAAGAATGGTTTTATATAAAGCACATTGGAGCAATAAGCTCTTTCATCCATAAATGATTGACTCACTCTATGATGTAATACCATTATTACACTATTAGGAGAAAAATGTCTTGTTACATGTATGTACATGTATCAGAATGGCCCAGTGTGACAGGAAGTGTTCTGTTCTGTGTAATCTGCGGCTGCAACGGCACAGGCTGGCTCATGCTACATCTGAGAACCACACAATAACCACTGGGAAAATAAATGAAACGATGCATGTGGTTCAAGCCAAAAAAAACAATATGTTTCTCTCAGTTGTTGGTAAATGTACATTTTTTAAATACTTTGAGGTTTTGACTGGACACTGAGCAGTTTTAGAGGGGAAGGATTAGAGGATAGTTTTAGATGGTTGTTGCAAAACATACTCAAGCATTTCTGCCAAAGTAATTTTTTTTATTTTGTTAAACTTTCTGAACTTTTGCACGTATTGCACAAGAATCAGTAAAAATCCACAAACATTTTGGCACAAGACTTCAGTAAACAGGTTTTAAGGTTTTAACCTTTTGGTATACAACTAATCTCCTTGCTGGATCCTTCAACTTTACAGTCTCATCAAATCACTTTTATATTTTTTTTAAGACTGAGGTGTCGGTGAGCATCTCTGGACCAAAACATACAATAAACCTTGGCTTTATGACAGAGGTCCAAATGATGATGCGCTTGAACGGTGTCCATGTTTGCTGACAAACTTTTTTGGTCATCATCAGGCTGACTGACTTTACAGGCCCAACCTGTACTATTAACACACTCACAAGCACAGAGGGGGGAAATTACACCAAAATGTGTTTAGTAAGGACCCAGCTGCTTCTTTAACACAGCACAACAATTACAAATACATTCCTGGTAGCTTTCCTGCAGTGCACACTAGAAAAACCTTGGAACAGATCAAGGGCCCTCAAAACTCTTACCACAAAATACTATTTAGAGCTTACATGAAAATACACAATTTATACTTTTGATTTTATTAGTCATGATATTAAGTGACATGCTTATTGGTCTGGGTCATTTTGGATACTTCTTACCATGTGTTTTCCAGTCTTATGTAACACGGGAGCTTTATTAAAGAGGACCTATTATATTACTTTTTTGGTCTTAATTTCTTGTTTTACACTGCTATAGAGCAACTTGACACGAATCACATCACAAAAAACTATATAGATTTTCGGGAAGCTCTTTCTCTTATTTTGGCGATCCAGCACGTCCTGTCAACACTTGAGTGTGTGTGCTTCGGGCATCTCCGCTCACTCCGCCTGTGCTTCGGCAATCTCCGCTCGCCCCCCCCCTCCTGCAAACCCCATTCCGTTGTGATTGGTTACCTTCCTTCCGGAACACTTTCAGTGGCGGGAAGCGCGAGCATGGACCTATAAGGGCGCGAGGCAGACGCGAACAGGGAAGTGACAGCATTACCATACATGGAAACATCCGCCTGGTGACTTCACGAAGTTACATGCGACGTCACGAAGTTACAAAGCGTCAAGCCGCTTTGAACACGTGACTTCTCGACTGGCTAGAATAGTGTCTAGTGCTCTGCACAGACACCCCAGACGGTCAGCAGGGAATACGTCGAAATGCATGTAAGTCATTATTTGATAATTTAGTATGGTTAAGCATGACTATAAATCATCATAACAACGTTTATAGGTCATAAAAGTCAAAAAGCATCATAGGTCCGCTTTAACAAACCAAAACCTGCACGTGTATATCATTGCTCATTAATTAGCTTTCCTTTGGAGTGTGGTTATTAGTAAGGTTTGCAATATGTCACCCAGCAGGCAAAGGGAAAGCCAGCCACGGGTCATTACGAATCAGCATGAAATTAGAGGTTGCTGTACCTTTACTCCTCTCTGGGGGAGAGTAGCTGGAATGCTTCTGATTCTAAATCTAGCATCTCGCTCTACAAAAAAAAGGCTTGTTGTGCTAATTTGCCTCTGCATGCCTAACAGTAATTGCGAAAGAATATGTGGCCTATTAATATACTAGTATAGTTGAAGCAGCTTGAGTACCTGTGGATGGAAGAGAGTTCAGGGGACGGGCTTTATATTGTCTTGCTTGCTGGTATGAGAGAGTCGAACATTGAGAGCATAGGCTACCCATTGTAGCCTTTTTTGTGTAAAATTAAATGAAAATTAAATCTTATATAGGATCTAAAAGCCCCACCAATGATTGGTGATTGGTTTCTTTAACATGGTCCGGTAAAAAATTGATAAATACTTTTAATGCCATCGGACATTATTGCATACTTTTTTTCATATTTAGAATGAAATGAAATCTCTTTTCAGGCTCTTCGCTGGCAAAGGATCTCATTACTTTTCTACAGCTCACTAAGAGGTGTGTGCTAGGGCATGATAAGGGTCTTTACCTCTATAGCCACTCTTAATAGCAGCAAGCCACAAAAGATGTTAGCACTTATTGGAACACTTTTGTGTGCACTTTACACTTCCCAAACCACCAGTAGTGCACTTGCAGCTGCTACTGCCACCAACACACCACATCCTGTTTTTTCTCTTATCAGCCACTATTTTCCCTTAATACTTCTATTGTAGCCAACACTATATTGATTGATTTGATTGATTGATTTAATTATATTATTGTGGCATGCATAAATAGTATGCCCAGCCCACAAGGGGCATACCATTATAAACCATTATACCATAACAAGGGAATACAATTATGAACACACAAAGAGACTATTTACCAAAATGTTTTGCTCAACAATACTAATACTAGCTAAATAAACCGTCCTGACTTGTCATCCAAGCTTTTGTATTAGTGCCACTCCAGAAAAAGCAACTACCATTGAAAAAAACAACCCCAAAGAAGGTTACATAGGAAATGCTTTCCACGACCTGATTCTAATAACAGTATATAACAGAGGAGAGAGTCACAAAGTCCACATTTTACGTGATGCTCTTTTCGAGTTTTTGAGACTGTGATCGAAAATATAAGTTCATCATAGCCCAGGATGGCCGAAATACACAAATACATTAGATTCTAAAGGCCAGGACACACCGGTCCGACTACCCGAAAATGGAGTCTGCCGATTCAGGCAGCTCCAGTCTGCCCGTCGCGGCCCAAAAAGTGTCGAGAACACATCGAGCCGACTGCTGACTTTCCGTACGCTCTGCGCTTGCGCGGGACGTAATGTCTCCATTACAGCAGGCGGCGCTAATCTGTATTGTGGCCCAAAAAAATACGGAAGCTGGAAATGATGGAAAAGCTCTCTAGACCATAAACATAGATAGAAATACATATTCATATTTATGGGCCATAAAGAGCACAATTTTTAGCTGAGAGTGTCGAGTATGGTGTCGAGCAGTCAACAAGGGTTGATGCATGTGAGTACTCGCTGAACAAAACAAACAAACACATTAAAATAATGGCTAGCTGTTGTTAGCTGTTTGTGCTACCCAGACCCCCAGGACGCTGCCTTCTCCGAGCAGCCAGCATGGACAGGTGGCCACGCCTGGTATTATAGGCATTTGACTGTCTGGGACGGGTCCGTAAAACAAAATGGAGATCATAGTGGCCCTGGCCCATTCATTCCCAATACAATTTCGTCAAACAAGAATGTATCTCCGCTACATTTTTTCTGGATATCAATCAAAGGCTCATACTTTTCTTTAGACCATGTACTAATAGAATGGAAGTTTTCGCTTTTCAAAACGCCACCTAAAGCCTTTTATAGCCGTTTTATTTTCAGTTTTAGCCGTTAGGCGTGTAGCCGCTAAAAGGGGCCGTAGTGAAACAACCGTTGCTTCGACCGGCCCGGCCTCCGTTGGCGGGAGGAATCTTCGTTTATCACTATATTACTTTACAACGACGGGGTGTAATTTAAAGATTACGTACAGAGAATCATCGGGGATTAGTAATTTATACTTCCATGGTCGATAAACAATGTGCCCGTCCCGCTTAGCTTAATGCACGGACATATTATAACGTTACACTGCTCGCGTCATGCTTTAGGGGTGTGCCAGGGCTCTCATGAGAGCAGTATGGCCGCTTCCTTGTTGCTTCTCTGCGCCAATGAGCAGCTTTCATAGGAATGAATGGGTGCCATGTTTCAATACGGTGTCCATTTCTTTATATGTCCATGGTGCTACCCGCCTCACTTCCGGGCTTCACTGATTCGCTTGCCCTCCACCAATCAAATTGCTCCAACTGAAAGACTGCCCGCCGCCAAAAGAAGTCAAAAGAAGCCCGACGACGTCTACGACGACCGACGTCACGGCACACACCAAACAGATTCGTGTCCCCGCCAGTGGTTTAGTGGTGCCTGGAGAAGTGGGTATACTCTAAATTGTATTGCGCGCGCAGCCGCTTTTTCCGGTCCTACATTTCCCATAATTGCGCTGCCTCACAGCCCCTTGCGAGTAGTGCTCCAACACAGGCCTAAATTAATGCATGAATATAAGATATATTCAAGATGAGGCAAAAATGGTGTTTCAGTCAGAGATTAGCTTATTTTTAACAAACTGATTTAAAAAAAAATAAAATAAAAAGCATTCACAAACCAACTTTAGGAAAGATTGCTCTGGGTGTACTGCAGCAAACTGATTTTTGAACATCAGGTAAAAAAAATACTTAAGAGGTTAAGTACTGATATGACAACAGCAGAGAGGGATAACAGGAAATATTATTTATCATACTGTGGCAATGCAGCTTTGTTCATATTTCACCTTAAATAAAAAACACATCCTCTTCCACACATCAAAAATGCACAGTCCTAAAACTGAAAATTAAATAAATTATTTGGTTTCTATAGCTGAATACTATTTATAAACATCAGGCATAGTACCTGTTAACAGATAAATCATCATAAATAACCTAATTCAAAGAATCCAACAACATGTTCAAAACAATATAGACTATAAACAACAAATCCAAATTGAAGCATGCTAAACAATAAGATTCACATAACAATAGTATTCACATCTGTATGTGTAGTGAACACACACACACACACACACACACACACACACACACACACACACACACACACACACACACACACACACACACACACACACACACACACATACACACACTGTAATAAACAAATATTTTCACATGTCAACTGTTATAGAAGCTGCCAAACTAACAACCTAAACTTACCCAATTTTTTGTTTTTATATCGTAACCAGGTAACATGGCTGTCCACAGGTCTGGCCAGTGAATGAAATACAGGCTATAAATGTAACTATTTAATTACAATTAGCCTCCTGAATTCTGTTCAGTGACATATTTTCAAACAGACTCACAAAATGAATTGGAACGTACAGGTAGGCTAATGTTAGATGCCAAAACAATAGAAGCAATTGAGGGATGACTATTGAAAACAGGCTGTCTTGTGGTGAGGGATGCATTTTCTTGGGCCAGGTAGGCTACACTTAACATTTTAAGTTTTCATTGTTTTAATATATGTTATAAACATAATTTACAAGGTCCCTGCTGCTATTAAAGTGCTCACCGTGGTTGACGTCTTTATATAAAGTTGTAGTCGAAGGAGCAGCGGCATCACTTTCTGCATCGACATCCTCTCCGACTCCGACTGGGCTGGGACTGGGAGACGGAGCAGGTGCCGGTGCTGGGCTGCTTGCTAACAGCAACGGCGATGTAGCAACGCATGCTTTTTTATTCACAAAGCAGATTTTTGTCTGACTAGTTTGCTTCATATCTTATTTTATCATGCCTTCGCGTCATGGGAAACAAAATGTGCTCGGAAGCGCTCGGGAAGCGCTTGGACCAGCATTTATCCGCCGGGAGAAAAAACCGCCGGTTAGTATCAAAAATTGTTTCAGGCAATCTAATTGGTCGAGAGAGCGTAGCTGCCAGAACGGCACAGCCATTAGGGGGGCGTTCACTGTCCTGACTCACACACTAACACATTGACAACAGTGGAAACGAATGGAGGCAGCCGTTAGAAGTGGATATATATGCAATGTCGCCTGAAAAATAAGTGGGTATACGCCGTATACCTGCGTATACCCTCCACTACACTACTGGCCCCCGCCCCCTCCAGACTCTCCGACTGCGATTATCGGGCCGGTGTGTCCTGGCCTTAAGGGAATAATGAGTCGGTAGAGAGGTTTGAACTGGATACCAAAAAAGTCCTGATATTGGATTAGTGTGTTTTATAAAGTAATGTCTGATTCAGTGCTGAAAGGCACCATGAATGAACACTGATGTAATTGATTACTGTTATCGGTGGACGGGCAGTTACTGGAACGCAGATAAAGGCATCCATATTACACTGCTCTGCAGAATACTGTAAGACTGATGGAAACAGCCTGATAGAAAACTGATGAGTAAACTGGAAAGGAGAGAAGAGAAAGGAATGGGAGAGAATGGTCTAAAATGAGTATTGAGACAAATGACAAGAGACAGAGACAGAGGAGGGTGATGAAGAGGTTCTAATAATATAACGGTGTATTCATACATCAGTGTTGTCCTTTGTAGGAAGCTTTGATCTTTCCTCACATGCCTACAGCCCACTCACTTATTCATATTTTCTTCACGTCGTTTATTATCAATATACATCTATTCCCTCCATATGACACCCATTCATCTCCCCTCACCTATTCTTACCCTCTTGCACCATCACACCCAATGGCTCTTAGCTAGGACCTGTCCCTACCCCTCCTAAATCAAGTTTCCCTCATCTGTTACCCGTCTCTTCAGTATCTTCACCTCTTTTAGTCCTTCTCATCCCCTCTTCACCATGCGCTTAAGCCCCACTGTATTGGTGAGGGGAACAGATCAGCACAACACTGTGGTTCTGTGGTCAAGAGGCTGTGAACAAGCCCAAATCCCATTAACAGAAAAGGAAGCAAGAGAGGATGATATTCCTCTATTAAGAGATATCCATGCACGTCAACACGTATTAAAACGGACACATGTGCATGTGTACAAACACTCTCTGATGCACTTGTGGGGACATGATTGGTTAGGCATGCATCCACATGCACAAAGTCAGACAAACCAAGACAGAAGCACGCGCATAGAAGAGATACTGCAATATTTAATGTTCCTGTGTGACTCATGTCTCCTCAAAGCCCATGCCTCAGCCGTAAATCTTTTGACTTTTGCAGCTCTCTGTTTTGTTTAGTGGTCATCTGGGAGCAAACATGTGCACACACACACACACACACACACACACACACACACACACACACACACACACACACACACACACACACACACACACAGAGCACACACACACACACACACACACACACACACACACACACACACACACACACACACACACATGCTCACTATGCTTCATAAAGCTTTACAGTTATTATGATTGAAATAGCACAGGCATGTGGCAGGAAGGCAGTGGCTGAATAAGGATCTGTATTGCTCAGACTTTAACACCAGCTGTGCATGCACTGTGCTTTTGACAGTGAACACCGTCTTCTGACAATGAGCATTATACATAGACCCAAGACATTGATAAAACAAATTAGAAACATGATAACATGCCAATAGAGTGTATTCTGGATGACATAACTTTTGTTAAGGGATGGCAAACTTGAACCCCTTATTTATAACTTTTGCATTCTCTTAGTGGTGTTACTATAATGCATACCGTATGCAATGCCAACACACTGATCACACACACATACACACTGTCCTAATATTGTTCTTACAACCTGTTGTTTATGAGGATGAATTCACTTAAAGCTGGGGTATGTGATTTCTGATTGGTCAAAGTTAACATGAGCTGTACACTTTGACCAATCAGAGCAAGGCTCCGATTCTCTGTTCTTATTGGCTGTTGGGACTGTGCATTCACTTTGGCACGACTTTGTTGGTGTAGAGCGTGTCAGGGAGGGACCATAAGGGAGGGACCAAAGAGAACAAGTGGAGCAGTTGAAGTATTTGGTTTCGAATCTCTATTCCAAGTGCCATTTTCTCCCCAAATCCTCCACCCCAGCTTTAAAGGACCCATGGCATAAACATTAATCAGAATACACAACTGTTGTATTATAGTAACTAACACCACTTACAATCCATACATACACATACAGTTAAAGATGTTACCACACATAATGATACACTTGCAATAGCTCCTTGTGGTTCGATTGGTTCCTCTTTTCAGACAAAACCTAGTTCTGCCATGAAAAACCATTGAAATTACATTTGTACAAATATGTATTTTTTGCTTCCACAAAGTTGCCAGCCTTGGTACTGCACATTAAATCGTTCAATTGCATCAACTCTACAATCATCTTCAAATATCTCTAAGATTAAAAATATATCATAAGGTTGAGAGAGCACAAGTCAACACCATATGATTCCATTTTAACGTTCAACTCAATAGTTATCCCAGGCACCAGTGCCTAAACTCTTTCATATCAATCAGACTGTTGAGTAACAATTTTGTGGTCCAGCTGAGGTTTTATTGAACTAAGCAGTTTACAGATGATGCTGATACCCACTAATCGAAGTTAGTGATGACATGAATAAAGCAATTGGCAGAATCTTTCAGGTCACTAATGGTGAGCCAGCCACAGATCATGCCATCTTTCAAAAAAAAAATCAGTTTGACTGTCTCTAAAATGCAGACATACAAAGCCGTGGTTTGACTTAACAGTAGTGTACTTTTGATTGAAGTGAAAAAGCAATTATGAAATTGGCAACCATTAAAGGCCCTGGCAACCCAAATCCACTAAATCCTTGTAACTATGTTATTTGGGGGGTAAAATCAGTGCTAATATGTATATGAAAGGTTTTAGGAATAGCTGCCAACCCCCCGCAAACATACTGTCATGTCAGTTGGTCGAGCATTTCAAAAATCCTGATTCGAATGTTGCCTCAGCTTAGAGCGAGCTATATCTTGGGACGTCACGCGAAGGATCTCTGTTCTAAAATGCATTGAGACGGCCATTTGAAAATTTCTGATTCGAACTTTGGCTTACGTCAATATCTTGGGACGTCACACGTTCTAAAAAACAAATATATACAATATCTCTGGAGCCGCGCAAGAGATACAGACTGTCTCTTTGCGCCTGAGCCTACACTCACAGCCCCGTCTGAGCGAAGCAGCGCGCACCCCGGTGAAACACTGTGATGGTAACGTTCACAGTGACACCTCGCCGAGCCGCCGTGCAGAAAAACTATGTGGTTTAAGACTAAATGATCACCGGGGATGCCTGAACGTTAATGTTGTAGAGGGGACAGGCTTTCACGATCCGATTGTGTCCCGAGACCTGAGAGACATGTCTCCAAATTGCGCAGAAAAGACACTGTCGATCGCTGCGCCGACACGCCTCTGACACGTCGACTCGCAACAAAAAAAAAGTCAAGGCTTTGAATTCAGTGCTGGGGATATGGAGATCTTTGGCCATTTCCCGTGTCTCTTTTTCCGCTCGACTATCGTTCTCTATCCAAGCGCACACACCTCTGTCCCGGCCGCATCTGAGTGCGCAGCTCGTGCTCCACCCGAAAATAAATAAATAAACACAAGTTGGACACAAGCCGAGTTGATGATCGCTCTGGTAACGGTCAGTCCATAACTGGACGCTGAATATTAGACCCCGAATATAAAACGACACGACTTTTTACGACATATTCCCAGGGGGAAACCCCGTTTTATAATCGGCCCAATACGGCATGTGTCACTGCTGCATGTAACAATATTGCATTGGTGATGCATTTTTTTTTATCAATGTAGCGAGTTATTATTGAAGTGCAGGCAGAGTTTCTTTTTGTCAGCACTCCCTTCTGAGAATATGTTTCTGCGGCTGCCTGTAGCGTAGGCTACTTCAACAGCGGGTCTCCACACTGTTGATCGTCTGGACAACGTTAGCCTGCATGCTTAGGATCCAACTGGCCGGCTGGTTTGAACTCATTTGATTGTCTTTTTTATATTTTACTCCTTGTGCTCTTAATTCAAACCGCATATCGCATCAGCTCACGTGATGAGAAACATAATCAGACTCCGTTTTCTCTCTCTCTCTCTCTCTCTCTCTCTCTCTCTCTCTCTATTATTCCCACTCCTATCCTCAAAAACATTTAAAAATGCATATGTCTAAAATAGATAGCAGATTTTTTTGCAAGTTAAATGGGAAATAAACTAATAAGATATAACAATAAATATGAGACAGAGATATTTTTTATATATTTTCATTGTGACACTGACACCTGTTTCAATTAAATAGGTTGCGGTTGTAGTGGGAAAAAATATCCTACAACTAATTGCAAACCTATATAGGCCTAATAATAATACGTTACTTTCTGCAAGTGATGTTGAGCTTGCGCTCTCAGCTGTGCCAAAGCATTCACCGTTGCTAGGGAAACCAGCTACCGTCGCAGCCCGTGCAGCAGTGTGAACTGCCAGTCAGGCTCGTTGTGAGCATGTGCAGCATTTTCAAGTTTGCGTCTCGTTGTGTGGTGAATCTTTTGTCTGAACTGGGTTTAACCTGCTCAGCACCGTGAGTGAGAGAACATTCCCTTACAGAACGTTGTTGGCCACGCCCACACCACCCTGCAAAATGTTCTAGACAGCAAAAAAGCAGTTTTTTACACTAAATTTTATAATATTTATGAAAATACATTTAATTGGATGACTGTAAACAGCTTATAGAGAAACCCAACATTAATGTCATATATTTATGTCTGTGGGTTGCCAGAGCCTTTAAGCAAATGAAGCACTGCTACATTTGTATGACATGTGTTACAAAACAAAAGTGTGAGGAGGTGATGGACATGATAAGATACCAAAGTAAAGACCACTTTTGTGGAATTCCGACTATAGCACTTGGCACTTAAGAACATTCAGCACTCATTAATTTCCCCCTAAACCACAGTTGGAATCATAAATATACTTATTCAATTGATTTATTGTTCTTTTTCAGATGGATCTCTTAACATATTTTTATTTCTATATTTGTTAGGAAAACGTTTTAAATATGTTTACTCTAACTTCCATAACCCTCTACGTTCTAGAGCATATCTAGGCAAACCAGATATATTATGTCTGTAATTTATACACACACAACTTGCACATAAAGACCTGGTTTGCGGTAATGAACCAGATAAGGTGAAATAGGAAAAACATGAAACCCCAAAGAGTAATTACTTGCACAGATTGTTTTCCAGACATCTTAAGGGTAATGGTAAGAATTCTAATTAGATTTACCTGAATGATAAAGTATAGGGATTAAAGCGGCTACGAGTAACATTTAAATATCTTTTAAACAGCCTCATGTTTCCTCTGATAATCATAAATTACCTTTAACAGCAAACGAGACCATCAGTGCAAAGAAAGACATTTTTAAATAGTTTTTATTACTGCTTTTGGTCTGGTCGCACACCCAGTCGGATTTTCGGTTCGCTCATGCAAGCTCTATGGCACATGTGTCAAACTCAAGGCCCGCGGGCCAGATGTGGCCCGCGACACGTTTTGATCTGGCCCGCGAATCAATTCGGCCGATTTGAATCAATTCTGAAAAAAAAAAAAAAAAGAAAATCATGATTTTTTTTTTTTTTTTTTTTTTAATGGAGTCTGTGCCATATCCGCACGTCGCATACACTCCCAACTGTTAGGAAACTTACGTGGCTTACAGCTAGGAATGTCTGCTGAAAGTTCCACAGCTCAGGATTTTAAGGCATGAATTGATGAACTTGCATCTAAGAAGAGCTGCTCACTCCAGCCGCTAGGGTGCAGCCAAAATAAAAAAAAGCAGATTTTAGCAACGTGGGAAATGGTAAATGGTAAATGGCAATCTTGCTTCATCGCTATTAATGTTTCCTCCAGTTCTTTATGGCAAAGTAAAAACCAAAAAAATAATAATAAAATAAAAAATTTTTTTTTTAGTGCTGAACAATTAATGTACTAGCAAGCGCGGTGTGTCTGCGGCTCTGTGCGCGCGAAACGAGCTTGTGCATGCTAGTGTAGGCCTACAAGATTTATTTTCTAATTTTCCATGCTGCTTTATTTTTATGTTTTAAATTGGGAAAAACTTATTCCAAAACAACCAATATTGTATTTAAAAATAAATCAGTGTATTTTGTACTGTCTGCATGTTTGCACAAAATGTGTCCCTGTACATATAGTAAACAAAATTGGAAAAAAGTGCCTGTAGTATTTGTGTATTCAAATAAACAGTTGTTTATTTCATTAGTGCGTATGCATCTTTGAGCAAAATACCCCCAAAAATTTTGCATTATTTTACTGGTCCGGCCCACTTGAGATCAGAGAGGCTGTATGTGGCCCTCGAACCAAAATGAGTTTGACACCCCTGCTCTATGGTCACATATCCGTATTGGTGGCAGATTTCAGTGTGGCGCAGCAACGTGAATTGAGAAGCCTATCCCTCCAGGTGAGGGAAGGGGAGCAAGAGCCTTGTTTGATACAGTTATTTGTCGTCATAATGACTGATAACGGGGCTGAACCATCAAAGAAAAAAAGAAAATGCAATGAAGAAAAGCTAAAAGGGAGAGTGATATAGGCTACGGGGGGGACGAGGGCGTTGCCAAGCAAAGTGTATAGAATTTCACGAGAGCGAAACTAGACAGTAAACACTGCTGTTTACTCCTAAATGAATGAGCGGTTGGTACTAACACAAAGTTTGCTTTGCTTCACCATCATCAGATAACCATTATCTGAAATAGTAATTATTTACAACAACATAAACACATTACCTCATCGTGATCCATACTAACTGCCGTCTATCGTTCATTCGCTTTCTGTGAGGAGTTGGACACGTAATCTTTCAGCTCCGTGAGATAGAGTAGTTAGGTGACACTGCTGCAACAACTCATTGCAATCAGGTGCGTGTGGCAGTAACTGGCATTAGTTGATGCAGTGTCAAAACCACTTACGGAGCCGAAAAGAGTCCTCACACTTTCAACACATGGACATGCACTATATTGCTCCCTTCTCAGTTCACACTCACGCGTCTGGCACGAGCTATTAAACAGCTTTGCGACAGCGGGCGTTGTAAAAATACTACCGCTTTTGTCCAAAGGGGACGCCAACGTGCCATGTTACTCGTAGTGGCTTTAAGGTTCAGGCCAGGGTTTTACTGTGACACATGGTAATATGTTTCTGTAAAATTAAAACACCAGCAAAACCTTGTTATGTTACAGTAAGTGTGCTGACATTGTGTGTGTGTGTGTGTGTGTGTGTGTGGGTGTGTGTGTGTGTGTGTGTGTGTGTGTGTATGTGTGCATGCATGTGTGTGTGTGTGTGTGTGTGTATGTGTACGCGCAGCAGATCCCAGCTGTCTTTTTGTGCAATATGGAATACATTGTGTGATACTTTCCCAGCCATGCTTGAGGTAGCTTGAGTTAAATAGGCTTGGTGTAAATTGATAGGGGATCGAAAGAGAGTTTTACCAAATTTGTACAAGTAAACACTGCAATAATAATTTCCATGTATTACTTCCAACCAAAAGGAAACTGGGACTGCTGAAGATCATCCTTATATGCTCTGCTCAGCCATAGCTTGTGGATTCTGATGACAGCACATTCAACAGAACAAGCAGGGCAGAGATTGGTGAATACACAACCCAATGCTTCCGAGTGCAAGATATTAAACCTATTTTGCTCAGAGTTTAAGGTTTATAATCAGCTTTCAGAACGTTCTTACCCTACCTCATCTTGGCTGCAAATTCCCCCTTTTTTGGGCTATGCCAATGGATGCTTGTTGACAAAACCTTTTAATGTTAAGGGAACAAAAGGAGAACGGAGATGTTGCAGAATTTGAGTGTGATTGGGTTATGGTTTGGAGAGCTTTCTTTCTCTTTAATAGGTGATGTGGCTGGTTCTTGAGTGTGTTAATGCTGCAGCACGTGCCCTTGTGAACATGACGTATCACCCTTGAATCTTTTTCTAAATGTCAATTTGGAGGAACTGAAAAGGCAGCTAATTATTGGAGCAACGTTTGGGAAAAACACATTTTTGAAAATGTAATTATATTGAATTCACTAAAATTCAAAACTTTCTCAACATTGACATGTCTCAAAGATGTAATGTGGAATAGTCAGAAACACAACATGACACGCTAACCTACAAGTAAAATACAAGATTTAGACACAAGACTTCAGCCTCTATATGCACTATATATGCACTTGTGTAGTCTCTTACTCACACACGCACACACACACACACACACACCATAGATAGTAAATAATATGGATGTAGCATCCGGGCTGACCTCAGTTATTCACACGGCATCCAATAATCCTGGTTTGTGCGCGTCTCCATTTTGTGAGATTTTTACTCCGCCTCACGTCTGGGGGAGGGAGATAGCTGACGTATACCTCCGAGGCAAAGTGAGGGACAACGGGCGGAGAGCTGTCACTCAAGAGATCGCACCAATACATTTTAACCTCCGATAAAATAAAAACTAGCGTGGTCCAAAAAAATTCACCCCCCTCAGTGTTGTCATGGTGATATGACCTAAACATACAGACTAAAATGGTTTGTGGACCAGGCTGTAAATAGCTTTTAATAAGACTTTGAAAACGGCCTGTCTAACAACTGAGTCAAAGAAAAACTGCTCGGTCTTGGTACCACCCCCCAGTGGCACTTCCGGGTTATTACAGTTGTGGTCACTTCCTTATTGGATGCTGGTAAAAATCGCTGAGGTTGGGGCTTGACACACACACACACACACACACACACACACACACACACACACACACACACACACACACACACACACACACACACACACACACACACACACACACACACACACACACACACACACACAGAGGTCAACACTGCTACACCACCATATCAGCTCGGGTCTCAGGTTGTATGGCTCATCATCCAGTCTTGATTCCTCTGATCAAAGAGGGAACCAAACACAATCTGCCAGCACAGGCTATTACGTGGTAGCACTGATCAGGCTTTAATTTAAAAAAGTGTGGGTGCCATGTCTGTGATTGCAACAATTATACAAAGTTGAGCCCTGCTGTGCTGCATGACTATAAGAGGAGCATGGTCTGTATGGGGATTTACATGCACAATGTTACAGTAAGAAGGTACTTGTAATTTCCTAGAAACTAAATATGTCCCCTTATTAAGTGCTAACAAAGAATCAGTTACGAAATGTTTGAGTGCAATCTGGCGTCGTCTCTCTGATCTCAGACTATTTAGCCCCTCTCATTGTACCTGAGAACTCTTGTTTCAAAATGAATGGTAACATAGAAATGTTCTCTTGAGTATTGTTTCGTCTGACACTCATCCGGAATTAGCATTGCACTCTGCTTTATTATTCAGTGTGAAATGTTTGTAATGATGCCAAGGCAGAGGGCATTGTGTTCCAATTGAATTCAGCCCAGGCTGGATTATCGCTACCCAATTACAGATTCTTAGTCACTAGACAGTCCCCACGTGCGTTTTACTCTGTCAGTTGCCGATAGCAATCTAAATTTTCTAATCTCATGCATGATTGATTACCAAAAGGGGCAATGCGCAACTTTGCAGTGTTGGGAAATTTGAAGGTGATCCCACTAAACATTCACAAGCAATTAAAATGCATTAGCTAAAATCATTTGAATAAATACTAAAGCGTACAGAGATGCTTCTTGTCAACAAACAGCAGGGAAACGTATACAACCCAAGTATGCAACCCAATCCTGAATCTTGTAGTGACTGAAAGAACCTTTCATCGTCTTTTGACTTGGACCGTTTTCTTGAAGTAAAAATCAAAAACACCCAAAGCATACATGTTCATAATGTATGTAAACTGTTGACAACCATCAGCAAACGCCGGCCTTGTGGTTTTATCACATTCCATTTGCCCATTTTAATTTGTTCTGTAGCCTCGCATTTTAATTAACATGCATGCCCTTGTGTGTATGTGTTGCATCAGCAGAGCTTTGTTTGATCAAAGAATATCAGTCTAATTATCCTCCATGTCATGGTGCCTGCATGGAGAAGTCCTTTTTCATGTTTCCTTCAATTTAAATGTAAAGGGAAGAAAGCTGGAGACACACATCTTCTTTTTTTTTGTGGAATAAAAATAAATTGTGGGTAGGTGACATTTGCCTTCATTGCATGGTTTGGAGAATAACATTCTTCCGTTGGTACTCATTGAAAATACAGCAGGAGGCTACTAAACATATGTCAGTCCAAAGATGGACAAGATTAACATATGCTTCTGCCTTTAAAACACACATATATGCGCGCACACACACACACCCGAGCCTATTGCAAGGATATTCACCCAGGTTACTTTCTATTCATAATCCCAGGCTATCGAATTTCCATCCCTTTTTACACTCAGTGTGAATCTCAACACAAGTCACCCTTCACAAATGTAAAAATAAAAGATAAAAGGATGGGATGAATCTGGAGACTTTAAAATCTTCCGTCTTTATAAGTATTATCTCAAGTGTGATATTGCATTCAGGGCCAAGTGGAGGCAGGCCAGAGGGAAGTATAGGAGCACCTGTCATTGAGATCCACATTTAATACAAGTGGTGGGTCGGTGGGTGGGGGAAGATTTGCACATCGCACTCTTAGACACACACTTAAAGGATTTAATGGGAATGTCAAAATAAAACTCCACACTGAAGCAAAAAGTTATATCTTTAATAAGTCGCCAAAACTGTTAAATGATGAAAGGAAAATGTCATATACAGTAGTCGAGTACCATCTCGATTTATTTTTACTCGTCAATCTACTTGTGTGTGTGTGTGTTTTAGTGGTCCTATACTCACAGGCGGTATGCTATTTTTAATTAGTTTAATCAGCCAGTACTTCACAACCTCAGGCATGCATAACAATATCTCATCTACATAATGTTGGGTCTATAAATTAAGTTCAGTCACTTAACCAACATCTGATATAATAACAACTAATAATGGACATGCATTGGGCACGCATGCTGATGCCCATGTTAACAAATCAACATACAGAAGATTCACAGAAAGATATGAAGGACAAAAGCAAATATGTAGTCACATTATTTATTTGTCTCTCTGTCTCAAAAAGGCAACTGCATGCAACTGTGCACATATGTGTGCTAATACTCACACTAAGACACACACACACTCACTCAGGACATGAGATAGAGTCATTGAGGGATGGTGCTATAAATTACAAAACGCAACTCCTGCTTATCTGAACATTGATTAAAAGGGAAAACTGTCCCTGAATACCATCAAGGCCCCAAAATGGTTAGAAATGAATAAATCATAGCTCTTATCCCTAACAGCAGACGGAGAAAATGAGCAATATCCTAGAAAGCTTTAATTTCTTTCCCAGCGTAAATACGAAGGGTTGTTTAGTGAATTCTAAGCAGATGCTCACCTGATTGGAATTTGATGTACAGCAGCAAAGGTGGAGTTCTGGGGAATCCAGTGAAGGAAGCACATACTACAACGCAGACTTTAATTCCACCATAAAGTGTAATTTGACAATACTGTAGACAGAGCATCTAAAAATAAATTGGCCCTGGTATAATTAGGCACATATTGGAGGATCAAAGTCCATATGAAGAAACGGTAGAAAAGTAATACCCTTGATGTGTTCATAAATAGGGCTGCAACAACGAATCGATAAAATCGATTAAAATCGATTACTAAAAGCGTTGGCAACGAATTTGGTCATCGATTCGTTGAGTCGTGCGATTAATAAGTCACTTGCAGGCGCGGCACTGTTTACATCCAGCAGCCGACAGGTTCATGCACGCCCACAGCGAGCCTAAAAAAGCTATAGTGTGAGCGACCACAGCTTGTATTTTGGTCATATCTAACACTGGACTGCAGGCCTATAGAAAAGTGTACCTTTGCTTTCTTTGGGTTTAAAAAAACTCCTTTAACTCAGTATCCGTCTAGTCCAAAAAAACTCTGTCAGCTGCTGCTGTTGCAGACGTGCTCGGAGATTCGGCATCGTCGCATCAACAGTCATTCAAAGCAGCGGCAGTAATCACACAACCGAACGGTGTAGAAAGTCCCGTCAGTTAAAAATAGTGATCCAGATTTTAAATCCATGTTAAAATCGGAAGGATATAGAGCTAGTTAGCTTAAAAAAAGTAGCAAACATGTCAACTGTGATGTGTTCAGGCCGGCTCAGTAATATGATTGATGTGTTCAAATGCAACACAAAAAAAAGGAAATTTGAGATTTTGGCGAAACTTGTTTTCCCAGCAATATAAAATAGATAGTAAAGATGGAATTATGACCTGTTTAATGTCCTATCTTGAGCTATGATCTTATCAGCAATTAAAGCAATAATACAAGTTCTATTTCAACACAATAATAGAAAATTGTGTGATATCAATAAAGACTTTGATCGTTGAAAATGGTATCAATATCAATACAAATTAACGATCTCCTGACATCTGAGAGAAATTAATATGATTTAATTTGTTCAACCGTTAGCATTTACCGGTTATAAATATTATCGGTTGACTGGTTCACCATGGACATCCCTTATACTGTATAAATATATATCATACATTGTATGTTTTTTTTTGTGTTATCCCAGTTAAGTTTATTTTTAATTTTTTATCATTTAATATTACTTTTAATAGTTCCGGGACGTTGGAGCAATAACCTGGTGTTTTGACACTTCAGTCTGCACTGTGAATTTGAAGTAATGTTCAGTTTTTGAATAAAGATGCGGCATTTACAAATGTTTCTTTTTTTGGTAAAGCTTTACATTACGTAGACACTCATCAGCATTAATTGATACTTAACTAATGCCTAGTTCATCCTGAGTTAATGTAGGACTTATGTAATACTCATAGATGACTCAGCCATGAATGAATGGTTACTCCATCAGTAACTAATCAGAAGTCAGTCTTAATTACAGACTGAGTCTTTAATGATCATTGCTTACCTAAGACATCTATTACAGATTAACTCAGACATGTTTCTTAAAATGTATTAATACTATCAATTCATTATTTACCAACAACACGTGAATTTAGAGTCCAGTATGTCAGCAACCTCCATGTCACAGTACTATTTGAACTGGTATCTGTTCATTAACGTACCTTAAGTCCTGTTTTTGGGATAGGAACATTTCTGCAGGATTCTTTGCAGTCCAGGATTAAAATCCAGGGGACATATGTGGCCAAGTGCTTTCACTTCCAGTAGAAGTGACGGAAGGTAATTGCTCGGATATTGATGCATATATACTTGTTGGTAGTCCAAATATTATGACCTATTCACTGTGCAACTTTCCCACTTTGATCAAGCATACGTGTATATGTGTGGCCTTTCAGGCAGTATCAACAGATATAACCACAACCAGAAGTTACTTAATAATTAATTAATAGTTATGTGTCCCGCTAGGTAAAGTCACAACATGAAGATATATTTGCAATTCCTTACCTAATGACTAACTAATACAGGTACAAATCATGATTTCATTTTAATATGGTAGTATGAAAAACTATTGTCAATAATGGTTAGTTGAGTGTTATGTGTCCCGCTAGGTAAAGTCACAACATTATGATATATTACCTAACGATGAACTAAGACGGTTTAAGACCATTATTTCACTTTAATATATTAGCATGGACAACCATGTCAATTAATGGTTAGTTAAGTGTCATGTGCCCCGGTAAGTAAAGTCACAACATTATGATATTTTTGCAAATCATTACCTAATGATTAACTAAGACGGGCTAAGAACATTGGTAGCATGGGAAACCATGTCAATTAATGGTTATTTAAGTGTCATGTGCCCCGCTAAGTAAAGTCACAACATTATAATATGTTTGCAAATCATTACCTAAGGATTAACTCAGACGGTTTAAGAGCATGATTTCTCTTTCAGACGGTGGTGACAAATATACAATGAGTACAAAACTGTTATAATATAAAGGTCTGCATTCCTGTCGTGATTTAACAGAGGCTACTATATTAATTTCATTGAAGACCATCATTTGGGATTTTAACAGTTTTATTGTATTCAAAGTAGTGTCTACCTAAAACGTTAACAATTTCTGTTTAATGAACATACACAAAAAAAAATATAATAATATCAAGCAATCTTCATTTACTATCTTGAATGCTGCTAATCTGCAATTGCTGATTGATACACAATTGTGTTCCTGTCAACTTTCATCTTGCTGTAGGCATCTCATTTGGCAGAGCCACCCTTGACAAGCCCAAGGACCCTTGTAGTAACGCTCGATCAACTCTTCAGGAGATTTTACTGAAAGAAAGGAACAAAAAGTGTGTGTAAACATCAGACATCCGAAAATGTATCATAAATCAACTTTTGAAGCACTTATATCTAACTTTCCATAATCATTCTCAGCACTATTCTGAAAGTCATTACAGAAGGGTTTGTTCATATGTTGTTAATTGTCTGATCAGTGATACAATTTCTTCTTAAAAACATGCTGAAAAGGCAACACTATTTTTGATAGTATTTTCTATTTATAAAATGAAAAAAAAAACCTTTATCCATATTCTGTTTTGTAAAAACAATTCTCACATGATTAGTTCGATATTGCCAAATTTGCATATTTATTCAAACATTTCTGAAAATTTTTCAATTTGAAAAATAATTGTTTTAATGTTAGTAATCAACTGGCAAAGTTTCATGATGATATCTATAGGCCTAAGTAAAAAATATTACCCTATTCACCTGCAGTGTGACCTCCATTACACTTATCCTATACTTTGAGAAGGGATAACCACTAAAAACAAAAGCTACCAATATAAAAGGTTTATCACATCAACACGTCTTCTAGGGATGTATAGGATATACAATACCTACCAATAAGAGACATTTTGGGACTTGGCCCATGGACTATAACGTAAAATGCTAGCTTGTTATCCAATCGGCTAACGTTACTCCAGGCTCCAGGCAAACAAAACCATTAAGCTAACATGACGTTAGCTTAATGTAGACGTAGCCTACCTTTTTAAGAATGCTTTGTAACATGTCACCGCTAACTTTACTTCATGCAATACAAATCATAAGAACAATATTGAGCTGGTAGTTTGCTAACCTCTTTTTGTCGTCTGCCTGTCCATTTCGGCCCGTTGACATGGTGTTCGTCTCCTTGTACATTGTGGCTTCTGTCCAGTGGTTTTCTTCGACGTCTTCACGGCCCATTGGTTTTTATAATAGAAGATTGAGGTGCTCCTCTCAACTTCACGTGCAGCTCTGGAGGATCTTGCGCCTCCCCTGTGTTGTCAAATGTTCTATATAGAGATAGAGTGGTTGCTGTTCCGTGCATTTTAACCTTATTTGGAGAATATTTCAATCCCCATACATTTTTTTTCAGCTTGGTAAAAAATAGACAAATTCAATGTGAGTTGCCAGATCTGTCTAGTAACGTCCAGTAATTAGTGAGAAAAAACATGACTGGATGAGGGCATTTACAAAAACAAATATATCATTAATTAAATAAAAACTTGAGTGTGTTCTGAGAAAAGGTTGGCCTATCAGTAATTTAATTAGCCTATTTATTCCTAAAAAATAAAGCCTATCCTATGTATAAGGCTAACTGAAATTGATTAATCAGAAATACAATATTTGAAGAAACCAACATTAATACGTCTTCTAAATTTCAAAAGGTCAAAGTATGTGGTGAGTGTAAAAGTTTAGTTGACACATTTTTACTTATTTTTAACCATTAGACCTGGCAACTTCCGAGCCTTGGAAAGGTGCTTGTGCTGGTGCACAGCTGAACAAATCTTATTTATTTCATAACATTTCCTCATCTAAACAACTTAATCATTTGAAGATTGAATGAATTTTACAAAATGTATTACTTTTGGTTATTAAGAAGTCCACCTGGAAGGCTTCTGCAAAGCTTTTGGTTCCAGAAAAATTGGTTATCCATGCTACCATATAAAAGTGAAATCATGCTCTTAACCCGTCTTAGTTCATCGTTAGGTAATGATCTATAAATATATCATAATGTTGTGACTTTACTTAGCGGGACACATAACTATTAATTAATGTATGGGACTTCAAATGCACAGTTTTCAGTGTTCGTAATTCATTAGTTAATAGTATGAATACATTTTAAGAAACATGTCTGAGTTAATCTGTAATAAATGTCTTAGGTAAGCAATTATCATTAAAGACTCAGTCTGTAATTAAGACTGACTTCTGATTAGTTACTGATGGAGTAACCATTCATTCATGGCGGAGTCCTCCATGAGTCTTACATGAGTCCTATATTAACTCAGGATGAACTGAGCATTAATTAAGCATCAATTAATGCTGATGAGTGTCTACGTAATATAAAGCCTTACCCTTTTTTTTATCCGATTCATCGATTAATCGAAAAAATAATCGACCGATTAATCGATTATTGAAATAATCGTTAGTTGCAGCCCTATTCATAAATATAATATATTTCAAGGTTTTGGCTGTCTTGCTTGTATTCAGCTGATTGACAATAAGTGACTAGGTGCTTACATTTTGCCCGAGGACATTTTGTCAAATTGACACTATAAATATATCAGAGCGTTTTTGCAATGGTATTCTGCATATTTTTAAGTGGGGCTAGTGAAACGAATTAATCAGCCCAGAATATAGATTGGTTTATTTTTACCTCAGTCATTTGCAGGCATGAATTGGACAAATGGCTCTTTCTGTTTCTCTAAATGATGGAATGAATCGCCCTATTTAAAATGTAGGTTATAGCCATTACCCTGATTAATGAATTCAAGAAAATGTTTTAAATAAATGCATATCCCAGACCCAGCTGAAAATTGTTCTCTCTTCATGTTTCCCTCCTTATCCTTACCTTCTGAAATCTGAAGAGCTTGATTTAAAGCATTACATCACACAGCCTCAAACTGGCTTACTGCAGTTGCCAGTTGTACTAGTTGTGTAGGACATCTTTTGTGCTCTTTTATCTCTCTTGTCTGTAAAATGAGCATGACCAAAAACAATAGAATAAAGTGGAAAGAAAGAGATCCAATGGCCTCTAGTACAGATGCTGATATGAAATTAAAGAGCAGATTATGTTTCATGAACAATTTGGGCTATTAATTGGAAAATCAGCATCAGCAATATTTTCTCACACAAATTGTCTTTTAGAAAAATGTATTTCCCATGCATTCCCAATTCCAACATACAATGCAGAATAAGGCTAAAGCAGCATTATTCAAAATGCTGTAATTATTTATTGAATGTATTTGAGCACAGCGATCTTCCCCATAGGGCAAAATACCTTATACACAAATGTGGTGAACCAGTGTTTAAACATAAAATTACCAGACAGTTCATAGTGTTCTAAACCTGTGGCAATGTGTGCATTTAACTATTTTGGCACAACCAAATTAACATTCTTATTCAGGAATTTCAGTGCCAGACCACACTCCACAGGATAAAAAGGCAGCAGTTTTTACTGTAGGTTTTGCAATCCATTCTTGATTGCAATGCATACATTGTTCCTAATCTGATCAGGACTGCTTTCCATCATTTAGTTTTTTTTTATCTTGTATTCCTTCTTATTCAGGAGGAGGATTTTGTCATTGTTACAGAGGACAATATTTTGTACTTTGAGTAAGAACCTCAAAAGTACTACTTAATGAGACCTTGACAACACAGTATTTTTTGACAGATAAGCTCTTCTCTCGGTTGTATACAATAAAAGAATAAACAACCAATCATGCTGGGATGAGAAAGTGTGTCCATATAGCCAGCTGTCAAAATAGCAAGAGAAATCAGAAATGCACTACAAGAAGCACAAGACTTTCTGGCTATAAAGAACCAAATCAGAGAGAGCCTACGCTGCCAATTCTAAACACGATCAGAGCCACATGCTGAACAACACAGGCAACCCCGGCAAGTAAGTGGTAAATTTAAAATAAATACTTGTTTCACTTGTATTCCTTAAGTGTTGCCCACAGTGGGCAAGATGTGCAATGATTGACCTCAGTGGTTTGCACTGTGAAACAATCACAAGTAATGACACATTTAATGGCAAAATTGTTATGAAGACAATTGAATATTAGATTCTAATTTTCAAATGATCTTATTCTTCTTATTCTCTAATTTTATGAAGCCAATTGGAACAGCTTTTGGAGCCTGCCTGGCGGTGGGTGTGGGCCATCGAAATCACAGCTGTCTTCCCATTGCCTACTCAGAAGCCATTAGCATGTCACAGTTTTCTCTTAAAAATCCATGTAAGGACAGTTCCTTACCCGATTTGCAAGATTCAGTTGGGTAATTGGGCAGTGACACACTATAATGTTGATTTTTTTAGCGCTAGTACAGAGATGTCTTCATTCAGTCCGCACATCCTCTAGCACAGCAATTGCCAAGGAGTCTGCATGTGTGCATTCCAATCGAGGTGTACACTGTGTGCTTCACTGATCATTTGCAACCACGAGAGCTGTGCCTGGAGTTTTTCTGGATGATTAGCAAATCAGAGAACACTCTCCCTAAGTTCTTGTAAGAGTTGTTCAGACTGAACGCAAGGGGGATTTTAAGAGGTGATGTGATTGCATTCAAGGTCAACTGAAAGATGTGAGTGCACACAAGCAGACGGGAAAGTATACTGGGGCAAAAGAATAGGACTTCCAGGTACGTTTTGATAAAGTCAGCTGTACAATCAAATCCATGTCTTTCGTCAGCTAGCTAGCTGCCTGCAAGCCAGTACTGTTGTGTCACGTCCACTGGCCATGACCAGTAAACAGGGAATGCAAAAAGACATCAGCTGTGGTGATCACAGCTGGCTGCTGTGTGTGTTCCTCCTCCTCATACTGCCACGCCCCCTGTCCGTCTCCGTTCCACACCTGGTCTGCATCTGCAATCAACACACCTACATCTACTCCTGTTTCCCCTGCAACGATTGCCAGATCGTACTACTCTCTACAGTGGTAATTATACGTGCCTGGCTCTAGTGTTACTCGCTACCTTGCTCTCTAGCCTCCTGTTGTTTTGTGCTCATTCTAACTTATGTTTCCTCTGCCTGCAGTTACCCGGACCTCACTCTCCAGCATACCCACCTGCTTCTCCACCCCGGCTTCCCCACTCACCACCTCCTCCCCCAACTCGTTAAATAAACCTTTTTTATTATATCCAACAACTGCCTCTGTCTGCTCTTGGGTCCAGTACCAAACGATAACAGAACGATCTGGCCAAGATGGACCCAGCGGACTTAGGCAAGATTCGTGGAGCTCTCGCCGCTCAAGGCACCCAGGTGGCGGAGCACAGCCAAGCCCTCCGGGACGCTATGGAGGCTTTCGAAAGTCTCGCTACCCGTGTCACTCAGATGGGTCAGCAATTGGATTTACTGGTTCCCCTCACCGCAGCGCCTCCACTGCCTGCGGCGCCTCCGCCTGCTGCCGCCCCCACTTCCCCGTCACACCTGCCACGAGCTTGTGAGCCTTTCATTCCTGCGCCTGAGCGCTATGCTGGGGATATGGGTATGTGCAGGTCCTTTTTGATCCAGTGTTCGTTAGTTTTTAGTCAGCAGCCCCTCATTTATCCTACTGGTAAAGCTAAGATCGCTTACATTATGGGGTCACTTAAGGGTAACGCATTAGCGTGGGCTTCAGCAGTGTGGGACAGTGATTCCCCAGTCAATAACAGTTTTGACCTTTTTGTAGTTGAAATGAGAAAGGTTTTCGATCACCCTGTAGAGGGAGGGGACGCCGCCAAGCGGCTTATTTCTTTACGTCAGGGCTCCCGCAGTGTAGCTGAGTTCTCCGTTGAGTTCAGGACCTATGCAGCCAGGTCAGGCTGGAACGACAAGTCACTACGTGGGCTTTTTCTTTCCGGTCTCAGTGAGTCGATCAAGGATGAGCTGGCTACTAGGGAGGAAGCTGACACTCTCGATGAATTGATTTCCCTCTCTATCCGGCTGGATAATCGCCTACGCGAGCGGTGTAGGGAGAAGGTGGGCAGCTCCGTGCCTCCGGCTTTCGCTGCTTCCTGTTCCCCACTCTTCCCTAAGACTGCCCTCTCTGCCCCCGTGACGCGTGCTGTCACTGAAGAGGAGCCCATGCAGCTGGGCCGCACACGTCTCACCCAGGCAGAGCGGCTTCATCGGATTAAGACCGGAGTGTGTCTGTACTGTGCGCTGCCCGGGCATCTCATCTCCACCTGTCCGTCACTGCCAAAAGACAGGGCTCGACAGTGAGGCTCGGGGCCCTGTTGAGCCACGCCCCCCCGTCCCCGATTCTCTCTGTTCTCGCTCACTGCTGGATGCCACTCTCCTGTTCCTCGGGCATTCCTTTTCTGTTTCAGCCCTGGTGGATTCTGGAGCGGATGAGAACTTCATTGATGCTGGCTTCGCGTCTCAGGTTGGCATTAAATTGGAACAATTACCCTCTCCCTTAAATGCTAACGCCTTAGACGGCCGTCACCTGGCCCTTATTACTCACCGTACTAAGCCCCTTGAGTTAATTGTTTCTGGTAATCACCACGAGATACTGCAGTTTCATGTCATCCTGTCTCCCCTCACTCCCCTGGTGCTGGGGCACCCCTGGCTCAAGCTTCACAATCCCCAATTTGACTGGTCTTCTGGCAAGGTGGTGAGTTGGAGCACTTTTTGTCATTCCACCTGCTTACAATCTGCCCTGTTTCCAGCAGAGGGAGGTGTTCCCTTGCCCAAGGAACCCCCCGACCTCTCCTTGGTTCCCCCAGTTTATCATGACCTGGGAGAGGTGTTTAGTAAGTGTCGTGCTCTCACCCTGCCTCCTCATCGCCCCTATGACTGTGCCATTGATCTCCTCCCCGGCGCCCCTTTGCCCAGTAGTCGCCTTTATAACTTGTCCCGTACTGAGAGGAAGGCCATGGAGAAGTATATTAAGGATTCTCTTTTGGCTGGCCTCATGAGACCCTCCTCTTCTCCTGTTGGTGCAGGTTTCTTTTTTGTTGCCAAAAAGGACAAGTCACTTCGCCCCTGTATTGATTTCAGGGGACTGAATAACATTACAGTGAAGAACAAGTATGCTTTGCCCCTCATCAGTTCCGCATTCGAGCCACTGCAGGGCGCCACAGTCTTCTCCAAATTGGACCTACGTAATGCCTACCATCTGGTTCGCATCCGTGAAGGCGATGAGTGGAAGACGGCCTTTAACACCCCCCTCGGCCATTTTAAGTATCTCGTCATGCCTTTCGGCCTAACTAATGCCCCTGCTGTGTTCCAGAACCTGGTTAACGACGTCCTCCGGGACTTTCTCAACCGCTCAGTTTTTGTCTATTTAGACGACATCCTGATTTTTTCCCGCAACCAGGAGGAACACATTCAGCATGTCCGACAAGTTCTTCAACGGCTGTTGGAGAACAAACTGTATGTGAAGGCCGAGAAGTGTGAGTTCAGTGTCACCTCTGTATCCTTCCTGGGGTTCATCATTGAGAGCGGGCAAGTGAGGACCTGTCCCGAGAAGGTCATTGCGGTGACTGACTGGCCCATCCCCGATTCCCGCAAGAAACTGCAGCAGTTTCTGGGGTTTGCCAATTTTTACCGGAGATTCATCCGGGATTACAGCAGGGTTGCAGCCCCTCTCACCCATCTCACCTCTCCTGCCCGCCCATTTGCCTGGACGCCTGAGGCGGACGCTGCCTTCTCTGGGCTTAAAAGGCTTTTCTTGTCTGCCCCCATTCTCATCCAACCGGACCCCTCCAGGCAGTTCATTGTGGAGGTTGATGCATCGGACACTGGGGTGGGGGCGGTCCTGTCCCAGCGCTCTGCCTCTGATGAGAAGATTCACCCCTGCGCTTTTTTCTCTCGCCGGCTGGTTCCTGCTGAGCGGAACTATGATGTGGGTAACAGAGCTGCTGGCTGTGAAACTGGTGTTGGAGGAATGGCGGCACTGGCTTGAGGGGTCAGAACAGCCGTTCGTGGTTTGGACCGAACACAAGAATTTGCCTTACATTCAGACGGCCAAGCGCCTAAATTCCCGTCAGGCCCGGTGGGCCTTGTTTTTTGGACGTTTCAATTTCACCCTCACTTTCCTTCCCGGGTCCCGTAATGTCAAGCCTGACGCCCTCTCCCGTCAGTTTAACACTGTGAACACTCCGGCCCCCCCTGACACGATCCTCTCTCCTTCCTGCCTCAAGGTGGCTGCTGTCACCTGGGAGATAGAGTCCCTCGTACGGGAGGCCCAAGCCCTCGAACCGGACCCGGGAAACGGCCCTCCCAACCGTCTTTTTGTCCCCAGTTCGGTTCGCTCACAAATGCTGGTGTGGGGCCACACATCGCGCTTTGCCTGTCACCCTGGCGTGGGTCGCACCCTGTCGCTCCTTAAGAGGCATTTTTGGTGGCCAGCGATGGACGCTGACACCCGGGCATTTGTGCTGGCCTGCACGGTTTGTGCTCGGGCCAAGTCCTCCCACCAACCCCCTGCTGGTCTGCTACGTCCCCTTCCGGTTCCTGGCCGGCCCTGGTCCCACATTGGCCTGGATTTTGTCACCCTCAAAAGGCCACACAGTCATTCTCACCGTTGTGGACAGATTTTCAAAGGCTGTTCACTTCATTGCCCTTCCTAAACTCCCCTCTGCCACCGAGACTGCCCAGCTGCTTGTGCAGCATGTCTTCCGCCTCCACGGGATACCCACTGATCTCGTCTCTGACCGTGGGCCCCAATTCATTTCCCAAGTTTGGAAAGCGTTCTGCCGGGCGCTAGGGGCCTCGGTCAGCCTGTCATCCGGATACCACCCGCAGACCAATGGGCAGGCGGAAAGGGCAAACCAGGACCTTGGGACCGCTCTGCGTTGCGTGGCTGCACGCAACCCCTCTGCCTGGAGCGAATACCTACCCTGGATTGAGTATGCCCATAACTCAATGTCCTGTGCTGCGACTAATATGTCCCCGTTCGAATGTTCCCTGGGGTACCAGCCACCCTTGTTTCCCTCTCAAGAGGACGACATCTCCGTCCCCTCCGTTCAGCACCATCTCCGCCGCTGTCGCAGGGTGTGGAAGGGCGCTCGCTCCGCTCTGCTGCGCTCTGCGGAGCAAAACAGGCGCATTGCGGATCGCCACAGGGCTCCCGCTCCTGCCTACCAGGTTGGGCAACTGGTATGGCTGTCATCTAAAGATCTCCCCCTGCAGACTGGCTCTAGGAAACTCACTCCTCGTTTTGTTGGCCCCTTCCCCATCATTGCTATTATCAATCCCTCTGCTGTCAAACTCAAGCTACCTCCATCCCTACGTGTCCATCCTACTTTTCATGTCTCCAAGCTGCAGCCAGTCTCCACCAGCCCTCTTTCTGCATCTGCAATCAACACACCTACATCTACTCCTGTTTCCCCTGCAACGATTGCCAGATCGTACTACTCTCTACAGTGGTAATTATACGTGCCTGGCTCTAGTGTTACTCGCTACCTTGCTCTCTAGCCTCCTGTTGTTTTGTGCTCATTCTAACTTATGTTTCCTCTGCCTGCAGTTACCCGGACCTCACTCTCCAGCATACCCACCTGCTTCTCCACCCCGGCTTCCCCACTCACCACCTGCTCCCCCAACTCGTTAAATAAACCTTTTTATTATATCCAACAACTCTATTTATGAGATGGTTAATTCAGTACATCTGTTATAACATAGGAGTCTGGAGGACAAGGACATTGTCTGGACCTTCTTCTCTGTCTTGGACTCTTTACAATTGAAAGTATGTTTAGCTGAGTATGCGTGGTTGTGTATGGGGTTTTGTGCAGCTATGTATGTGTGTTTAAAGATGTGACGGCGTAGCAGGGTACTGACCACCTGGCGCTTGACTGGCATGTTTGCAGCGCAGCAGGTAGCACGGGCAGATCTCCAGAGGCATCATTACAAAACCTCTTTCCTTTTTCTTGGTTTTCTAAGCTCACACACTACCTTCAGTTGCTTTCATAGTTTGACAGTTAAGGACATTATGTCACAGAATTAGAAAAAACCTTAAACAATGACATTAATCAGTGGGCCTGTGCATTTTTAACTCAAGTGTCCAGATAGGACCTGCAAAGATACATTTGTAATGACAGGTGATGGAGGGTTTTTTGACAAGAACAAGTTATACGTTTTTATTTCCATTAAAGGCATACTAAGCGATCTCCAGTGTACGCTTGGCGAACGTTTGTTTATGTTTATACTAACGGCGGCTATAGAAGATAACACTCGGAATCAGTATGCCTTTGAGACTATGACAAATATGAGCATCTCATTTATTCATTTCATTTGTGGTGGAGTGAGCCTAACAATCTGAGAACAAAATATATGAATGTAAAAGCCATGCTGCCTGTGTCGCTGTGTGTGTGTGTGTGTCCTTGGGTACGTGTGTGCACTATAAACCCTTGAGCCATGAGAGCTTATAGCTTTGTGGGCCCAGCCCCTCCAATTAGAACACGATAAAGGCAGAATTCTCTTTACTTCTCTCTGCAGGGAACCGACAGAGAAGGCTTGTCTGGTTTCTCACTCTACCCAGAGTAATAATTACCTGAGATAATTACTTTCCTCTCTCAAGCAATTAATGCCAATTCCAGGGGCAATGGTTTGGGAGCCAGGCAGGGACTGAGGTTAGGCACAAGCTCAGAAATTAACAGCAGGGAGCTTCTATTTTTTTAAACCGTCTTCATTAAACTTATTAAACACTTTGAGACATGAAACCATGAGACATGATGTGACTTGGTGAACTGTAAAGAGAAGAACATAGCAGGCAGAGGTAAACACCCAAACTGGAAAAGATGTTGGTGTGACAGAGTTGCTGTTCATCCATCTTTGAATATCGGTCCCTCTCTTTCTCTGCTTACCCAGTTAGTTTGACTGGTAGTAGTAAAAAGGGAACAGACTAATTCCTGAGTCAATAAACAGCTGCATGTACATGAGGAATACACATGCAACCGTGTGTGGTAAATAACAGCACTCAAAACAACTTCACAGGTATACAGAATCCAACCATCTCTGAATATGATCGTGTATTCTGTTAATGACTTGAATAACCCTTTTAAAAGTACCACATGGAGCCACACTCAGTGGGATCAAGATCAAAACCATACGTGGCTGATTTTGATCCTGCTGTGTGTGTGTGTGTGTGTGTGTGTGTGTGTGTGTGTGTGTGTGTGTGTGTGTGTGTGTGTGTGTGTGTGTGTGTGTGTGTGTGTGTGTGTGTGTGTGTGAAATGTGTGAATAAGCGAAGCTGATGGCCGTCACATACAGCTGCCACCATGGGCTGAGTGCTTATAAGCTGGCGCCAGTTTCTCATCATGGGGTATGCAAAACATTGTGAGAGAGTGACCCACACTCACAGCCATTCATTCTTCCTCTGTGTCTGATGCAGTTCCAGAGATGTAATGAGACACAGCAGGGAAAGATGAACACTCATCCCATTGTCAGGCAAATAATATCATCAACTGATTGGTTATTCTGTGTTTTTCTATTCCCCTGTGTGAAATGGATGGTTAACAATATGGGTTGTTGCTAATGTACAGTAGCAGGAATAAGAGCAAGACCCATGTGTTGACAGCTCTTCATAAGCAGTTGTGCTATGTTGCCTTTTGAAAGTTGTTTTCCCCAGAGATGAATCATGTGCTCAGACAAGTCTGTTAGAAGCGTAATGCAGAGGTAAAAAGGTTTCCCTAATCTATTTATTCAGCCTACCAATAATGACCACTCACAAGCTACTATGCATCCATAACAGAAAATGAAATTCCTGAAATATTTATTTTTTCTTTGCATCATATTCCCAAGAATTTGTATGTAAGGAAACAAATACACTGATATGAAATAACAGTGAAAATTCCTTCTACTAATGCATGCCATAGTCCACAGATATTGTGCAGAAAGGGTAGACAATCTGGTTGTGAGGGCCCCTTCACCATGCAAACCCATGCCAAAATATCACATGCCCCTTTGACATTGTATTATAATGTGTTGAGATACATAGGGCCGGTTTCGCAGACATGGATTAAGCCTAGTTCTGGACTAAATTGTACCTTCAATGGACAATCTCCATTCAAAATTCCATTTAGTCCAGGACTAGGCTTAATCCATGTCTGTGAAACTGGCCCATAATGTATTTGTTGTAAACTATGCAACATCCTCCCCTCTTTCCACCCTGAGGTCAAGCTTTACAAAATGAGCCACACTTCCCCAATATCCTCTTATCTAGTTACTGATTAAAGGGTACACTTGGTGTACGTTATGTTAATGCCAATGCATATATGTAGTTGGGTTATTTGGCCTACAAATTCCACAGTAGACTGGATAGTGATTTGAGTGTAAATGGTAAAACAGTTTTTTTACTTACATTTTATATCACTCAAAGGTTGGTCATTTATCAGTGTCTTTGTTCTGAAAAACAAATTTTTGTTGTTTTTACAGTAACCTAATTGGTAAAGGTGATAAAGGTGGGCATAAGGAAAGAATAGTCTAAAAATGTTTACCAATTATTTTCAACTATGAAATGTAATAGTATATAAATAACAAATTATTACATATCCGAGTTATATTTAATCCAGAGACATTACATCATTGGTGAATATGAGAAATATTGAAAAACGTAATGTGTTTTCAGAATGCTGATAATTATCTTATATTCCATTAATTGCCCATTTCAAGACACTGCAAAGTGTTTTTTGTTCCTACTGGGATCAGCATACTTTGATGTTTTAAAGTATAAATGTAAATGAGTTTGTAACATTTCCCACTAAGTTCTAACAATATTCGAGACTTCCTTCACTGTGAGGCAGTAGTTTTAAAACAGCACCATAAACAACACAGCCTCCAAACGTAATGAGTTGTCTCTCAACACCTCTCATCAAAAATCAGCTTCATAAAGATCAGATTTAAAATGCCTGTAGCCCTATCAAACTACAATAGTAATATCTAAATGTACCTCATCGGCTTGCAAACCAGTGTGCAACTCTTATGCATCAAAGTACACATTATTATAGTCAGAGGGGAAAGTGAAACACTGAATGGAGAACCATTATATTCATGTATGACAGAGAGAGAGAAAGACAGCACAGAGGAGGATGGCATTTAATATGTATGGCTGTTGTTGTTTGCCCCATTACTATACCACGTTGTGTCATCAACAGAGAATAAAAGACAGAGCCATAAAGAGTGTCACCTTCAGAGTGAGCAAGACACAATACCTGTAATGGCTCATTGTGTGCATGATACATACAGCTTGCCCATCTATTTAGATCTTTTTAGGCTGCCAGGAACAGATACTGCGCTAGTTAAATATTCATGTAATTACTATAGATGAAGAGCCCTTCTAATGCCGTGAGATAACATTTCAAATGTCATCCGATAAATTCTCAAGTCGAAGTATATGCATTAACTGAGTTCTTAGTTCAGGTTTAAACAGATCAAATTAAAATGTAATGATCCTCACAGTAAAGCAGGGCAACTGCAACAACAAGTAGTGTAAGGATATGTGAAGAGAGCCTTAATATAGATTGTATACTTGGAGGAAATTGTAGCTTGTATATAGCAGGGAGAATGCAAATGCGCAAAAATAATATATACAATGGCTGAGCAGTTTAGTAGAAGAATTCAATTATGTCTGTAGCACAGTAGTGGGAATGTCTGATGCATAAATGCATACATAAATAATAAACTGTATGCACTGTATGGAAAAATTGAAAATACTTAGAAGGCTCTTTTTCTGTTTCATCTAATTTCAGTTTGTTTCATATGATGCAAAGGAGAAAAGCTTTAATACTTTTTTATCAAATAAGGTTAACCAAACAGAAAAGGACGAACGAAAAAGAGTGCAACAAAAGGAGATATGGGGATGAGGGATATGAGTATATTGTCCCACATTTACAGTAGTTTAAAGTACTTGTTGCTCTCTGTGTGGGTGTGTCAAAATACACAAATTAACAATTTCAAACAGCGCCTGTTGGCTTTATAAGCTCACTACCTGAGTTGTGTTAGGCACCGCAAAATATGTGAGGGTGAGGGCCCTGCCTCCCAATTGTGTCAAAGTGGGGTCACTGTTTACAACTTTGATGAGAGGACAAAGAGGAACTCTCCATCTGGTACCCAGAACACACAACAAAAAACACACTGTGAGATTTAATTGAGGTAACAGCATCAAGTAACCTAAACAAAGATGATCCCACATGCTGTATAGGAGTTATTTTACTATTTTGAGACATACTGTATTTCTGCAACCATAGCCTACAGGCTTATGTTCACAATGTAATTTTAAAGCTAATTGTATTTTATTGTGCAACAGTCAAATCTTTGTGTTATATTTTGCTATTTGCTACATTTGCTATTCTCTACCATATTTTTCACAAATGTTATTATAAATATTATAAACTGTTTTGAAGGAGGCAGGACGGAAGTGGGAGCACTGGGCTTTATGTGTGACTGTGGCCATGGCAAATTGTTTACATGGCTCAATGGCTATAAGGAGGGCCTCTTAGCAGAATTTTGCTGAGGGCCCCATGGGAGGTCATGATTGATTCTGAGTTTGTTTATTCAATATAACAAATATGGCGTGTAATGCTGCATTGTTTACAGTATCATACTGTTTAAATTTAATTTATTATTTTTCAAAGCCATGGCAAGAACTCCAAATTAAATATAGTAACATAGGATTAAAAAACATGCATGCAAGATTGACCAATGATGTTTCTGCTGCTTTCATTTGTTTTTGCGTTAGGTCAGTCATTTAGCTGCTAATAGGGTTGATATCAACCCTGCACCACCCAGTGGCTCAGAGTGGCCTCAGGCTTACAACATGAGCCTGTCTCGTTATCCATTCCTGCTCTGTGATCATTGTGTTTTCAGTCATGTAAACAACAATCGTACTTGGGGAAAAATCCCTTTTCAGACCACCCTATATTATTGTGACAACCCCAGAAAGTTTTCTCATTGACATTCATCTCAGGTTTTGAGCCCCTGCAGTGTCTTTTAGACCCTGACATTTCTTTCAATGAACCGCGGTGTCATTTTAGGTCCTGTGGTGTTGTTTCCAATAGCTGGGCTCATCTGCATACACGGTTAATAAATTGCCTATCTCACTCCAGCCTGACTTTTTGAACAGTGCGGTTCTTTCTCATCACAGAATGCAGAGGTTCATTGGACTGTTTCTTCGTCTCTTTGGTTTTCACCTGTTAGCATACATAAACACTTGCTGAGTATATATTCAATCTGTCCAATGTAACACTGCATGAATGAAAAAGCACAATGACACACAATATACACACACCGTTATGCAAACACATACCCCAATGTGAAACATTTGACCTAGGATTTAAGATCTGCTTACTGGTTGTAAAATGTATCTATATTTACCTATCTCCAAAGCCCTTTTTCTTTTCTTCCCCTTTCTTTTCATGGATGGACAGTCATCTGGCACAATCAAGTCATCTATAAAGGAGACGGATGGCTAACAATTGATGTGCCAATCCCGTCTAGACAGTGGCACTTCATCCAATTATGTTGGGAATACAAACATGATCGCAACAACAATGGCAGGATTACCAACACCACACAGAGGAGAGGAAGAGGTAGAGGAAGACAAGTGATGAAACTTACAAAAGCTAGATAGATGGTGACAAGCCCGTACTGCGGAAGACATGACGGTATAAATGGTGAAAGATAGTTTTGAAAAGGAGGAAGTAAATACAAATAAGCGTAGCATCTTAGCATGTTGCCATTGTGTGGACATCAGGGAGACTGACGTTTTTTTAAGTTCATGTGTGTAATGAAAAGAAAATGTCAACGTCATGTCAATAACGTACAATACAGCTCCAAACACTTTCAATTTCTTAGTGTTGAACAGCACATGGAGGGCTGTCAGATGCACGCATCATTGACGAAGGGTCAATCCATCCACTCAAGGTTTGAGAAAAACAAACAAACATTACAGCCACAGTCTATGCAATTTATAACATAAATATATTTAGTCTTTTTTCTAAATTCCTGCACCAATTGATTTTTTCATTCATGTTTCCCTTGAAAACACAGTGTGTATTTATTTATTTGCACTATTTTCTTACCCCTTCTGATGCACTGAGTGTTACAGTTTTTCACAAAACCCAAATTTCAAAACTCAAACACAAAATGCAAAATCCTTCACTTCTCTTGCAAAAGCACACTTTACCCTCAAAACAGTGTTAACTCTTCCCTAAAAGGTGTTTTCTTTTCAAATGACAAACACATACATCATATGACTAGATATTTCTAGCACTCATTGAACAATGGTGTGCAAAATGGAAAACACTATAGTATAAATGCAAAACACTATATGAATGCTTTATCAGTAGAATTATGCCTTTGCATGTTCATACACTTTCACCTACAGTAACAACAAATACTTTACGGTTTTTGCCAAATGCTAACACACATGTTGCAGAAAAGTTTATTTTGCCATTTCAAACAAACACAATGAATAGGTAGGACTGCAGTTCAAGCAATTCAGTGTGTCATCATAAACTAAGAAACAATTACAGTAGAATTAAAAAAACAGCGTTGTAAGGAATTGGGTGGTTGGATTATGAATCCTTTTATGGATACCGCCTCCTGTTTGTGTCTGGCCACATCGCCTCATCAACATCACACTCAATGTCATCCTTAGAGAAGCAACAGGGAAATGATCACCTGATATCCAGTCTAATTCTCCTAATTATGGAGCGACTCAGGTTGGGCTGCACTCTCTGTCCAGGCTCCCTCATTGATAGGTAATGATCTATAACATAGTCCACTATAGTGTCCCTGGTGTATGTGTCTCCGTCTGTTGCCTTCTTTGTCCTCGTCCTCCTGTCACTCTCTCTCCTCCTCGTCCCCTGACTCTTACTGTCTCAAAAAGGAGCTGAGCTCACCTGGGGTCTATTTGTAGTGCTAAGGTTTAGACTGATTGGTTTTCAATTAGTTTAATTTTTTTTCAAGAAGTATGTTGGAGAATTTCAAACACAGCGCAAAGCATTTATCGTGTTTGTAGGGTTGGAGCTTTGGTTTAGGGCATGGTTACAAAAGTTAGAGGTTGTGATGCTGTGGTCATAGCAGTCACTTTTAGTGTTTACAGTATTCGGCAAAAACTGTATATGTACTAAAATGTGCAATCTACTGTAAATCACAGCAAACAGGAGCTCATCTCTGACCCTTCTATAGCTAACTGCACAAAAATTTGATTGGCAGTGTGTTCTGTGTGAATACCAAGAGAGAGAATTCAGGAAGAGTGTGCAATATATAGAAAATTGTGTGTAATGTTTTGAAAAATGTGTGTTTTCAAATGAGAATATGCAGGAAATATGTTTGGAGTTCAGCAGAATTGGTTAAGCAGTTGGTAAATTGGTTACAGATTGTGCACATTGTGTCTGATGTTCCAAAAAATGTGTTTAAACAATTGTGAAAAACTGTAACTTCGAGCTTGTGAGAGTTGTCCTCGGTTGCTCTTTCTTTGTTTGTCTTGAAATGTGTCCCTTGAGGTTGTGTCACCTTAAGTGGCTACTTCTTTATTTCATTCTTCCTGTCATTCAGTAACCTGTTGGTGTTGGTTTGTGATCTGTAATAGAGCATTGGCTTGCTTTTCCCCCTTAACCATCAGTTGTAACCTCCTCCACACTTCCGTTTGGATTTTGCTCTTGGTCAGTAAGTCTGGACAAGTCTTCAGATATTTTTTTTTATAAAGCCTTACGTCAATTCATAATGGTGGCATGTATGTTTTATACGTAGGAGATGTGATAAATCTGAAAAAATGCCATGCAACCTGCTAATATTGAAACAGATACACTAACCAGATGTTATCATTGTATCTGTCTCTGTTGCTACCTGCTTATCAATGGGTAGCATCTACTTTTTAAGCACACAGGTTTGTGTTTGCAGTCTTGGATACTTTTTGTACTTTGTGTTAAGATGGTTTCTATGGCTATGGTTGTTTACTGAATATTGTCCCTCTACAGGGGCATGGCCACCTCCATAGTATCAGTCAGTGCTGTGAGCACATGAAAGGAGGTGGAAGAATACT
Organism: Hyperoplus lanceolatus; assembly: GCA_026929865.2. Classification (NCBI taxonomy): domain Eukaryota; kingdom Metazoa; phylum Chordata; class Actinopteri; order Uranoscopiformes; family Ammodytidae; genus Hyperoplus; species Hyperoplus lanceolatus. The sequence continues at coordinate 16,860,416 of CM049407.1, read as the reverse complement.
GCAGCATAGCTGTCTGATGTGATGATAAATGGATGTTTTGTTTCCACTGTACATTACCACTGTGTCTAGATAAAACGGAATTAACTAAGTTTTAGCCTTACTTTTTCCAATTATCCTAATTTGGCCGTGTTTTTTTCTTTTATTTAGTTGTTTTGTTTGTTCTACCAGGTGTCTATGTCATAAAGGGCTGAGATATTTCATTGTACAGCAACACAACTCACATTCTGACAGCAGCGATGACTTGTGTAGGCCTTTGGCTTTGGCAGGGCAGATCTTTGGCAGCACAGACACTGAATAAGTGAGGTGCGTCACCCTATTAGTTTAGATTCAGGGTAATTTGGGATCACTGATAATTATCTTAATTTTCAACCTTGCAGTTAAGCGTATAGGTGGAAGATTATATTACAGATAACGTACAGTAACATTAAGGATTATCTCATGGACTTAATATAACATGTACAAAACATTTCTGTTAGATTCAGTGTTGGTGATGAAGCCACCAAATATGCTAACTTAATTTCCTTCCTCATACAAACAATTGTCAAAGGCAATTCTTCCCTAAAAATGTGAAACCTGCATTGTTCATTTTGATGTTGACTAGTTAACACTCTTCTTCTTCCCTGCTTTTGTTAGTGTTTTGTATGTGATCACACTTGTTCACTTCCACAAGAGTAACAGGATAAGTTAATTCATTGAGAACATCATGAATCCGAGGAGGAAAGAAACCAATTTAATGTTGTTGTCTTTTTAACAGTGTTACTGATTTAGGTTGTTGTGAAAGGAATCTAATCCTGGTTTGCTGACTTTCATACGTAGCAAAGCAATTGCTAAAATGAATGACGATTAATGATCTAAAACATTGATAATTATGTCACAATGTTCTGCCTCACAGTGTTCACGTGGGTTCATATTTTCTTTGGTAATTGACATTAATTTATGATATTAATTAGTTGAAACTTAGTGGTGTTCTAAATATTGAAGCCGGAATATCTGCACAAACTTTTAAGAACTTGTACTATCTCGGAAGCAGTGTTGATGACGAAGACTCCATTCAGTGTTGTTGTGATGTTAATAAGATAAGGTTTTGCCAGACTACCTTAATAACACATTTTTCTTTACTAAAAAAAAGGAAGGATAAAAGGCATTACAACTTCGGAAAGATCCGCATGCCAATAAAGTCTTATTGCATTTTAATTAGGGCCGGATCATTAATGAGTCATCTGAAACGGCACACTCTGAATGAACAGCTCCTTTTTAAAATGTGGCATTGGCTGCCTCTGAGGCCAGTGAGCTAATAGAAAAGTTAATTACGTCAGAGGAATTCATGTTAATGTGTGTACTTTGACAAAAGTGAATATAATAAAAGGTTAGAGGAGTGTGTTCCAGTCCCCTGATACCAGAGACATTTAATTGCTTTGTCGTAGGTCCCGCCGTCATTCATCTTGACAATGTTGTAAAATACAACTTTATGTTAATCATGGATGGCTTCGTTAAGCTTTGTTAAAACAGAAACAATTGTTTTGATAGACTCAATTTGATTATTTGGCCTGAATATATGTTTATGGACTAGAATAATATATGTATAAATGTATTAAGTGGATAGTTATGATATGGCCTGTGACCTATAGTCATAAAACGTAAACATTTGCAAGGAGATAATTCACAAAAAGCAAAGAAGGATCATTTCTCCCCACCCGCCACACACAATGGAACCAAAGCCTTTTAATGGATGGTGTGTGGTAGGCTTGTTGGGAAAATATGTGCAATTTGGATATCGTTTTGACTGTCCTGAATTATCCCATAGTATGGTATAATTGTGAAATGGTTGGAAGCTTTTTGTCTTGCTATTTGCAAAACACTGCCCCCCTCCCCATATTTACTTATTAGTTTATTGATTACATTTGTTATTGCAAGAAACCGTTTGGCCTGATGAGTGTCAACTTCTAAAGCTCAACACTCAGAAAGTGAAAAGTTTCTCTGCTGCAACCACATCAACATGCACAACACAATTGTAGTATTGTAGTGATGTACATTTTGACATTTAATAGTTTTAATGGTTAGTATGTGTGATTTATAGTAAAATATGCAAATCCAAACTCATCTTCTGTCAACACTACAAACCACTGGTCTCAAAAATGATGACAGGACCCATTACGTGACCATTTGCGAAAACACTTTACAGTATACATTTTGCACTGTTAGTGTTAATACTGTAACAAATCTGCCATGCAGGAGCCATTTACGTCCAATGGAAAACGCAAAAGATGCATATCCTTCTGGAAGGGTTACAAAAGTTGAAATCTGAAAATGTGGGTGGAAAATATAACTTGGTCTTATATATCATCTTGACTTGTACTTTATCCCTTAAGTAACTGACTGTCCTTGAAGAATGCTCTAATGTTCTGCTGCACACTGTGCTCGACGTATATAAAAGACACCTACTAGAGGACTGAAGTTGTTGTGAAGACAGCCTTATGATGTGACTTTAATAAATGGCATGGTGTATGTCTTGGAAGATTATCATGATTTATACAGTATCACACTGTTATGTCGTCTGGTTGCAGTATCATTTAGTCTTAATTATTCAGTAACCAGTGTAAATATCTTGAACTAATGACAGACAAAAAGTCAAGAACATAACATCATCAAACCTGTTTCAGGCTATGAAATGTTGGTTCAAAATCAAAGAAGAAAGAACGGTACATTTCAAGGATACTGTGGAGATTCAATATGGCAGATAGTTTGGGAACCTTATTCAAATGAACACAAGGGTATCCACTATCCAATGTAGATGTATGTTCCAGTAATTTGAGACACGCTTATAATTAACTTTTCATAGGTAAGAAAGTTGCATACACAAAACAACGCAAGACCTGCAACGACAATAAATACATATTACCAAGGTCAAGAGTGGGTTTGATGACCAATGTTAATGCATTTAAATTTATGATATACACGTATTTGGAGTGTGTGCAGCAGTGGTGTTATACTTTTATAACCACTATAGCTCGGATGGTACTAGTTAGTTTTCCAATGGTTGACATGACGTTCTGTGTGATTTAATGTGTGCTACTGGCTGCTTGCTAAGAGTGCCTTTTATTTCTGCTATGGTCATTCTGATGTATTATGTGTGGCACTAAATCCCTGGAGAAGGAGAAGCCTGGTAAGGATGTCTCAGCACCTCGGGAGTGAGGGCACAGAACAGACTGGGCTCCATTGTTTTGCTCCCTTAGTGAGGAATAGACAGACATAGAGAGATACACTACATACTAATGCTGTTAATAATCACAGGGAGGTACAGGCAGAGTGACTGGATATGAATGTTTCAGCACCTTGGAGAGAGACAACCCAAGCACTAGACAGCGCCAAACCATAGACATTATATATGGATAGACGCCGCGTTGGCCGCTACTGCCTATTGGCGCTGACGAGAAATGCGGGCGCCATCTTGGACCGGTCATACGTTCCACTCAGTGCAGTCTGTTTGACAGGTGCAATGAACTGTCAGCGCATGTAATTAATCAAATCTCATTAAATACCAAACTGATTTTCACGCGGTTTTCTTTGCTGCAAAGATCATACATGTAGCTATGATACAGGGCACATGTTTTGACGTGTTTTAATATTCATAGTGGACTTCACAGTCATAGAATATTCTGATATGATATAGCCTAAGTAACCAGACGTCCGAGATCAAAACGAGGAACATCCCCCGAAAAGGGAAGCAGAAACAGATAGGAGCAGTAAAGTCAGCTATTTTAATAAGTTAACAATAGGCCTATATGATTAGGCTAGGCTATATATAAATATATTTATTCATTTACAGTGACGAGCATACACAATAAAGACAATCACAGGGATAACATAAACAGAGAACAGAAATAAAATAGGATAATATATATTAATTTAAATAAAGTAGGCCTATACAAAATACAAAACAAGAGCAAAAATAAAATACTAAATGAACAATGAATTCAGCTAAAACAGTTACAGTCAGATGTGTAAAATTCAGAAATCATAGATTCAAATAAACCAAGAGTAGGAAGAGCAGTCATTTTTAAGTTGCTCTGCAGAGCATTCCATGAATTAGGGGCACTACATGAAAAGGCAGTTATTCCTAAACTGGAGTTAGCTCGGGGCAATTTAGGAGGAGTAGTCGAGCATGGTACATATAAAGGGTGGATGTTTCCCATGAAGGCATTAAATAGCCTATAAATAAAAACCACTGTATATAATATCTCATTAAAAGAGAAGGACAACATGAGTGTTCATGTAAAAATATGTTTTATTTCTCTAATTTAAAACACAAGCTTGTTAGGCAATTGCCTCTTAAAAGAGGACGGGATTTTTTAAAAGCAAAGTCTTCTTGGTTGTCCAATGTTCTATACTAGGGGGGAATACCAAGTTCAGTCTAGTCTCGAGTTGGTTCCTCAGACACAGACAGGAAATCAATGCGTGCCTTGCAGCGCGGTACATTTAAAAACACATTCAATACAAAACCACAGCAATCAAAAGTATTAAATTAGGGAAAATCAAACAACAACAGCAAACAATAATACTCAAATGCATAAAATAAAGTTAACCATCCTTACAATCGCATTTTACTCCGAAGAGAAATTCAAGCGAGGCGAGTTTGGCAATGTGGTGCAGCCTTAATTTGTGAAAGACAGACAAAACCAATGACAACAAGTCGGAATGGTGGTTGTCGATGCCAAACTGTCTCCTCAATATGTTCCCCAAGCAGAAACACATCCTCCGTTTGAATCTCCTCCCGGACAAAGTGTGTGACTCGGACGTCTGGTTATTATATCATATCAGAATCTTCTATGACTGTTAAGCCCACTATGAATATTAAAACACGTCGAAACGTGTGCCCTATATCTTAGCTACATGTATGATCTTTGCAGCAAAGAAAACCGCGTGAAAATCAGTTTGGTATTTAATGAGATATGATTAATTACATGCGCTGACAGTTCATTCCACCTGCCAAACAGACTACACTGTATGGAATGTATGACCGGTCCAAGATGGCGCCCGCATTTCTCGCGCTCAACGCCCAATGCGGCGTCTATCCTTTATAATGTCTATGCGCCAAACTGTATCACTGACCTAATTAGCATGACTGGTGTTGCTAAACCACACGCAAGATTTAGACAAAACTGGTCACTGCCATCTTGAACTGTGCTTAGGACTTTTACTATTTGTTCTCCCCAATACTAGGCTGTCTTAGAGTATGACAGGCTTTGGCATTCAATGGAAGTTTTAATACCTGAATGCACACCGTATATGAGTCTCCATTTGAGGAATTTCATATAATTTGCCGTCTCCATTCTTATCTTTTCACATTGCTTTTATTGATTATGTACAATGGCACACTTGAAGTGAGTGAAAACATATCCATTGTTTTGTTTTACAAACTGGGTAAGCCAATGATAGAAAACAACAAATGTGACTCAAACTGAATAGCAATGTCGCACTATGAAATACTAACAGAGCATACTGTTGGGATTATGTGCTGCACAGCACTGCACTGTAAGACATAAACCAGCTTCAATAGACAATGTTAAACTCTTTTTTAAGCTTTTAAGTTAGTGTATATAGCAAGAGCATAACCCAGTCAATGATATTAGACTGGGCTGTACTTGCAGCAAAGTGCCGGTGCTGTTGAGCAGAGAGATAAGGAGGAGGACAGATGGATGGGTACAGTGGACAGATAGAGGGACATAAAGCAGATTAATCATCTCATCATGTGTGATTAATTTGAAACGGAGCACCATTGGCAGGGTAACACAATGAACCAGACACCCCATTGACAGGTCAATATGTTTACACTGATGGATATGCTCTCATACATGTGCGCATGCAAACGCACACAAACACACACACACACACACACACACACACACACACACACACACACACACACACACACAATAGTAATGGGTTTCTTTTAAGGCCATATTGTTACAAAATAGTCACGTTTACAGCAGATTATCCTGATTCCAAACCATATATATCACTCTGCTGTGGTAAAAGACTAGCCTGGCGCTACCAGACCATCGTACTTCATTTCAATTGTACAGAAGGTCTGGAAGTGCTGTAATTGGCAAACGTTCACTCACTTGGAGGCGGGTGTCTGTTGAAGTTTAAAACTATTGGATCTGCGCAGTGCCACTCTGGATTATCCAACCAATCGCATATCGTTTGGTCGTGAGCCGGCTGTTGACGGTGCGTTCAGGGAACTCGGAAATTTCCGACTTCACTACATATTGTAGTCTATGGATCTACCGGTACCTGGCAACGGTAACTTGCTAGAGCCTAACGTTTAGTTATTTGGATGTGAAAGGTTGTAGGCGTCCATACTTTCCCGAGCAGATGCACTGGAACACAGACAGGTCGGAACTCGGAACTAACAAGTCGGAAGTTTCCGAGTTCCGAGCGTAAGGGAACGCAGCATTCAACTGAAACTGGAGCGCGACTTCGACCCTCATCGTTCTCAGCCACTTCTTCTGTTCGCTGATACTCAGAAATCTGTTCGGAAAAATCTCACTAATACGCCCCACCACCAGACTGACTACTGAAGGGAAAATGAAATTTGGGCGGAAGTAGGTAGGCGGGCGGAGCCAGGCTAGTAAAAGACTAGGTAAGAGTTTAATTATCAAATCAGTGATTTCCGGTCTGTATTCACATTTATTTTTACTCACTTTAACTTACTTCTTTTTACTCACTCGCTGTCAGAACTTTTTGTATACAGTGTGAATAAAGCAATGTTACCAAGCTGGTTGACTACTATCTCAGTAGAGAATGACAATAGGCTACTGCACAATACTTCGGAAGTGCTGGAATTTGATGAATTAATTCCTTTGGCTGAAGGATCAACTGGTTTAATTTGGGAAGTTATTTGGATCATTTTCTGCCAATAGAATCCAGGGTTAAAACAGTTTGGCAACATATTTGTTAATCTTTGATTTGATTGATTGATTGATTGATTGATTGATTGATTGATTGATTGATTGATTGATTGATTGATTGATTCTTTTAATTACCACACAGCCAGGCTGGTGGAATTTATTTTCAGTGCAGCTTGGTACAGATTCCAACATTACATTAATCATATAACATAAATACAGTAGACATACAGACAGACACAGTACATAATACACAAGGGCCATGCTTAATCCTCAGTGTTCAGAGTTGTGATGTTAGATTAAGTAATATAGATCTTATTGTCTCTCAGTTCACTAATTCAGCCTACTGTCTCAACTACCATCTCAACAAGAATGAAAAGATATAAATCTGAAAAGGTACACGTGTACATGTCCAGACTATAATACATATATGTTCCTTTTGTGGGGCTAGATTTAAGACCTGCGGACACCAACATATAATAATAATTTAACTTTTTGAAGGACAACACATCAGTAGAATAATGACCTGTGAGGCGTCTAATGGTCTCTTTTATATAGTTCTTCAAAAGGCCCGTTCTTTCCCTGGCAGGTATCTAAATGCACAGGGGAGGAATACGGAGGGAAAACAATGGTGTGTCACCTCATGGCTGCAGCGTGAAAAAAACAGGGATGCTTTGTGTCGCTCTCTTTTTCAAACGCACAGGTGTTCTGGCAAACAACTCAAAGTGTGTGTGTGTGTGGGTGTGTGCTTATCCACTCACCTTTACTGTCCCCTTCTGAACTGCCCTTGATCACTGAATCGTACTGCGTCATCAAAAAACAGACACATCAAAACGGAGCGTGTTTGCAAAGTCGTGAGAAATGCTCTCGGGGGAACCGGTGACTTTTGAGTTGTTCACGGTCCTGTGGAGAAAAGGGAAGAGAGATGGCAAGCGTGCTCCACTGTCAGTCTCAAAGAGATAAAGGGAAGGCTTTATCAAAGGTATACGCGCCTCGCCATAGCTGTCCGTACATCAAAGCAGCCTGCACTAAAGTTGTCTTTTGTAGATCCAGGATACAGTATCCATTTGGGTAACACTTTATAATAACTATCCGTTATAACTCGTTAATAGATCATTAGTAAACTGTTAATTTATGATTTATTAATGACTTGTTAAGTGTTTGTTAGCAGTTTGTTAAGGATTTATAACAATGCCTTACAGACAGTTAATAGACCATTAATAAACCTTTAGTTAATTGATTATAAATGACTTGTTAAATGACAGTTAACTGTTTGTTAAGGATTTATAACTGTGCTTTGTAGATAGCCGATAGATAATTTCCAAGCTAGTAGTGAATTACTTACTAATGACTTATTAAGTATCAGTTAATAGTTTATATGTGTTATCGGGACGTGTCTGATGAAATACAGTAAGGGCAACACTGATAGACCCTGTTGTGAATCATGGTCTCTCATTGAGAGAAGCAGGGTTGAGAGTGCAACCCAATCTGCAAAAATCTAAAGTTGCATCTGTAATACGAATTTTCCAGCAAACAAACAGCTTAGAGTTGCATCCTTACAGTACATGACAACATTACAGGATAGATTTCTGTATTACAATTATAGAATATTTACACAGATAAATACTACATTTGGAAATGTTTTCAATAAAATATACAACATGTGTATCTATTGAAGCAAACTTCTGATTTTAATTTATTTTTGTTTTCCTAAAAAAACTGGTATGTTATAAAATAAACAAAAAAAAAATATTTCATGTGAAATCATTTCACCCTTTCATCAAAGAAAATGTCACGTAATTTGTGTGAAATAACTCAAATTATTCAAACTGTAAAGATTAAAAGTTTGTAATTTATGTATTGGGGTTTGATGCTAGTGTTTGTACTCTGAGCATATTCTGAGTGACAGTGTGTGTTATCTCAATGAGGCTGGTTCATAGTGTTTGCTGCACTGAGCCTATTTTGCAGGTGAAGTGAACTGTTCAGCTCCAGTGACTGTTGGTAGTGTAGACTGTAGTTTTGCACATTGAGCTACAGTTGTGCCCACTGTGGGTTAGCGATCGAAAAAAACTGTAATAGATTGTTAACCTTTTACTAATACCAGTGAAACTTTGTAGAACTGCACATGGGTGAAACAAGTTCAAGGTACAGAAATTTGACATGATATTTAAAATATCAAATTTTTGTACCTCAACCTTGTTCCACCCATAGGCTGTTCTGTGTACTGTTTTTTACCAAAGAAACACCACAGATGAAATGTTGAACATTGTGTTTAATCTACAGAAACACACATACTGAGCCATCACATGGCATAACAGTAGTATATAAAAGTATACAACAACATACAAACCCATGAGGTTTGGGAACTTTTTGTGGTAAACACTGGATAAACAGAATTTCAGAAGGACATATCGAAAGGTTGGTGTCGACCGAAACACCGTTGTCGCCAATGCCCCGATCTGTGAGCTGGCTGTTGTGGCCTCGAAGAAATACAAGGAGTTGCTGGTTGCTTATACACCACAGCAACGACTGCAGGACTTTGCAAAAAAATGGAAGTGTTGATTAATAATCCAAACCTTTTGAGGGATGTTGAACATCAAAAGAAAAAGGGAAAACTGATTCCTCTGTCTAAGAAAGCTTAGGTGTTGTGTCACTGTGGAATGGTGCCCTAGAGCAGTTCGATTGTAGCTCGGGTCTGGTTCAGTATAGTATAGTATAATACTATATATATATATATATATATATATATATAAAGTACTAAGTATAGAGGGTCCAAGTTGTGCGAAGACATGTTCATATCAATAATGCCAATGGCTTAATTTTGATTTATTTTGTTTTCATGTCCTGCACAAAAAGTTTCCAAACCTCATGGGACATTGCCGTGATGTATGGACATTAAATGTCCCTTCTGTTTATCCAGTGTTTACCACAAAAAGTTCCCAAACCTCATGGGTTTGTACGTTGTTGTATACTTTTATATACTACTGTTATGCCATGTGATGGCTCAGTATGTGTGTTTCTGTAGATTAAACACAATGTTCAACATTTCATCTGTGGTGTTTCTTTGGTAAAAAACAGTACACAGAACAGCCTATGGGTGGAACAAGGTTGAGGTACAAAAATTTGATATTTTAGATATCATGTCAAATTTCTGTACCTTGAACTTGTTTCACCTATGTGCAGTTTTACAAAGTTTCACTGGTATTAGTAGAAGGTTAACAATCTATTAACAACTGATCTGTAAAGTGTGAGTTAATATATTAGTTAAGTATTAGTTAATAGTTTATATATGTTATTGGGACGTTATTCTAAAGTTGCAACTATTCCTCATTTACAAACAATTAATAAATGAGGAATAGTTGCAACTTTAGAATAACGTCCCGATAACACATAAACTATTAACTGATACTTAATACGTCATTAGTAAGTAATTCACAACTAGCTTGAAAATGATCTATCGGCTATCTATAAAGCACAGTTATACATCCTTAACAAACGGTTAACTGTCATTTAACAAGTCATTTATAACCAATTAACTAAACGTTTATGAAAGGTCTATTAACTGTCTGTAAGGCATTGTTATAAATCCTTAACAAACTGCTAACAAACACTTAACAAATCATTAATAAATCATTAATTAAGAGTTTACTAATGATCTATTAACGAGTTACAACGGATAGTTATTATAAAGTGTTACCTATATTGGAATATGATCTGATTGGCTGATAAGTCACATTGATCCAATACTTTTGATGTATCAGTAGATAGGAATTAGCAGGAATAATGCTTGGGGATGATTTAAACCCTATACCATTGGCACATTAGATTTGTCACATTGTTTTAATTCTGTAAACTATATTTTTTAATAAACTTTCTTAGAAGAAGAACCAGAAAGGTTTTGTGATTGAAACATAATATTCAAACCTCAACTGAGAAACTCAACTCAGTGCAGGTTACACACACTATAGCCAGTGTCTGTCTTGTGTGACAAAAGGGATTGGCAGTGGTGGGTAGTTTTCAGGTGAAATAATGCAGGGATAATAGTGGCCTGGTGACATTAAGAAAATGTAATGAGAAGGGACTCACGTAAATTTCTAGCGCTTCGGTTTAACGAATGTGATGGGTTATTACTGAGCAAAAAAGGCTAAAAGAGTTACTTTATCAGTAGTCCCCAATCCACTCAAAGCCCCATCACCAATAAAGTAGGTGCAAACCTACTTTCTCTGGCCGCGTTTCCCAGATTCGATCGTTCTTTGGGACCAAATAAGGGTCGAAAGAAGGGTTTGCCTAAGAAGGAGCTCTAAGATACGGGTGTTTCCCAGATTGCTTCTTAAGAACGCGTAAGTTGAAGCGAAAGAAGCTCTTTAGTGGGAGCTGTCCACCGCGGTCGTGCTGAAACTGAATAAATCGATGCCAGGCGAATCGATCACCCACCTCTTTATCAGCGCATAAGTCACACACAGCGCCCCGTGGTCTCCCCCACACAGGTGGAATTAGGCTACGCATGTATCGTGTGTGTGTGTGGGTGCGGGTGTGTGTGGCAACAAGTGTATCCAAGTAGTAATCAAGCCCATTAGCGCATATATACCCCGTGGATATAGGCACACACATGTGATGTGAGAATGGAAGAAAGCAGCAGCAAAAGAAACAAGCTGGCACCGTCGTTTACCGCGGAGGAGATGGGCATCTTAGTGGACGAGGTCTGGCAGCACCGGGGAGTTTTATTCGGGGGAACAAGGGGCAAAAAGAACATCACGGTGAAGAACCGTGTTAGGCAGGCCATAGCCGAAAAGATGTCCCCCTCCAGCCCATGTGGCCTGCGTGACTGGCGCGCTGCGAGGAAGAAGTGGCAGGAGTTCCAGAAGCAAACAAAAAGGAAGATTGCGAAGGTTTGACTAATCAATCTCCCTTCGTTGCAGGTGATGCAGACGCCCAGTAAAGACAGCGCGGAGTAACCCCTCCCCCATATGGTTTCAATAAACTATTTTGGTTTCTTTTCAACCATGTATTGTGTGGATCATTTTGCATTGAAATGAGGGTTTCAAACCTAGCAACAAAAAGTCCCAGGCAATTTGTAATGTATCTAAGCTTAGGTTAATAACGTGTGCGTATTGTGCGCCCTTTCAACAGCATTCCAGTGCCAGACTTTCATGTAAAGCACCCGGACACTGCAGCAATAATCATAGTGTGCAGGACGTTACATGTAGCCTACATCTGCTGGTTCTGTTTATTTATTTCAGCCTTCAGGCCTGAGAGTTGATATGGGTGATGTGTGGTGGTTGTGGGTTTATGGTTTAGTGCTTGGTGACTGGTGGTGAAGAGGTAGGGGCTGCGGGTTGTTGGACCGGGTTGAAGGCAAAATTGCAGCGGGTTGCTCTGGATGTGTGGAGACACCAGAGTGATCAGCCGTTGGATCTCTGCACGGGGCAGCCGGTACTTTTCCTGGACGGCCCTGTCTGATAGCACGTCCAGTGGGGAGAAGTGCCGACGCACGTATGCATTTATGTAAACCGTCTGGCTTCGCGCACGGCGAGGCTGTTGGTTCGCAGCAAGAAGGTGTTGTATTGCAGCCATGGTTTCTCACACGCGCGGACTTTGGCAACGCCTTTAGCAGGTGGGTCCGCTCTGAATGAGGTTCAGCTGAGTTCAATTAAATCTGTTTCTTTGATATCTGTGAAATGCCACATGGTTGTTGATGTTTTTTTTGGATGTGTAGTGGTACTATAAACTCACATGTGTGTGGAAAACGTAAACGTCTAATTCATTAAAACATTTTTTTCTCTACTATTAGTTTATGTTTCTTGTGCCAGTGGTCCGCATTGAGCATTGTTTTATTATTTAGAAAAGTGGAGGAAATAAATTTCCCTGACGCGGCATGATCACTGACGATTTGGTCGCTAAGAAGGTTGAAAGAGTGGGTCAGCTCCGTCTTACAGTTCCATCTTAGTGAAAGAGCTACTTTCACTAAGAACGAATCTGGGAAACGCATTCTTCTTTCACAGCGTTCTTAAGAGCGCTCCAAAGAAGTACTTAGCCCAAAGAGGCTCTTAACGAATCTGGGAAACGCGGCCTCTGTGTGTCCATACAGCCTCATCTTTTTTTTATAGGAATACATCTACAGTATATATATATATATATACACACACCTAAAGCTAGTCCCAATCTTGCGGTTAAGACAAGGAGACACACTCACACGCACGCATGCACACAAACACACACACACACACACACACACACACACACACACACACACACACACACACACACACACACACACACACACACACACACACACACACACACACACACACACACAGGTGGACTCATTCCCCGCTGCACGACTCAGCAGAACTTAATGTTGGCCATTAGACTCCTTGGCTTTTTAAGTACCTTTTCATGGGTTTTACTGTTGTTCATTATCATTAAATAAGAACCAACAAATATTGAAGACAAGGATTGTTGCATCATCTTGCTCGGTCAGATGAAAAGAAATGTGTGCTCGTCTTTAATGAGCTGGAGAGACTAATGCATAGAATTACACAGTATATTTCATTTATTAAACTGCATACTTAAAAGAAGGGGAAAAAGGGTGACAATTCTCTCTCACAGTGTGCAATAAAAGTACAGATTAATTGATTATGACAATTCTGCTACCTGTAATAAAAATGCCTAAGTATATCCTTCTATAAGACTGCAGCAGGCCTTCCATAACACCACTTAAAATCTGAGCAAATTGACACATTAAATACCTGCTTCAATCTAGAAAGGTCCAGGTCACTAGCTTTCTAGTTTCTACCTTTCTCCACAACATCTCAAAGCACACTAGCCCTTTAATTGGTGTACACTGTATGACGTTATTGCAATACTGCTAATGTGCTTTTATAACATTTTGCAATGCTTCACTAAGTTATCATCACATTCAGACACCGTCTTTTCCCAATCTCCCGGTGCTTTAAGGAAAATGTAAACCATCAAGCTGAGCATATTAACTCCTAAGCAGTTGCAATAAACCTGGATACAATCTTAGTAAATCACTGTACTTCTGCACAGCATTATGCAGTATTGTATTGTAGTTGGGCTGTATTGGTCATACTGATTATACTGCAGGGTTGACACAAAATTACTGAGATAAGCTGGCTAACATCCAGCTTTCCGTGGCAATTGCAGCCCCCGCGCCTTATGGGACTGAACCACCTATTTGTTGGCCCACCAGCAAAAAAGTGTTGAATAATCTATTACTTAGAAATGTTTATGTTCATGTAAGTTGGAATCAGCGATCCTGGGAAACACTTAGAATCAAAATCAGTGAATATCTCCTCACAATCTTACTGCCAGTCCATAGTGTGTGCGCACTGAAAACAATTCCATTCACAGATTTGTCTTTAAACAGGCATGTTGCTAGCTATGGTGGGCCCCCCTTGTTTAATTTTTTAATGTGTAATTTTGGTAGCCTCTAGCCTACACAATTACATAGTTCAGAAAATGTCTTTATACCTTCATTTGATCAAGGCAATGCTGATGTTTTCACATTTACCTTAATTCCCATGTGATGTCCTGTTGTGACTAAAAGTCTCTCAATCTTGAAGTTCACTTCACACGTCGTAAGTTTATTTACAAAAATAACAAATAATTTAAATTACATTTACAGAAGAAGGAGCTTGGTAACTTGTTTGTGTACTCTTCAATTACGTGGCCACTTATGATTATATATTGGTTTGATATTTTCATACATTAGTATTCTAACCACAGTTAGTGAAGCTTTGAAAAAATAAATAAATAAATTATTCATGAGTCAACTGTTCAGTGTAGCGGAGTGTTTTTTTTCATAGCTTCTGTAATTTCCATGTCAATATAGCCTCCTAGCAAGGGGAGCCATCATACAAAGAGGTCTACAGTCCTTCAAGGTTGATGGTGAATTGGAACATGGAGTCACTTATATAAATGTTCTCTCCCTGTGGGTGCTCTTAGACAGTATGAGTTGGGGTTCTTTGAAGCCAGAAAGCCCTTCAAATGGTTTCTGTGCACAGGAAGTCATCAGTTCAGGTTATTCACCAGAAAGCAATGGGAATGTTGTGAATTGGTTGACCTTTTTAGACTCATCTGGCCACAGGAGGTTTGCTTCATTTAATTTTAAATTATACTAATAGCACTTAGGTTTAAGATAAGTGAGGAACAATATTACAGTATGATGCTCTTTTGAAAAAAAATAATATTGCCAGGACATTATCCACTTTTGTACTACATTGTACTGTTGTCTAATATGCCGGGTTTGTTTTGGTATATTAATATTTAGTTTTTTTAAATGCCACATTTGCTGACCACATATTGAAGGCAATTTTAATAACCCAGTTATGTTTATTATACATCAGTCCAAACAAAAAGCAGGCACATTGACATCTAGAGAGCATTGACACTACTCCAATTAGCACTTTGCTTTAATGCTATGTTGGGTGTGGTGTTTCTGATGGGGTGTACCATCACTATTCCTGTCAGTGCACAATTTTAATGAATTCATTACCAACTGTGACAGCCATCTGACACACACATCTCTATCATTTGTTTGGAGCACCTATGGGCCTGACATAGGACAGACTAAGTTGGCAAAAAATTTAATAAAAGGCAGGATGAGAGGAAACAGTATAGACATTTGAAATATTATTACATTTGGTTGATGTTAGTTTTACTTTTTGCATGCTGAATATTTTTGGAGAAGGTCATATATTATTAAATATGACAGAGTTTACATTTGTTTTGCATCTGTTTGTCTGTTTGGGGATTAACAATATGGAGTCCTTCCACCCTTCATTTTCCTCAAGGCTTGTCATTGATAACTCACTCTGCCTTCACCAACATTTCTATTACAAGGTTACACCTGCATGGCTGTTGCTCTTTTTCAGTGTGTGAGAGTTTTGAAGGACACCTCTGTTTACCACCCAGGGAAATAAATAAGCCATTAGTTCAAGTGAAGCTAAACTGGCTTTCTTGAATATAATCTGGTCCCACTGCAGATACAGTATTTGTTTCTGTGTGGCCATATTGTGTGTT
Source organism: Hyperoplus lanceolatus (assembly GCA_026929865.2). NCBI lineage: Eukaryota > Metazoa > Chordata > Actinopteri > Uranoscopiformes > Ammodytidae > Hyperoplus > Hyperoplus lanceolatus. The sequence goes on along the minus strand of CM049407.1, from coordinate 16,844,463 downwards.
TGTTAGTGTGTGAATGCATGTATGTGGGCTGCATGTGTAAGCGTGTATACATGTGTGTTAGCGTGTGACTGATCTGATGATTTGGAGGGCAACCCAAGCAGACAGGGATGGCATTTGTTGCACGAGAGGGGGGGTTGTACTGCTTCTGTCAGCTACACTGTTATGGTACACACACACACACACACACACACACACACACACACACACACACACACACACACACAATGCTAGAATACCAAATACAAATGGCACACACACAGACACATGCACACACACAGTATGCAAACTACATTGCCTGTGGCTTTTCAGATGCCCCCCGGGCTTTTCCTGTCCATCTGTGGTGACAGAATGACCACTCTGCCCCCTACAAGTTCAGCAGAGCCGTGTTGAGCCAAACACATACAGGAACACCATACCAGAAGCTCGACAGAAACCCGCCACTCCCCTGCCTGAAAAGCAGTGTGAATCTTGTTTGTCTAATTGACAGCATTCCAGCCAACCAAACAAACAAGCCTTGTTGCAGTGAACGCACTGACACATTTATCTTGCACCACCTATGCCCTGTCGTACAATTAATGTGGAAACATACAGAGTGAACTTCTTCTGAAGGGCAGTGCTGAAAACAAGCTTTGATATCCTCATGTTTTCACTTTTCATCAGAGCTACCTGCAACAGACGGAGTTTGTGCAGTGTGGTTGATGAATGAGAGAAGCAAAAGACCATTACAATTGCAAAAGTATAATAATCTGTATTTTAGAAAACGTGTGAGAAGCTGAAATAATGTTCTAATAAATAACACTTATAGGTTTTTAAAGACAGGTGTAGTTATTGTCATCGAACAAAGACAAAAATCTGAAATCATTCAGGGACTTACAGTTTTTTTTCGATTGCTAAACCACAGTGGGCACAACTGGAGCGGCGTGCAAAACTCTAACAACAGTATGCAGAGCAGCGGTTCATTCGGGCCAAACTGTAGCTTGTTTTTCATTGCTTAAACACAATTTTCAAAACTCTACACACCTATGTCATGGCTTAACCACAGCCTGCACAACACTGGATTTCCAGCCCTTATTTTCAAACACTAACACACTACTGCCACAACTGTAAACCACACATTCACAACAGAATGAATGCTTATAGTGCATTTCAAACACTGCAGATTTCAGTTTCAACTGAAACACTACTGTAAGATGTCTTGTTTTAGACTTGTTAGTGAACATATACAGTATAAAGGGAAAGCTCAAAAATATATATTTTTTGGGAAATGGACCAATGAAGACAGGTTGTTGGAGGGAGAAGAGTGGCAGTGAGAGTGTGGATGTGTGGAGGAAGATATATTGTCAGGTTTCCAGGATGGACAGACGAGATGCCAATAGCATGACACAAAACAGTTTAGGTGCAGCAACAAAAGTTTTAATGTGAAGACAAACCAGGTAGTAGCGTGGCAAACAGTCCAATAGAGGCAGACAAAACGGAAAACCAAAATCCAAAGGAGTGAGTCTAAAACATGAACAGGCAGGCAGGCAGGCAGGCAGGCAGGCAGGCAGGCATAAGGACGTTGGATAGCTATGAAACACATAAGACAAAATAGATGATCTGGCAGAGAACTGAGAGAAATGACTGGGATATATACTGAGGCTGACTGACTAATGAGGAGCAGGTGAGTGTGGGGCAGACCAGGTGAATGTAATTAACTGGGAGTGCAGAGCAGGAGGGAGTGGCACAGAAAGTAAACCAGGAAAACAGACAAATGAAAACAAACTAAATACCGGCTGAAGTTGTGACACATATAGCTGTAATGTCTGATGAAATACAGTGAGGGCTACACTGATAGACCCTGTTGTGAATCATGTTCTCTCATTGAGAGAGGCAGGGTTGAGAGTGCAACCTAATCTGCAAAAATCTAAAGTTGCATCTGTAATACGAATTTTCCGACAAACAAACAGCTTAGAGTTGCATCCTTTCAGTAAATGACAACATTACAGGATATTGATTTCTGTATTACAATTATAGAATATGTACACAGATAAATACTATATTTGGAAATGTTTTCAATAAAATATACAAAATGTGTATCTATTGAAGCAAACTTCTGATTTTAATTTCTTTTTGTTTTCCTAAAAAAACTGGTATGTTATAAAATAAACAATTTCAGTGAAATAATTTCACCCTTTTATCAAAGAAAATATTACGTAATTTGTGTGAAATAACTCAAATTATTCAAACTGTAAAGATTACAGTTTTTTTTCGATTGCTAACCCACAGTGGGCACAACTGTAGCTCAATGTGCAAAACTCTAACTACAGTCTGCACTACCAACAGTCACTGGAGCTGAACAGTTCACTTCACCTGCAAAAAAGGCTCAGCGCAGCAAACACTATGAATTGTCCTCACTGAGATAGCACACACTGTCACTCAGAATATGCTCAGAGTACAAACACTAGCATCAAACCCCAATACATAAATTACAAACTTTTGATCTTTACAGTTTGAATAATTTGAGTTATTTCACACAAATTTCGTAATATTTTCTTTGATGAAAGGGTGAAATTCTTTCACATGAAATTGTTTATTTTATAACATACCAGTTATTTTAGGAAAACAAAAATAAATGAAAATCAGAAGTTTGCCTCGATAGATACACATTTTGTATATTTTATTGAAATTATTTCCAAATGTATTATTTATCTGTGTAAATATTCTATAATTGTAATACAGAAATCTATCCTGTAATGTTGTCATTTACTGAAAGCTGTTTGTTTGCTGGAAAATTCGTATTACAGATGCAACTTTAGATTTTTGCAGATTGGGTTGCACTCTCAACCCTGCCTCTCTCAATGAGAGACCATGATTCACAACAGGGTCTGTCAGTGTAGCCCTTACTGTATTTTATCAGACATTACAGCTCTATGTCTTCCTCCACACATCCACACTCTCACGGCCACTCTTCTCCCTCAAACAACTTGTCTTCATTGGTCCTTTTCCCAAAAAATATATATTTTTGAGCTTTCCCTTTATACTGTATATGTTCACAAACAAGTCTAAAACAAGACATCGTAGTGTTTCAGTTGAAATTGCAATCTGCAGTGTTTGAAATGCACTACTAGGCTTTCATTCTGTTTTGAATGTGTGGTTTACAGTTGTGGCAGTAGTGTGTTAGCGTTTGAAAAAAAGGGCTGGAAATCCACAGTGTTGTACAGGTTGTGGTTAAGCCATGAGATAGGTGTGTAGAGTTTTGAAAATTGTGTTTAAGCAATGAAAAACGAGCTAGAGTTTGGCCCGAATGAACCGCTGCTCTGCATACTGTTGTTAGAGTTTTGCACATGTCACTCCAGTTGTGCCCACTGTGGTTTAGCAATCGAAAAAAAACTGTAAAAGTTTGTAATTTATGTATTGGGGTTTGATGCTAGTGTTTGTACTCAGAACATATTCTGAGAGACAGTGTGTGTGTTATCTCAGTGAGGACAATTCATAGTGTTTGCTGCACTGAGCCTATTTTGCAGGTGAAGTGAACTGTTCAGCTCCAGTGACTGTTGGTAGTGCAGACAGTAGTTAGAGTTTTGCACATTGAGCTACAGTTGTGCCCACTGTGGGTTAGCAATCGAAAACAACTGTGAAAAGGCAAGTACCCAATGGTAGTTGGTGGGCCACTCAGTGGAGAGCAGATTCTTCCAAACACAAAACAGGCACACAGTCAAACTAGCTGAACTAGCGTTACACGGGGAGTACCAGCTCCTGTCCTCGGGGAGGCGCTACTTCCAGAGTGCAGGAAAGTAAAATACAAACATTCATTTGTGCCTTTATCAATACCACTGCTTAATCAGCACAGGAAGGCAAAGAAGTGACTTTTAACCCCATATTATTTATGACCACTTTTGCAGGGCTGAACCCCCCATCATATTTATTATTTATTGTTGTTGTTGTTGTTTATGTTTTTAATGTAAAGCCATTTTTTTCATGTATAATTGTTGGAGCTTTTACTGCAAGTAAAATTTCCGTGAAAACGGACAATAAAGTATTATCTTATCTTATCTTAATTTCAAAAATACTGTCTACACAAAAAAAGCTGCCTGGATGATTTGCCCTAACATTTTACCTTTTAAATAAAATGTAGTGATGAAACAAACTTTTACAATGTTTAATGTCAACACAGTCAAAAGTCTTGACAACATCGCTACAATCAAGGCAAAATCGAGGTCGGCAATTATCGTTGCACTACTACTACATTTCCATTTCAACAAGACAAACAAAAACAACAAAATATGAATGTGAATCACCTGAGCGATGCAAGAGGCTAGATTTCCAAACATTTCTTTCGCCAATCATGCTTGACAAACTGTCACTAACAAGCTGTAATTGGATAATTGCCGTCTTGTTTGTGTGAAGGCATAATAACGTAGTATGTCATCTTGTGTAAAACTGCTGCTGTAAAAGCAATTTTAGTGGAACTTCAAACGTCTCTAGCTTTACAGTTCAATGGGCTTTGCCAAGCGACATCAGCAGGATTAGCAGTTTTCTTCACTCTCCTATACTTAGTGGCTTCAAAATGTTGAATGAAAAGACTGCAAACTACCATTTACATGTGATAAAAAAGCAAAACAAAACAGAAAAACAGGAAGACATAAAAACACATCGGGACAGTATCTAATAAGAGAGAAAGAAAAAGCACACCAACTAGAAACATTAAAGCAGCAACGAGTAACATTTAAATATCTTTTAAACAGCCTCATGTTTCCTCTCATAATCATAAATTACCTTTAACAGCAAACGAGACCATCTTTGCAAAGAAAGACTTTTTTATATAGTTTTTATTACTGCATTTGATCTGGTCGTACACCCAGTCCGATTTTCGGTTCACGCATGCATGCTCTATGGTCACATATCCGTATTGGTCGCAGATTTCAGTGCGGCGCAGGAACGCGATTTGAGAAGCCTATGGCTCCAGGTGAGGGAAGGGGAGCGGGAGCTTTGTTTGAGACAGTTGTTTGTTCATAATGACTGATAACGGGGCTGAACCATCGAAGAAAAAAAAGAAAATGCAATGAAGAAAAGCTAAAAGGGAGAGTGATAGGCGGGCGGGAGGGCGTTGCCAAGCAACGTATACACAATTTCACGCAGCGAACCTTGACTGCAGTGTTTACTCCTAAATGAATGAGCGGTAGCCTACTAAAACAAAGTTTACTTTGCCTCACCAGCATCATCAGATGACCATTATTCTGAAATAGTCATTATTTACAACATAAACACATTACCTCATCGTGATCCATACTAACTAACTGCCATCTCTCGTTCATTCGCTTGGTGTGAAGACACGGACTCGTTCAGCTCCGTGAGAGGTGACAATGCATCAACTCATTGCAATCAGGTGTGTTTAGCACTTACTGCCATTAGTTGATGCTGTGTCACCCATAGACTCACAGAGCCGAAAAGAGTCCGGTGCCCTCCACACTTTCAACACACGGACACGCACCATATTGCTTCCTGATAATTTGAATCTTGCACTCCCTGCACGAGCTAGAAAACAGCTTCACGACAGCTGGCGTCGTTAAAATACTACCGCTTTTGTTCAAAGGTGTCGCCAACGTGCCGACTTACTCGTAGTGGCTTTAAGTCATTGGAAAGCTCTGTCGATTTTATTTTGTCTTTTGTTTTTGTGGACCTTTTTTCAGTTTCTTTTTTTTTTGTGTCTGTGTGTGTATGTTCTCTAAAAAAGCGCTACTGACAAACAGAGTAATACATGGATGAACATATGGACCACACTAATGCAAAAAGGACATTTGCACCATATTCATTAGAGTCATTAGTCCCGTCATGCAGCTGCATTTTATTGCCTGTGCGTTGAAGGCAGATGTTCAGACAGAATGGCTTGGTCTTACAGAGGGGATCTATCTAATATAGAATTATTTTTAGGACAGACAGGTTGGCAAAGGTGTACATGTGTTCAGAATTGACTGATCAAACTGAAATCTAAAAACATCATTTGGAAACACTGCAATATACATGAGAATGAATTATGTATGCTGCTGTATAACTTCAATCAAGGAAATGAGATGAGCAAAGCCCTGATCATTACGGGGATGGCTTACATCAAAGCCTCCTAATTTGAACGTATGTGTGTGTGTGTGTGTGTGTGTGTGTGTGTGTGTGTGTGTGTGTGTGTGTGTGTGTGTGTGTGTGTGTGTGTGTGTGTGTGTGGGGTGTGTGTGTGGGTGTGTCTTTGCAAATTCCCACTCAGTCTTTGTGCGTGATTGACCTAGAGATTACTGCAAAGAAAATTATATGCTAGAGTTGTATGAAGCTGATGATAATAGAGGTGAAAGTATGTGTTATGCGTGTGTCAGTCAGACAAAAGAAGTGCTTGACTTGTACTGTAAAATAAACACCTGCGTTATCAAGGCCACTGTGCCATTGTGTCTCACAGGACAATGTTGTAACAGATAAGTCTAGATGATAGCAGGGAATATAAATTATGGGGAAACTCGGATCCATTTTTAGAAATCTGAAATATTTTGTTTTATTCATTTTTTTACATTGAATTTGGTCAGACGTTTTTCAGCTGCATGGAGGTAATTTACAAGAGGCAGAAATAAATGTCACAAAGGCTTGACGGCACTCTCATATAATTGGTGTTGGTAATGGAACATGTAACCTTCAAACAAGGGATCAGATTGAATTCAAAATGGCATTATAGAGAAGCGGTTTTGGCACGTTGGTGCACAAGATAAGTAAAAATATGATAAGTGATTTGGCTGACTCTCAAAGTGTCCCTCAAATTCTGCACATAAAACATTATTAATTCGAAATATGCCAAATGACACAACTATGGACCTTTTTTTAAAGATAATTTTTGGAGCATCTTTGCTTTTATTAGATAGGAGAGACAGAGTTGGAGTGGGGCAGAGAGGGGAAGACATGCAGAGAACTGACCTGGGCGGGATTCGAACACTGGTCTGACTGCTGCGGGTCCTAGGCCCGGGGGGCGATGATCTGACCACTGTGCCACCTGTGCCCAAACTATGGCCCTTTTAATGGTAAAACTTAATTTGTCTGTGACTTCCAAAAATCAGTCCAAAAATGTAAGCTTTTTTTAACCTGACATCTCCATAGCTAGGGTCACAGCCCCTTGTGTGAAAATTCAAAATTGGTTGTCTGATATTGCAGTCAGCTAGACTACATTTCGGTACAATTTTTGGATAAAAAAAAATATTGCTATTCTTAAATTTGTTTTAGTTTCTGTGGTGTCTGCAAAATATTTTCCATTTCAAAATGATAGCCTTCATCCCTACACTACCATACATATCAATAATCTCTCATCTGACCACAGCCTTATTGCCCTCTTCTTGCTAAAATATGCCAAACATGATGTTTGCACTATGTGGAATGCAAAAGGGCACCACTTGAGAGCTGCTCCTGCTCCACTGCCACAAACACAGATAAACATTGTGCGGTGGGAGAGAGAGAGAGAGGGAGAGAGAGAGAGACAGGGCTGTCAAAGAGAGCCATCGGATCGAGTCTTCACAAACATCAGCAGCACTTTCACAAGCATTGGGAGCTTAAGCCAGACGAGGAAAAAAGAGCTGCTATTGGGCACAACAGTCAGTGTCAGCTGTTTCTACCTGAGAACTGCCAAATCCATCCTTTCTGCCTCCCACTGCCTCTTTTACTGGGACAAGGTCATACTCCCTCTTCCAGAGTTAGCATTCAATGTTTGCACAATACCTGATCTAATTGGAGGCATGTGAGTGCTTCAGAAACATTTCAACTCTGTTGCAATCACTGATGTCATTGGATGTTAACAGTATGTCGAGGGCTGAATCTTGATGCAGCACATGTCATGTACCAAAAAGCCTGTGCACCAGTGGCGTGCACAGGTAGACACCAAGTGGTGCCTGAGCACCTGCCCTTTGCCCCCTGGACCAATCAAGTGCCATTAAAATAAAATAAAAAATAAAAATAAAAAAGTGTGTATCTTGCCCATGCTGACATGACCAGCGGCGTACCGAGATCAGGGGCCTAACGAAGACTTCAAAGACAGAAGCCAGCGTCTATTAAGCGCTAGCGTCGGCAAACAACGCTACGCCTCCATTGGCTGCTTCCCGGGGTTAGCCCCGCCGTAGATGATTGTGATTGGTTTAAATAAATAAAAACAGGCCAGCCCAGTTTCCCCCCGAATAGACGGCTCTAAACGGAGTGCTTCCAGACCATACTACTTGCTGTAGTTTGGTCTGGCTTTGCGAGACTATCCCGAAGCTGACTGTTTGTTTCAAACATGTACATTTTTTCTTTCTGCTTTTTGGTAATTCTGTGTCTCCAAATTATTCCAGAAAATAATACTGAATAGCCCACATTGACACAGGTGATTTAGCCTTTGTTTTCTTCTCAAAGTGCACCAGATTGATACATTTTACTTTAAAAGGTTAAAATTGTTCTTGTCTCTTTCTCATATCGCCATATTCCTCCCCTCAGCTGTGTGGAGAGTCACATTAAATATAAATAGAGCGAAATGATGGGCAGAGATATCTAATTGTTTTTTTACCCCATCGAATTTTAGAGGTCTCTGTTGAATTAATGGGATGTGATTTAATCGATAAAAATTCATGACGAGATAGTGAGGATGTTGATTTTAATTCGGTGAGATTCGTCAGCCTGATGGAGCTGTCGGACGCACAAAAATACGGTCACATAAAAAAGATCAAATCTTTCTGACCCTAATTCACTCCTGAACAATTCCTCTCAAGTGACAATTGAAAAAAAAATTGGTGCAGTGCTGGGGGTATTCAAAACCAAATTCAATCAATCAAAATAGAAGTAATGCGCAAAGACATGCACTGTAACATGCATCAAAGATCACCTTTCCTGATCTGACCCATGTACCTGCATAGCTATTCTGTAACTCACACACACATTCACACATTCACACACTCATACCCACTCAGACGTAAGGGAGACTTGTATCTTTTTCCTCTATCCCTTAAGGAAAGGATTGCAGGCAGCAGTTCCTATTTATCAGACTGCCAGCCATCTGAAATGAAATTTCCCCTGAAGACACCATGAAATTACAAATATTTTCTCTCCCAGTCCACCTCCCTGCCAAAGCCCACGGGATAAATATCACAACTCTAAGCCTTTCAAGCTGCTATAAGCTGGCACACTGATGACATTTTGACCAGGCCTGTGTTTCTCCCAAAAGCCTCACACCCATACACACATGTACACTGTATGTATCCGGAGTTTCCCCTTCTCCGTCTCCCTCTAGCCTCTCTGCTAGTGACAGGCTTAGCAGTGCAGTGATCCATGGTACTAGCCTCCTGTTTATCCAGGCTAAGTGCTCTTTGCTGTGCCACTTCGCTTTTCTCTGTTGTCTCAGACCTGTTTGATTGATAAATATTGCAGCCGGCAGGCGGAGCCAGCCCCCTGACCTTAAGATAATGGAAATGGTTTAGGAAGTATGGCAGAAAAGGCTAACCACTAAGTCTCCGCCCCATATGTTCAGTATGTTTGAAAGGAACACATTGCAGATAAAACAAATGGAATTAGAGATATTCATTGTTTAGACCAGTCCACGCTGTGTGCTTTAATGCCCAAAATGTCCGCATTACAGTACATTGATTTGTCTGAGGGGAACTTGTGTGTGTAGTCACCATGTTTTTTAAAAACAGTAATGAAGTCACACTGCAGATAGTAATGGAAACCAATGGCAACTCAATGCAAACCGATTGCATGCTAATGCCCCAAACTAAATTAGAATAACAGAAAAAATAATGCGTGGAAACAAAAAAGCTAAAAGAGAAAGACACATGAGATTCAACAGGGTGTGAAGATGAAAATAACATTTTAGCAAGGAATGTCACCATGCAAATTTTGACATAAATGTCAGTTCTTCAAAATGTTAAGTACAGACAAACACCAACCCCCCCAGTTTTGGCCGACTGACTAAACCTCTTTACACAGTATTTACTCGAGACTGCAAAGATCCAAGGAGCTGTGAGAAAATTGCAAAGGTACATCATTTTCTGTGAGACATAAAAAGCACCTCTGTGCACCCTGTGCGCTTTGTGTGTGAGACAACCTGAGAAAAAGTAAAAAAAAGAAAGAAAGATAGAAAAAAAATCCTGGATGAAGGAGCCTAGAGTGACACAGCAGGAATCTGCAGTTACACACTGAGTGATGGAAAGACTTTAGATGCTTCCTAACTGTCCATGCTGCCAAAGACCTTCAATATGTCAGCTAAAAGAACAGAAGCATTTGGGTCCACTGCGATTGACTATGGAAGAGATGTTAGGGGATTCCTTGGGGGAAATACTGGCTTGGTTTCAAACCAAAGTAGCCCTAGAGATTTAAAGGGATTATTTGGAATATCAGAACAAGAAAAAGCTGTAGCAGAACCTCACAAAAGCTGATTCTGATACTGCACAACCTCCTGCCTGAAGAAGATGGGCAAGCAGTCTATGTGAGGGGTGGGAGCTCCATTATGACGGAAGGAGTTCTGCGTTCACAGAATTTCTGAAAAAAATTCCTGGATGGAGGTGAGAGAGATCACAAGTGCAGGGTGATGGAGGTAGCGACGTCTGTGGAGCAGATTTGATGTGCCTCATGACCCCCCACTCAAAGCCCTTCATCATGACTTGAGTCTTTGCAACCATGCGGTAGTCATTTAGAAGTGTGGGATGATGTTTGTCTTTTTTTGAAGCCTGTGGGAAACACAGCCAGGCTCAGAGAGGTGTTGAAGATGTCCGTGAGGTAGTTAGAACAGCTGGTTAGAACAGTCCCTGAACACACGTATGCTGTCTGGGCTTGCAACTTTGCATGGGTTGACTGATAAGAGTCCTCATCATGTTAGTTAGTGGACACAAAGTACTGTTTCCTAGTTTAATCCAAGCTTAGAAGCTGTTAGATAACAGCAAGTTAAAATACGTGTTTGTTTATTCGGAAATATGGAAGGCAAAAATAAAGAATGACTGGAGAAAAGTTTCCAAGTTCTCAGAGGATGTTTTAATGAAGTGATATCACAGGACAGCTGATGCAGGCACAGCCAAGTCAAAAAGAAAAGAGAGCCCTCTCTCGACAACAGAGGCATTATATTATCTCTAAACAAGGTGGCAATTTATTGTTGCCATGTATGTTTTGGGACCATCCCCTTCTCTCCCGACATCCTCTGCTGACCTTTACTGACTAGGTTAAGCTTCCCAGTCTTGCTTGGCCAGAAAGGCCTTTGTTTTAGCAGGCCTCAGGAATGTTGCTATCGGAGAATCAGGTTAGTTTTTATAGCTATTCTACCTCCTCGTCTCCAAAGCACCAAGAAAAGAGTGAGAACATTTATTAAAGTCAAATATGAAGAATATATCAATTGTTTAAATGATTATATATTGGTAAATGCAAATTAATGAGGGGGGGCATAATATCATTAAAATTAGAGTTATTTTTCCTAACAAGACTTCCTCATTGGAAGTGAATAAGATATTTCTAATGTTTGATTTTTTTTATATTATTATTAGTGTGGGGCAAAAACAATATAGCAATGATTTATGCTATTCAGAAACAACATACTTGTATTATTATATTTATCCTATTTAGCCACTGGTTTCCTTATATAGTAAAATAACATTAAAATGTTACTCTCTATTTCTGCTTTCCCAAACACTTTTAGAACAGCCACATGGTGTTAAAATTGCATCAATTTGTGTGCTTCAGCCAGTCATCCTCCAGAGTCATCAAAATAACCGCTAAAATAAGTTCACCATGTGACGGTTGAAAAGGTGAACCTTGTTCCATCACATTCCCCCCAAAGGAGAGATGGCTCTGACTTCAAGATATAAAGAACACATTTGATCTGTAATCTCATCCCATATTCCGTTATATAATATCTCTGAGACACACACCAAGCTTCATCTCAGTAACTGGTTCCTCCGCTCTCCAGTAGCTTGTCCATTTATTTCACTGTCTCTTCTCTCCCAGCTGAGCCCACGGGGGCAGTGACCTCATCTAAACCCAAACTATGTGACTGCTGGGCTTCCTGTGTGTCTGAGAGGAGATGAGAGTGCCAGACAGCTCTCTTATTAAACCTCTGTGTGGTTATCAAGCCAGGGAGGCAGAGACGGGTGGGCTGGTCCAAACTGAGTCTCTTTTGTCATCTTCAACATTACACTCTAATTGGCTCCCATAGGTCTCAAGCTTTCTGAAAAGACTCACAAATCTAACCAAATGTCTACTTTATTTCAGCAATGTCAATTTATGGGGAATTTTAATAGTACAGGCTCATTAACTTTAAGGTTAGGCACCACATTTTTTCATTTAAAATGTTGTAACAACAGCAGGGCTGGCCCGAATACCATTTTACAGGCTTAAAATACTCGTTGGATTTTCCCAACGAGTATTCGAATACTCGTTCTAAAAAAACACACCATGAAACCAACATTAATAATCCCGATGTACTCACTGAAACCGAGTATGTGAGCTGAGACAGCAAGCTGCGTAGTTTGTTGATGCTTTAATAACTTTCTAACGGTAATAAAGTCGGAGTTCCTTACTTTTTCCCCATGGAAGTGAACAGCTGTTGTTCGGTTCCAAATCAGCTGTCCTCTGTGCCATTGCTTTTAGTTTGCCTCGCTCTGGTAACACGTAATCACGTAGCCCACAGCTGATATCAGCGGTTGCGCTTTGAAAGGTCAGCGGCCAACTAGGTCAAAGTTCAAATAATTCGATAATATATTTTAAATTAACGTTTAATTTGTATTTTACAATTGTTGTATAACTTGTGTATCTAAATATAATTTTCTGACAAAATATGTTGCAGTTTGAGCTACTTTTTTAACAGTTAGCTAACAGTTAGCTATGCTTCTTGATTGGCTACATTGATATGCATCTTTGTGACGGACTGTATAACTTGCTTCCTACCAGTTATCATCACATACAATAATATTTGTGAAATTACAATGTGTGGCTTTGTGTGACCCAGTCAGATCCATGTTGATGGCATTAGAATAATATTGGCCACATTTAAACAAATTATGTGAACAGCCTCAAAGAAAGAACTCAACTGTGCAATAAATTCAAATTGAACACTAAGGTTTGGTTGCAGAAGTCTACGTGTTATTTTTGTTCATACCATTTGTGAAGAAAACTAGTTTTGCTGTGAATCAGGGCCGGCGGTAGCCAGGCCTGCTGTGAATACTTTTAAAATTAAGAGAGGGGGGAACAGAACCCAAAGTAATTTTTCTGTGTAAAAAGTTAGTCATTTGAGTACAAATTGCGCTCTTCATGTTACTATCTCTCCACTCCAGTTCAGCAAGCAAACTCTGTCTGACTCAAAGGAGGGAATTTGACACTAAAACGACAGATATCCTCCAGATTTCTGCTCACTCTCATTGCCCAACAAAGACTGTGGAATTTCGCCCATCACTTGTATTGGAATCACTTTGGGAAGGTATCTCTTCATTGTTATGATCCTGCTTGGGCCTCAAGCCCTTGTGTTGTTTTTCCCTTTTACCCTTGTCTATGTGCTGGTCTATTGCAGGGTTGGAGTCAGGTGTGCTGGAGTCAATCACCAGCATTCACAGATGCCATCAATCATCAATCAACTGCTCTTCATATACCCGGCCCTACCTGCCAGACACTGCCAGATTGTAGATTCTGTTTCCACACACTCTCCCGGCCTGACTCCAGCCACCAGCTCCAGCCCTCGCCCGCCAGCACTTCCTCCCGGACCCCTCTGCCTGCCTGCTCTAGCCTGCTCACACTCAGCTCCCTGGACTTGCCCCGTTGCTCTCTCCCTGGAGCCCCATGACAGCCAGCTTCCCCCCCGGATCACGGTCCTAACCCCCTGCTGGTTACTTCCAAAATAAATCTTCTTAAAACTGTTACTGTCTCCGCGCCTGTGTCCTCCTGATCCAGCCGTTACATTCATAGCCAGAATGGATGACAGGAGTGATTACAGCTATAACGAAAACTGACATGTCATTTTACATATGGGCCATGTGAATATGGTTTTATGATGGTCTGCGAACCTACCAAAGAATCAAAGCTAAGCACCCATCAAATCAACTATAAATGAGCACAAATGTCACTGCTCACCAATACTCAATTAGGCCTTTCACACCAAAAAGAACCATGAGCCAGTTCCGGGCTGGTGCTGGGGCCAGTTCAAAACTGGTTACAGCCTTATCCCAGTTATGAACCGGTTGGTTTCACAGCGACCAGAGCCAGCCATGGAGCCGGCAAGAGAGCAACGTCATGACGTCACTGTAAACGTGTGTGTACGTCGCCCGATGCCGCTGCTCTCGTGGCTAACGCTAAAGCTAGCGCTAGCTTTAAGCACAACAACAGCGGCGAATACGTCTTATTTTTACACGTGTTGGCTCTCACTTTATCTGTGTGTGTGTGTGCGTGTGTGTCTCCGTTTGTCGCGCTGCTCGGCTCAGTGGGCTCTGTGTTTATATGTCCATGCTGTGAAGGAGCTGCCTGCTTCAGCGTTTACTTTCATGTTACTTCAAAATAAAAGCCAACTCACGTTTGTCCAGTGAAATGCTAATGTGAAGCCAGTGAAATGCTTTTAATGTGAATTTGTAACTTAACTGCTGCGCGCTGATCTAAAGATAGTGTTTTTTCAATATAGAAAGCCGTGTCTCTGGCATTACCGGTGGTGACACAAGTTTATTTTGCTAAAAAAAAATGGCACATTGTCCCGCATTGTCCCGCACAAACGTAGTCTTTGTCCCACATCTGGTGAATTGGGATCTGGTCACCCTACTTTGCAAACAGGACCCATACAGCGTATTTTCGCCGGTCAATTTGATCGCTACGTTCGGTAATTATGTTATGTTTACGTCTCGTAGTAGCGGTGTTTTTAAATATGGCGGGCATGAGGTTTGAGTTGGTCTGGTTGGTCAGGATAATCCCTCCCCCGGCCGCTGGCGCAAGCAGTTCTTACCTCAAACCCTGACCAATCCTGGGTTTTTTTTGTGAGATGTGACAGGAAATTACTTTTTGATAATAGCAAGTAATTCAAATTACATGAACCCACGGATGCTTATGTCAGAACATCAATGCGGAGACTCTGAAATGCCAGCAGTCGTGACCATGTGTCTTTGTTTTCTCTTTTCTTTGTGACTTCCTTTGTTCCATCCTTATAAAACTCATCCCTAAACAGTGAATAAAGTGGCATCATTTAGAAACCTTGCAAATTATACTCAATTTCTGTTCACCGTCAACCAACTACCCCAGGTTTTATATGACCAGCGTCTTCAGCTAAATCATCCTCTCCCTAGCACAGCCTGCCATCAACCGTATCCCGATGGCACATTCACAGACTATAGATTAATTCACTTTCTCATATAACAATGTTTAATTACACAGCCTTCAGAGCAGCGCCCTCACAGGCAGAGATTTATGTGTGTTTGTCTGCAGATATGAAGTCTATATAACAGTACACTGTCATATTCATCATCCCAACAGATGAAACTGGGTTTAATTCCTCCTTCTGTTGGGATGTAATTACAGAGGTTTACTGAGATGGAGAAGGAGTCTGACAGAAATACACACACACGCTCACAAACTAGTATGCACGGCCTCACATCAGAGAATTTCACGATGAGAATTTTTGAATTCTGTTGAGCTGTATTCATGCAACAACAACACAAATGTGTTTCTAAAATAGGTTCCAATCGCACAACATTCCCACAGGAGTACATATTTGTAATTGGGATACAGGAAACAGAGATTTGTATCTGGCTTATATAATGACATCACTGAAAGTCTTTATTTTGGACTATGTTGGGTATGAGACTTAAATTAGAGCTAATAAACAGCTAATATAGAAAGAAAGGGTTCTGGAGGTATCTCACATGAAAATTTGGAAGGAGCGATTTCCCAGTTATTAATTATCTTGCTGTGGCCAATCTTTAATGGCCATCTGAACCCTTAGTGTAGCCTGGAAATCCAGACCCTGATAACTTGAACGATAGAGGGTCTGGCCACGATCAATAATAATTTCCAACTCAAGGGGCGGCTCCTACTCGTGCATTTCAAATGCCACTGCACGCAGTTGGATAGCACTACAACCAATCAGAGCGATGCACAATGTGACGTAAGCCCCGTTCGTTTAGCGAACAGCTGTTCAACTGTTAAATTAAACGTTTGCCATGGTCGGTCGGCAAAACAGAACATTCCACTTGCTTGCTAATGAAAGATTTGAGTGCTGTCTTCCAAATCGTAAAGGGTCGAGGCCAAAGCAGTCTCAAACTCACACAACATATCCGCAGCCATCTTTGATGTTTACTATCACGGCTTCGACGCATGGCTTCGACGACGCATGCACGTCACTGTCCTCATCCGGTTACGTCCTCCCCAGAGTACCATACAAAGGGCTCTGGGCCGCCCATATTAGGTAGAACCAATTGAAACGTGAGCTCAGATTTCTGGTCTTTTTGAAAAAGCTTCAACGGAGAGTGTCCAGACCAACAGGCGCAGCAAATTTAATTTGCCAGTGCCTAGTGGCAGGTCTGGGAATGCCAGGCTACCCTTAGTGTTGTTTGAGCACAATTTCCTACAGTTCCAGCCCTTTTTTTTGGCTTGGCTAATTGGTGTAAGTGTTGCCATTGATTGCAGATTAAAAACTGCTGTTTATATCCGGATACAAAGGTTACAAACCGGTCCACTGTAATTGGTAAGGCTGAAGAGGGTAAAAAGCAGAGACTGAGGGCTGGTGGAGAGAGACATTTTTTGTATTAGTTATTGTATTTCTGAGAGTGCTCTGCGTGTGTGTGTGTGTGTGTGTGTGTGTGTGTGTGTGTGTGTGTGTGTGTGTGTGTGTGTGTGTGTGTGTGTGTGTGCGTGTGTGTGTGTGTGTGTGAGTGCGTGTGTTTCTGTGTGTGTGCGTGTGTGCGTGCGTGCTTGTGTGAGGTTGTGCGAATTGGTCAGCAGGGATGTAAGTGAATACAAAGTCCTGCTGTACTTCTGACGTATTGCCAAGTGGCTACACACCCCCACACACATACACATTCTACCACCACCACCACCATGCTGTCATAGCTATCAGTTACATTTTTTATGCCTATCAGTCACTGGTTCTCCAAATGCCAATCACTCCACATCTGTCTCCGGATGCCTGTCAATCTGTCACAGTTTTTTTCCTCTTACTTTCTGACGGTCTCTCTTCACCTGTAAACCCTACGGTGGGGTCATTGTCTGTCCCTATGATGTGCCATCTCTGTCCTATAAACCCAGACATGAGCAAACAAACACATTGGTACCTATTTGTTATAGTCTGAGTCAGTCCTCACATTGTTAAAATTGTATGGGCTGAAGGGGTTCGACTGTAGCCTGGCATTCCCAGACCTGCCACTAGGAGCTGGCAAATTAAATTTGCTGCGCCTAGATATCAGGGTCTGAATTTCCAGGCTAGTTCGACTGAAAACTGTGAGAAAATCTTAGAGCACTATTCAGTATATCTCTATCAAAAATTCAGGCCATATTTTTCGACAGTTTCGAAGAGTTAATAAGATGTACAGTATATTAAAAAATAAAATGCATTACATGTAACCATATCTATCAATATCCTTTATTTAAAGCTGGGGTGGAGGATTTGGGGAGAAAATGGCAGTTGGGATAGAGATTCAAATCCAAATACCTCAACCGCTCCACTTGTTCTCTTTGGTCCCTCCCCTATGGTCCCTCCCTGACATGCTCTACACCAACAAAGTCGAGCCAAAGTGAATGGACAGTCTCAACAGCCAATAAGAACAGAGAATCGGAGCCTCGCTCTGATTGGTCAAAGTGTACAGCTCATGTTAACTTTGACCATTCAGAAATCACATACCCCAGCTTTAACTGGGTAAAATGAATTGAGATTCAAATATATTTTTCAAGAATGACCTGGTGGTTCTCTTTCTACAATAGATTGAGTGTATATCTCATCTGATCAGGTCAAGTTTTTTAAAAATAGTTAACACACCGATATACTGTATATACCCATTTAGAAGTTGATAGCTTTAAGCCGACAACAGGGTGCACCACACAGGGGTAAACCACAGCCGTGCGAGCATTATGCTTCTCTACATATGCATCAACTAGATGCTATCATTAGCACTGATTGTCATTGTGGTTTTCATCAGGCATAGGGTGCACAGGGTCAAAGAACAATTGAGGGGAAAAGTGGGCAATCAATAAAGGAATTGTTGCATGGGTGTGTGTTTCACACAATTAACTTATTTCTCTCTCTCTTTCCAAGTGCCATCACTCTTAGAGTGCCTCATTTGAAACACACAAGTGGACAGACAATGATAATTATGTTACGATCCTGCCTGGGCCTCAAGCCCTTTGTTGTGGTGTTCTCCTCTTTCCCTTGTCTGGTCTGATTGCAGGGTTGGAGTCAGGTGTGCAGGAGCCAGGCACCAGCATCCACAGCTGCCACCAATCTACTAATCTTCTGCTCTACATATACCCGGTTCAACCTTCCAGACACTGCCAGATTGTAAACTCTGTTACCCAGTCAGTAACGCTCCAGCCACCTAGCCCTTTTGTAGTTCCGCCTGCATTTAGCTTGTTGCTAATTCTGTTCTTTTTTGCCACAGTCTCCCAGCCTGACTCCTGCCACCAGCTCCAGCCCTCGTCAGCCAGCTCTCCCTCCCTGGACCCCCCTGCCTGCCTGCTCTTGCCTGCCTCTGCTCATTTCCCCGGATTCTCCCCTTGGCACTTCCCCCTGGACCCCCATGCCTGCCAGCCCACTCCGGAGCCCGGCCCAAAACCCCAGATTCCTTCTAAATAAACCCTCTTAAACTGGTACTGTCTCCGCGCCTGTGTCCTCCCTGTCCAGCCGTTACAAATTACGAATGATGTTGGCAGCTACATTCAACCTTTTATGTCATTAAAGGCTGACCTTAAACCCAATGATAAACAACAGCATCCACTGAAACTGTACTATAGCATGTGAAATCACTAGTGTTAAAAGCATCTTAATGCAAGTTGTTTAACTAACTTATTTGTTTTCCTTGTGATCTGCAGTTGTCTACATTTTGTTAGAAACACTGCAATGCCTTATTTATGTATTAGATTGATTAATTTCAAGTGAGATTTGTCTACACCGGCATCATTCCCTTTACATAACTCTTAGTTTGGAGACATCAATTACACATAAACAGAAACATGGCAAAGCTGACTGGGGCTGTGTCTTGATTCAGGGGTTGCAGCCTACGTAGGCTGCATTTGAAGACCGATTGCGTCATAGCGGCGCGCAAAGGTTGTCCCATTTGCAAGGCTCCTTGCAAGGCTCCTCATATGCGGCCGAGAAATGCAGCCTTCGTTTCACGGTTTTGAAGGCTGCATCAGATGTATCCTTCGTGGCCCAACATATCCCAAGATTCATTGCGTTTTTTCAGAGATTGCATAAAATAAAATAAAAAATAACAAAACACCAACGTGTTGCTCCATCTTCTTAACTTTTATCTTCCTTTCTTTTTTTCTTGTACTTTTTTTTCTTTTCGTCTGGTAGGCAACTTCTTTTTCTTTTTTCCTCCATTGACAGGGCTGTCTCCGTTGGCAGCAATCAGGGTTGCTAGGCAGCACAGGAGCGGCGAGTCGTCACGCAAGGTAACGGCTTGTTACGTAAACCGGAAATGCTCGTAAACGGAGACCTGCAGAGACCGTCTCATTTAACAAGGCCTTGGAATCGGCCTTAAAATCGGCCTTCATAGGCTATAGCCTTCATAGACCGCGAGACTGCGTCCTACCAAGTGCGTGGTCTCTGTAATGGGACATAGCATCGGTGTGTTGTCTTTTCCTCTCTCTGCCTGGTGGAGAGAGCCAGCAACTGAAAATGTCGCAGCCCTCTCACGAGAGCCATTTAATTGATTTGTATTGGAAGGCACCTTTGTAGTGTCTGTCTAAAAGGGCATGAAGAAGTGTGTTATATATGCACAGTGTGTGTTTGTGTGTGTGATAGGCTGAAACTAATGCACTTGCCAAAGAATGACAAAAAGAAAGTTACTCATTATTACCATGACACATGATTAAGTAGCAGGTTCTATTTTAGCACTCCCTACTACTAATGGTGTGTCTTTGCTTTGACGCAAATGCACACACTGCCATCAGCAGTGTAGGCCAACTGTTTTTGCTTTGCTTACAAGGTATGCTCCCTAAGATCAATGTGGGTTTGTTTGCCTGTGAATTATTAATTACCTGCTAGGCAATTGATGCATTCTTCTTTGAAGCTAAGCAATCCAACCTTGCAGATTCCCACTAATGATACAAGTAAAGCCTCAACCCTTCGAAGACCCTTAGAGTCTTGGTACTTACAATATGGTTATAACAGAGCTAACCTCTCCTGGTTGGGGTCTAATAATATTATAGATTTTTAAACTGAGATGGATGAATATCTCCTTGAAGAGAAAGTCTGTGCTTAGAGTCTTTCAGACAGCATATCCAGCTAACCCTCCATTGAATAATAGAAGAGCAGTCCTTGGATGAAGTCAGCTCTGCGCATTGCTTTTCTTAAGGAGTCAATATTCCGACAGGACTCCAGTCAACACGACGTGAGTAGGCTACTTTGGCCGCATATTGACAGTTAGACAGTAACTTCAGGCTGCAGCCCGCAATGTAGGCTAACTGTTCCGCAGTCATTTTCTTCGTGAATTGTGTTATTTATGTTGGGGGATGATGCTTGTTAGCTAGATGGAGCTCTTGTTAAACATATTGGCCGATTACAATTATTATTTGTAGAGTGTGCGAGTCTTGAGTTGTGTTAGCAAAACAGTGGCTCTAGCTAACAGCTGAGCCGGAGTCTCCGGTCAGCTGAAGCAGACAGTCTAGCGGGGCGAGCAGACTATTCCCCCGTTACTAGGTTGTATCCTTGGTCGTTCCTATTTACTGGCGTATTAAACTACGTTTTAGTTACATAAGAACCTAGTGGGTTTGCAATGACTATTCCAGTTGTTAGACAAGGTCTCAGGGTTGCTAGGGAAACGAGTTGTTTTTTGTTAAACTCTTCTAGGTTGGCCGCAGCTTGACATAGTTACCGTTGCTACTGAGTGAGTTCCGACCGTGTAGCGGACTGTTTTTGGCTGTTAAAACCATAAAAAACAACATGTTGCTAAAATGTATTGCTTTATTTTTTGTAGTAGCCATGTAATAAGCGGGATAAAGTATAGCGAACGGGTCACTTCCTAGAAATAAAGACCGACAAGCTGAACAGGAGCCCGACGCGCAGCGGAGGGCTCTTGTTCGCTATACTTTATCCCTTACTTATTCTTTCTCTCAAAGCAAGGGCGAAAAATCTCGCTGACAAGATGTTGCTTTTGTCTCTTAGTATTTGTGCACCGGCATCACAAGTCTGAAAGACTGCGCCTGGACCATTACGAGGTTATTCGATCCAAACCAAAACGAGAGAGACATGTAGTTTGGAACTTTTTATATAAAAAGACGCTGAAGTAACCTTGTCTTTGTTTTAGCTATTTGGCAGCTGTGTCAGTCTCAAGTTTGTCATGCATTTGAAGTGTGAGGGACATCGGAGGGTAGACTGGGCAGCAGATAAAGCTATCCAAACCTACAACCTGGATGTAGAGAAGTCCCACTGTGCAGACCTGTGCTAGACGTGAGAAAGCAGAAGGTGGATAGGTTGCAGCGCGGACAAAACGAGGTCCTAACATGGTAGGCAGTAGGGCAGAAAATCAAGGGGACAGCAAGCTCATTTGTCTGTTTGTGTCATTGTGTGTGTGTGTGTGTGCGTGTGAATGGATGGATGCATATCTCTGTCTACCATCTGGGCAACGAGTCACTCCAAGCCTGAGCACCAGTTCACCGGGGGGGGGGGGGGGGGCACTGTGTTCCTTCACCCAGACATAGGGCTTGTAGGCTGTGGAGCCATCTGCAAGAGATGACCTGTGCAATTGTGGTTCAGACACTCACAGTGTGATGGCGGAAAACAGACGGAAACGCTCAATGGTTTCTTCCTTTTACCAGCCCGCACACATGCACATGTGCTAAAACAAACTGTGTGCCCCTCAAATACACACGCACACAGACACATCCTAATGTCCATGTCTTTCATCATGCCACTTAGCAAGATGGCACAGTGAGAGTGAATTGATTTGCCTTGATTTTCCTGTGGCTCCAGAGTTAAAGGTTGTTCATTCTGATATCACCTGGAGTCTATGCTCATACAAATGTTGTAAACGGGAGGATGTGTCTATATGTGTCTGTGCGTATCAAATAATATATAAAAGACAGGATTGGCACACACAGACACGCTTGTAATTCATATTATTGTATTGGCTACCTACTAGTGTAAAAATACAGTCAACCTGCATTCGTATAATATATTGATTACTGTGATATTGAATGTTTTCGATATTTTACAGAAGATTTGTGACAAAACAGTTGGGCAATTTACTTGACAAAAAGTGTTATTAGTGGTTAATGTTAGCAAACCAGCTAAGACGATAGCATACATAAAACAACATTTTGCAGGTGAATGTATTATTTTGAGTAGAGACTGACTAGTCCCTCTCCCTGCCATTCCAGTCCCTGCTAGACCAGTTGGTCCACTTAACACAGAGACAATAAACTGATATCAATATTCCATAACTCTCAGCAAGACAGTGAACAAAGGGTTGAGGTAGTTGAGCAGTAGCGGAATGGACAATTGCAATGTAATACATAAGTGATTCTTGAGAAGCGGGACAAAAGACTGTCTTCCAATATTAACTGCTGTTATGTTTAAAAGTAAAGATATTTAAAATTGTAGATGTTATTAGGGATTAAGAATAGAATGTCTGGAGCACAATTATCCCCTTAAATTTAATTGTATCATTATTATGTCAAATATACTGTATGACACTTGTTATCTTCTCACAACCTCCAAAACAGTGTGTCCACAGAGATGGGTTCAATCATTCATATGCAATAAAACCTATTAAAAATGTACTTAAGAGAGCTTTTTTCATCAAAGGCAACACTAAATAGTTTCTCATATCAGTAACAACTGTGGTACGGACACAGATACTTTTTGTCACCACCGTCAGACAATCCACTAAAATGTAATAAAATCAGGCAACATAAGAGGCAGCTGTCACTATGAAGGACCTCTTGTCACATTATACCTCTGCAGAGTACATTAGAGTCAGACAGGCTCTGATAAGTGTTTTAGTTTTAGAATATTTTACATTCCAAATCTTGAAAATCATGCGTCACAACCATGATATGTCAACACCGACTTACAATTTCTGAAGAAGTTATTTGAATTGTCTCGATAATTTTATTTTCCTGAAGTAGTTCATACTAGCACCAATCATCAACAGAAAAACCAAATGGCTTACTAGATTAATTCCATTTGTTTTGATTAAGAAACGTTAAATATGTCAACACCATCTGATGTCAACTCTGTCAGATTTCCTGTCTGACGGTGGTGACAGGCCAATGATGGAGTTGACATTCAATGTGAAGGCATGATATTTGGGTGGTATTCAAGTTATTATAATTATATTAAATATCGAAATAGGGTTTAGTTTTTATAATACTGTATGCATGGAAACTCTCACAATCTTCTTTTGTCATGGATGATTCTTAAAAAAGTACAGAATGATATACAAAAGGAGGCGATTTGGTGTGAGTCTGTTAGGGCAAGTCTGATTGAAAGACTGTAATGTGAATCTTGAATTAACGCTCGGCCAATAACATGCTGTTATAAAATCACTGTTATTGATTATTGATGGTTAAAATGACTACATCTGGATTTTTTTTCACTACCGTCAGATATGTCAAATCCATAAGATATACTTGTCAACTCCGTCAGATATGTGTCAACTCCGATTTATATTATTTTGATAATATTGCATAATGATATTTCATAGTTGTTGAGGAATGGTTGGTCATATGTGAAAATCTAACCAGTCACCTAACATGAGAATGTGTTTTGAAATTTGAAACACATCTTGATTGCTGTTAATTTTAGAGTAAAAATTCTATTACACAGTTCAACTGAAGAACATAGAGGAAAAAATGTATATTCATATACATTTTGAAAATATTTGTTGTGGCCTCTGTCAGTCTTGGTGAATATTTGTGATCACTATACATGCATGGGTGTAGCATAAATTGAGGGAAAATTAATTTGTGCTTTTGGTGTCTGACTGTGTTAACACAAAATAAGGAATGGCAAGGTAAAAAGCCCATTTTGATAAAAAAGGACAAAACCTGGGAGGTTGTGTCAAAGCTTAGCTCAGTAGCTTAGTATATGTTGGAGATATATATATATATATATATATTAGGGCTGTCAAAATTATCGCGTTAACGCAAGGTGATTAATTTCTGGAATTGACGCGTTTTTTTAATTTTTTTTATCTCAATTAACGCATGTGCAGAATGATCCGCCCCGTACATCCCACCGGCTCTGTACTACAGCCACTCAAATGTTGCGGCTGACCCAGGATCAGTAGCTGCGCGAAGCCAAACATCACAGCACGCTAGCCCATGCCGTGTTTTAAACTGCTAACGGTCACGTCTGTGTCGGGGGCATAGATAGTATATAAAATCAACTGCCGCGGGTGACAGTTGATGTCGGGAGCAACAGGAGGAGAAACAGTGTCCGCTCTGTTAAGAACCCGCGAGGACACAAACGTCTGCAGTTTTCAGAGGTGTGTGTGAGTAGACATCAACATAACGTTGGCTTCCTGGCACAAATGAACAGTCCCCTAGGACACACACACACACACACACACACACACACACACACACCGCGGACTGTAATCAAGTTGTATTCAAGAATGCACAACCTATAGATTCACCAAATAAATGCCATTATATAGCCTATATTTGCCCAAAGACATAGTAAAGAGACAGAACAATTGAATTATGGTGTGGTAGGTATATATTTTAGTTTGATTTAAATTTATTTTCTGTATTAAAACCATCATTTGGATTTTCAATTAATAAAAATTCTAATTTTAAATGTACATTCACCTGCTGTCCTTTATCTTTCCGTTCGTACAACAATATACAGCAAAAATTCGAATTTTTCGGGCATATTTCGGATGGTAAAATTAATCGTGATTAATCGTGATTAATCCACAGAATCCTGTGATTAATCTGATTAAACATTTTAATCATTTGACAGCCCTAATATATATATATATATATATATATATATATATATATAGTATTTTGTATATGGATATATACAAATAAATTACATGTATATATATATACATGTAATTTAATTTGCCTAACATAGAGTTTGTATATTGTCAACATTGCACCCTGTTTTGTCCCACTTCTCAAGAATCACTGACATAATTTAAATTGATATACATTTCTTATTTCTGAAAAAATAAATAACATTACTGTTAGGTAATACTAAGCAGCCTATTGCATTCCTGCACAAAACAGATAAAAGCCAACACTAATATTAACGTACAGTGTAACAAATATATGGTACAGAAAGAGCTGAGACCCAGTATAAAGCCAGGTGGAATCCCAACATCCTGTACAGTGAAGAGAGTGTTGTTCATTCATCAAAACTATGATGCAGAATGTACCATTCTGCTCTTAATTTATCTTTAGGGCTATCACATTTTGTAAAAAAGAAACGAATAAAAAGGAAAAAAGATGTGAAAGTAGAGCAAGGCTGCAGGAAGCTTGTATCAATGACTATGATAGCTACACAAGTGTGTCATTATGCTAGTAGGAATGCTCATGCAAGTTGTGACTGCAAATGCCAACACAATTATCAATTGCAGACAGGGAGAGAGAAAGAACAATTATGGCTTAAATATAATAATTTATGAGCCTATTCAGTCTCCACTGTTGATTGAAAGGGATTGTTGCATGAATTAATAGAAATTAATCATCTAGATAGCCCTTGATCGGTAACAAACAGTGACTCCATTGTGAGATGAAGACAATAAGGACAAGCTGAGGGGCTTCTTAGCTTCTGAACAAGTGACCAAGATTTAAGAGCTTCAAGATTCTGCCATTATGAATTTGTGTGTGTGTGTGTGTGTGTGTGTGTGTGTGTGTTTGTTCAAGTAAGAGAGAGAGAGAGAGAGAGAGAGAGAGAGAAAGAAGAGAGAGAGAGAGAGAGAGAGAGAGAGAGAGACACACACACACACATGGGGATGGAATGGGAATTGGCCAGATTCAAAAATTATCATCAACCATGTTTCATGTTACACATACGTACAGTTTTGTTTTCAAGTTACCATTAACCATAAAAATACTAATGTTCGTAATACATATTGCTCATTGCCTCCTAGTAAAAATAGAAGGAACAAAAAAAGCATTGCGGAGTAATGTGACCGACCTCCAAATAAAAGACCACAGTTTATGGACTTCAAGTAGGCACTCAATCATCAATGTCAGGAAAAAAAGCTAAAGAAAAAGTTTAATTATTCCAGTCACATTGTTATACCCAACAGTGCAATTTTGTGCTCAGTGTTTGAAGGGTATCATTATAACACATTTCTAAGGAAATTATGTTCTACCTTGTATTTTCGTGCTAACTGCCACTCCTTAGCTACAGAATACAAAAAATCAAAGACATGCGTATAGCAGTAGGAGGAGTCACTAGTACTCACTGAGTGAACAGTTGTGGCCTCTGTAGCAGAGGGGTGCCTGCTTGTTAGCGTGCACCACTCAGCACCTAAATCTGTAGGCTCATTGATTTCAACTAACTTAACCTTTAAATCATCAGTTCACTTGTGCAGAATTAGCATTAACAGGTGAACATGGAGTCAGTTAATGTAAATATATGTTGTTCTACTCTATATTTAAACTCCACAATACAATATTGAGCAACTTTTATTTCTGTCTTTGGTCAAGTAACTTTGCACTACTTACACAGGTTTTTTTAGTTGTAGCGGTCAATTTAAAATGGGTAAATAAACCACAGGGGGAAGTTTTTATTCCACCATAATCTTTTCAACATTCATATAGTTGCACAGTTTCCCACCCAGGAACTACCTATGAGATCTAGTAGTCTTCAGTATCGAAGAACTGGAGGTGTAGCTATCAAGGCCATCTAAATGGTACTGTATATGTTAACATGTTCGGTCAAGGTCTCTGCACAAACATCCATAAGGATATATGCAGCCTCTACACAAATACGAATTGTGTGCATTCATAAAAAGCACAACGCTCTACAATCCAGTCCAGACCTGCATTTTGCATCAGTTTTTCATTTTACCGCATTAACTGCGTTGAGAAACCATTTAAACTTAGTTCTTAAAATATCTGTTGAAACTTCTTACACCACTGCTGCATTACCCAGTTCTCTGCTGTCTGTATACTGTATGCTCAGAGCCGGCCCGAGGCATAAGCGAACTAAGCGGCCGCTTAGGGCCCCCGACTGCCTGGGGGGCCCCCTAAAAAAAAAAAAAAAAAAAAATTTTTTTTTTTTTTTTAGTTTGTGTGTTTGATATTATCATCATATATCAGCCTATTTCAGCCTTGTCTGTGGAAAAAAAGATACAGTAGCTGGACAACAGAGTTCTTCTGCTTCGTTCCTCACACTGCATTTAAATGCATTCATTATATTACAGAGAAATATGTCCCGTAAAAGAAAAAGAGCTCCAAGCCCAACCCAGAGGACCCTCCATAATATTTTATTTTATATTAATATTTTTATGGAAAATCCATGTGTCCTTCTTCAATAGCTTCTAATTCATTTGACCCAGTGTCTCCAAATTATTTGTTCACACAAAATTTCTCAGATTTAGCCTCTAAATGTTCCTCTCAAAGTGCACCAGATTCATGCATTTCACTTTAAAAAGGTTAAAAAAATCTCACGGGGGGGCATACCCCCGAACCCCCCTAGGAGGGTCTGAATCTCGGCTGTCTAATATTTTCGCACAGCTGCACAGTGAAGGCACTAGCGGAAAACACTGGGTGTGTGAATGATATTTAACACAGATCTATAGTTTCAGCAGCGCTAACATTGGTGAGGGGCCCCCGAATCATTTTTCGCTTAGGGCCCCCTGAAGGCTTGGGCCGGCTCTGTGTATGCTCACTATGTTAGAAACAAACAATTGGAAAATAAAATGTCTGGAATTGATAGATTAAATATTAGACCTATTCTACCTTAGAAGCCAATTTGTATTGCACATTTTTCTCTATCTTCTATTGAGCAATGTATATGTTCAAGAATGTTAAATGTAAAGTCATTTTTGATTTTTAAATTATGTGACACAGAAGGCCTCTTTGTTTTTCATTTGCTGTTCATTTCTTGGTACAGTTTTCCTTATTATAGCATTTTGTATTTTAATTTAAAGTGCTCCCTGCAACCAGCCACACATACCACCGCCGACCCTGACCTAGGTGCTATTTGAGCACATAAGTAATTATTAGGGTAACTCAGAATAACAGTGTAAACCTCTACTGCAGAGACAACATAACATTCATAGTTATTCATGAGGGACTAGATAAGGGGGATAAGACCATGGCTAGAGCTATTCTCATTATGCCCTCATTTCAAGGTTTGGGTGCACAAAATTAGCCACATGCACAAACAATCTTACTCTATTTGGTCTTTATTTTCAAATTCATGAAAGTCCTATAGCTTGGCCAACCATGTGTTACAGTGTCTTTGTTGTGCCATTAAATTAAATCGTGGTCATATTGGATGGTACATCGTTGGAGTTATACCATTTAATATGTGTTTTATGTTGCCAACCAAATTTGATACATCATATCCATCCACTTACTGTATGTATCAATTTATATATGAATGGATGTATTGCTCTGGAATATGCCTTTTTTTTTTACCAGTGAAACACAAATGCATAAACACATGTGTGTGCTCTCCTCCTGCTTCTTCTATACACTGTACAATGATAAAAAAAATTCTCTGATTTCTTTTTTTCTCTCGCTTTTATCTCTGATCAGTGAGCAAACAGTATTGCCCTCTTTTATGTTTAAATGTGTGTAAATAGGAGTGGGCCATCGAGATGTTTAAACACAGATGTGTGTGTGTGTGTGTGTGTGTGTGTGTGTGTGTGTATTTATCGTAGTTGTGTAAAAATTCTGCTCTTCATGCCTGTGTGCTCTTTGATCCCCCCACTTCTGAACAATACTTCAGAGGCCAAGACTGTATGATAACAACCATCTCATTGGTATCTGTTACTCAAGTCTTTGTACTTCCCCTCTAAAGCCCATGTATTACGTTATATGAATATTATCATCATGTCTCTCCTTCACCTCTGCCATTTAAACAGCCCCTTCACTGTGTGTGTGTGTGTGTGTGTGTGTGTGGGTGTGTGTGTGCAAGCGTTTATAAACAGTCAGACGGACAAATTATCATTCCCTGACCGTGCTAGAGTGTCATATATTACAGTCACTTTCCATACTTCCGTGACTAGAGAAGGGAGCAAGTAGGGTCTAGAATTATATATCTCTCTATCCTGCTTCACATTGATTTGCCTGTTCTTAAACACACACACACACACACACACACACACACACACACACACACACACACACACACACACACACACACACACACACACACACATTCAATTTTCCTCAGTTATACCGTTGCAGGTTAGCAAGTGCTTTCATCGGGTCTGTCTATTATTGCATGCACACTTTGTATGGCTGTTTGCAAATATTCACAAACGGAAGGTGGCTCTGTAGCTTTACTTATATATAATTGTTTATTCATAGTAAATATGTATACTATATGTAGGTAAAACATCCTATTAAATTATATAAGCTAGGTATTTACTTTGTTTCCCCATCCTCATATTACTATTATTAATTTTATATTGTCACATACACATACTGTACATTACCTCATCGCGATGTATCCTCAATATGCTTAATGTGAGTGTGCCCTGTTTATGGGGCATTGACTGCAAGAGCAGGGGCCTATTTCAGGTAAGTGGTTTTGAGGCAACCCAGAGTTTGTTCGCTCTGAGTTAGTGGAAACTCTCGGTTTTCCGTTTCAAGAAGCTGGTTCAGCGCAACCGAGAGTCAGTTACTGCGGCAACATACGCCATGGGTCTAACCTGCTGAATAGGTGATTTGACCTACTCTGAGTTTGTTTTCACTTTACGCTGCAGCTCCGACTGAAGAAAGAGTGTCACTGCCACAACGCGACCCAGTAGCCTACAGTTTAAAGCAAAATCCCTCCATAGAAATCTCCATCGGGATGTTTTTATCATTTCCTGATGATTTTACGTTTGATCGATCATTTATCTGATCAGTAGCATATTTCTCAGCCCTCGTGCCGTTCATATGCGGCCACCTTACACATCATGAACATGCTTTACATTCAGATTAATAAACCTATTGTATTGTATGTATCTCCTTATTTATTTGTTTATTAACATGAGTTTATTAACGTCTGTGCCACTGAACATAGGCTATTTATGTCAGGTTGAAATGTAATTCTGCGGCTGCACGCGATCGTTACTGTTCACTTGCGTGATCACAAAGTCGCAGACAAGCCTTGTTAAATACCCTAATATGAATATAGAAATTATATAATAATTTAAACTGTGATCACTAGAGGACTAGGGATCTGGTAATAAATCAATCAGGATCTACAATGGAAACTGTCACCTTATGTGTCAGACGATAATGTCTTTCACTCCCCATTTAAAAGAAGCGACAGTCTGTTTACTGCACAGTAGGCTATATAGCTTGCCTACATAATACAGTGACTATAAAACACTGTCAGCAATGCTGTGCAGCGGCAGCTTAATACTTTTGCTGCTGCTGATATGCGTAACTTAATTCTTAAAATAAATTGTTTCTCATACGGAAGCAATGATGCTCTTGACAAAAAAATGTTGCACCGTTTTTTTCTGAATTGCCGAGGTGATTAGATCAGAGTTATGAGACAATATCCCCGTTAATTCTTCTCCATAAGCTCATTCGTATTTTTAACTCTAGTGGGAGGAGCGGAGAAGTTTGAATTTTTTTTCTTTTTTGAGAAGTGGAGAAGTGGGAGGATCAAGCATTTGTTTCTCCTGTTTCCATGGTGAATCATGTTATCAGCGATCCATTGACGATGGCTTTTACGCACACGCTCCACCCAGAGTGAACACGCTCAGAGTTGATTAACCCAACGCTGATCCACTTTTCTGAAACCGAAAACCCAGAGTTGCTCATCAACCCTGCGCTCTGAGTTGACCAACTCAGAGCGCAGGGTTGATGAGCAACTCTGGGTTTTCGGATTTAACTAACAGTATGTAAAACCAGCTACCTGAAATAGGCCCCAGGTATGATATGTTGTGTTTCAAGACACCACAGTTTGTTATGAACAACAGGAACTCATCAGTATTCATGATTTGCAACCTTTTGCAGTTGATTACATCCTTATTCAAAACCATGAGCCATGTGTGTGTTCAATTGCAAGTTTAATACAAAATGTTTCTAAATTCATTGAACTAAAACTAGAAAATCAAACAATCAGGTTGAAAATAAGACTTATGTTGATCAACATGACATGAACACGTTGATAGTAAAGCACAACAATGGAGTGGAAAAGATAGATGAGAAAAACAAAGTGGGTTATTTTTTTCATTTATATTCTGTTACCAAATTTTAACATATGTAGATACAAATTCTATAATTCAGACATTTCCATGTTTTAATTCCATTTTAGCCACCTCAAAGGATAAATAATTACACCATCACTCTTTGACTTTGAATGTGTCTTCTACTTTATGAAGCATAAGTGACCCTTGCTCATTATCCACACTGTGCTCTATATTGGCCTTTCAAGTCTACTAAGTCACTTTGTGTGTTAGGATTATTTTTCCATATCAATGATTTATATATTGTTTACCATTAAAATGTTTTGACTGTGGTATTTGGAATGACTAATCATCCACATTCAATATAACAACATTTCACCTGTTATCTTTGGGCCATGTCACTCTGATTTTCATAATGCACATAACAATTAAGAACATATCTCCACAGACACTTCCAGAAAGGAAATAGATGTCCTTCTAATGTAGACTGTGTCAGTGAACATAATTGATTTTAATAAACTGAATTAATCTGGGATTAAGTTTCTGTATAGATCCTTATCTACACCACATGTCAAAGCGATACAGTTGTCAAAACATTTAAAATGGTTGCTTCCTTAATAGTGCAATGTTTTACTCACTCACTCACTCCCTCACTTGTATTGACCTTGTCTACTGTGCCAAATTACAAACACTATAGGGGGAAATTCTAACCAATGTGCACACAATAAACAAAGTGCATGACCAGCAAAGGTAAGAGATTGTAGAGATGGCTGTTGACTCACAGATGCAGCTTACTGTTGACCTTTCCACAGCGTTGGATGAGAAGTGTGTTAACCCTGAATGAATACTGAATAGCAGGGCTGTATGAAACATTAATTTTTCTCAAAATTGTATTAACTGTTTAGTTATGAATACCAATTTTAATGTAATATATTATTTAAGCAATATTATGTATAATTTGTTATTTCTGCAGCTGTGCAGCAGATACAACCTAATGCAATGGACTTTCAGTTCTGTTACAGTTAAAGGCCAGTTCACACAAATACGCCAGCTAATACAAATACAGATTTCACTGGATTAGGGTGGAGGATCTCAGTAGTGGACGGTAAAACCAAAGTTCTGCATGGCTAGATATTTAGGCTAAACATAGCACAGGTAGTCAGCCTTGTACAAAAGCACTGTGTGTGTGTTCTTTCAGATGGACAAGGTAAGGTAACACTTTACAATAAGGGTACATTAATTAATGGTTAGTTAATGCTTAATAAGGTTTAACTAACCATTAGTTAACTGTTAACTAAGGTATTAATTACTACATTATGTACTGTTTATAAATATCCTATATTAACCTTAGTTAACCCATTAATTAAGCTTGAACTAACAGTTGATTAATATAATAATAAGCATTAATTAACTGTTAACAAATGTAATTTTTGTAACATTACTTAAGCATAATTAACCATTTATTAATGCTCTTTGTGACCCTTATTGTAAAGTGGGAACCATTTATCCATTAAGTAACACTTAATAAATGCACACCAGTGCTGAATAGGCATTACTTAAGTGTAATTAACCATTTACTAATGGACTTTGTGACCCTTATTGTAAAGTGAGAACCATTTCTCATGAATTAACACCTACTAAAGGCATACTAGTGCTGATTAAGCATCACTTAAGCATAATTAACCATTTCTTAATGTTATTTGTGACCCTTATTGTAAAGTGGGAACCATTCATCACTTGCTACACTTAATAAATGCAAAATAGTGCTGAATAAGGATTACCTAAGTACAATCTCCATCAATCAACATTGCTCTTTGTGACCTGTGTACATTCTCTATAATAACAATATTAAACATACTAAAATATTTCCAACTGGAAATCAATTCATGACAACAATCTGTTATCAACACAATTCAGTCAGAATTTAAAAAAGAGAGAATTTAATTTAATTTAGAATCTTTAGTTTTATTTGGAAACACGGCTCTCACATTTGACATGAATACCGTCAAAGAACTCCAAAATAGTTTCTTCAACAAATTATATCCAGTTTAATGATTTTCTCTGAAAGTAACAAACAGGAGGAAATGGATTACTAACAGCAATGGTGAAACACACTGACTCAACAGTTAGGTTTAACAGGTAAATATGTATTTTCTACTCTCTTCCTTGAAGTGTATATCATTGTTGCAACATAAACAAAAATAAAATACACAAAGAACATAACAGTTCCATTTTAATTAAGGACTAAAGATAAAACAAAATAATGATCATTCTCTTGTGACTAAACACTAGTTTAACCTGGCCCTATCATTGTTATTTGAATGAGCACATGTGTATTTAATTTAACCTTTATTTATACTCGAAAGATCAGTTGAGCGGTGACCCTCATTTACAATCTCTCGCTCTCTTTAGATCCAGTTCTTGGGTTTGCTGGCCACTCCAGGCCTGGGTGCTCCTCTCCAAATGAAGCAGTTGGGCTGGAATCCAAGAATCTTGTCTAATCACCAAGTTGATGTACATGGAAAAAAATGAAAATAATCAGTTAACAGTTCAGATGCATTTTTGTTTCCTTTATCTAAATCATTATAGCATAGCATTACGGTTCCACATTATGTATTATTATTATAACATAATGCATTGCATTGCTGAAACTGAAATATCTATGGTAGGCCTACCTTAATCAAATAAAATTCTCACTGAACCTTTAACAAGTTGACACTATTTTTTAATTCAAAAAACATGTAATCTCTATGACGATTCTACACAACACATGCTCAGTTTAAGCCCATTTTAGCCTGGAATAGCAACGTGCACTTTGAATATGGAAAATGCTTACATGTGTTCACATATGGTTTGGTGTCTACAAAGCTACAATTACTGCTAAAAGTTACCTGTGAAGCTAGCCAGCACAAGCCACATGCTAACGGTGCTATGCTAGCGGGAGGCTGCATCACTAATATATTTCACATTATTCATTTCTTACATACACACACACAACTATATCTCACTAATACCTTCGTTAACTCACCAATAATTTTGTTGGGCTAATGGCAGCATACTGTAATTGTAACCACCACGGGTCTTTTGTGAGAAAAAAGCACATAGCTGCTGGCCTGTTGCTTCACTGTCCAGACACACATCCTCTTTCTTGCTGGCTGATCACTGGGCGAGTTCAAGTGCTTGAAAAACGTGGGTTATCCTAATGTCAATAAGGTTTGTAAAGAAATATTTTTCTTAAGTAAAGTCTCCAAACATATTTTCACCTTCCCAAAGTTGAAAATACATTGCATACATACATGCATTCCCTCTACAGCCATTGTTGATTATCAATAGCCTATTATTGATCATATAAATCACCTATAGATCTCGTTTTTTACTG
The DNA here is from genome assembly GCA_026929865.2 of Hyperoplus lanceolatus. Classification (NCBI taxonomy): domain Eukaryota; kingdom Metazoa; phylum Chordata; class Actinopteri; order Uranoscopiformes; family Ammodytidae; genus Hyperoplus; species Hyperoplus lanceolatus. Next base: position 16,809,624 of record CM049407.1, on the reverse strand, counting down.
GATCCTGGCCACTGGGAGGATAGAAAGACGGATGTGTGCCTGGACAGTAGCAGCAGCTGAGCTACGTGCTTAAAGCCAGTTTGACCTGACCGACCCATTATTCTGGTTACAGTTATGCTGCCATTAGCCAAATGAAATTATTGGTGAGTTAATTAAGGTGTTAGTGAGATGATATAGTTGTGTGTGTGTGTGTAAGAATACTTTGAAATATATTAGCGACACAGCCTCCCGCTAGCATAGCAACGTTAGCATTAGCGCGCTGCTATATGAGCAGCGTTAGCATGAGGCTTGTGCTGGCCAGCTTCACAGGTAACTTTTAGCAGTAATTGTAGTGGGGGCTAAATAAAGTGTGTGTTCATGGACACCAAACCGTATGTGAATAAATGTTAGCATTATTCCATTATGCAAAGTGCATGTTGCTATTTCTTGCTAAAATGAGCTAAAGCTGAGCATGTGTTGTGTAGAATGGTCATAGAGATTACATGTTTTTTGGATGAAAAAATAGTGTCAACTTGTTAAAGGTTCAGTGAGAATTTTATTTGATTAAGGTACCAAAGATATTTCAGTTAAGCAATGCAATGCATTATGTTATAATAATAATACATAATGTGGAACCGTAATGCTATGCTATAATGATTTAGATAAAGGAAACAAAAATGCATCTGAACTGTTAACTGATTATTTAAATTTTTTCCATGTACATCAACTGGGTGATTAGACAAGATTCTTGGATTCCAGCCGAACTGCTTCATTTGGAGAGGAGCACCCAGGCCTGGAGTAGCCAGCAAACCCAAGAACTGGAACTAAAGAGAGCGAGAGATTATAAATGAGGGTCACCCCTCAACTGATCTTTCGAGTATAAATAAAGGTTAAATTAAATACATATGTGCTCATTCAAATAACAATGATAGGGCCAGGTTAAACTAGTGTTTAGTCACAAGAGAATGATCATTATTTTGTTTTATCTTTAGTCCATAATTAAAAATGGAACTGTTATGTTCTTTGTGTATTTTATTTTTGTTTATGTTGCAACAATGATATACACTTCAAGGAAGAGAGTAGAAAATACATATTTACCTGTTAAACCTAACTGTTGAGTCAGTGTGTTTCACCATTGATGTTAGTAATCCATTTCCTCCTGTTTGTTACTTTCAGAGAAAATCATTAAACTGGATATCATTTGTTGAAGAAACTATTTTGGAGTTTTTCGGTATTCATGTCAAATGTGAAGCCGTGTTTCCAAATAAAACTAAAGATTCTAAATTAAATAAAATTCTCTCTTTTTTAAATTCTGACTGAATTGTGTTGATAACAGATTGTTGTCATGAATTGATTTCCAGTTGGAAATATTTTAGTATGTTTAATATTGTTATTATAGAGAATGTACACGGGTCACAAAGAGCAATGTTGATTGATGGAGATTGTACTTAGGTAATCCTTATTCAGCACTATTTTGCATTTATTAAGTGTAACAAGTGATGAATGGTTCCCACTTTACAATAAGGGTCAAAAGGTTAATTATGCTTAAGTGATGCTTAATCAGCACTAGTATGCCTTTAATAGGTGTTAATTCATGAGAAATGGTTCTCACTTTACAATAAGGGTCACAAAGTCCATTAATAAATTGTTAATTACACTAAAGTAATGCCTATTATGGTTAATTATGCTTCAGTAACGCCTATTCAGCACTGGTGTGCATTTATTAAGTGTTACTTAATGGATAAATGGTTCCCACTTTACAATAAGGGTCACAAAGAGCATTAATAAATAGTTAATTATGCTTAAGTAATGTTACAAAAATGACAATTGTTAACAGTTAATTAATGCTTATTATTATATTAATCAACTGTTGGTTCATGCTTAATTAATGGGTTAACTAAGGTTAATATAGGATATTTATAAACATTACATAATGTAGTAATTAATACCTTAGTTAACATGAATAACATCAGTAAATGCTTACTAGACACATCAGTTAACAGTTAACTAAGGGTTAGTTAAACCTTATTAAGCATTAACTAACCATTAATTAATGTGCCCTTATTGTAAAGTGTTACCCAAGGGGTAAATGCAATTGAAGTGCTTTCGGTTTGCATGCTGTGTAATCTGAAAAGCTTGATACTTTATGTCCGCTGTGCAATTTTGGTGGCACCTCTGGCCTTACAATTTCACCTACGGCTGCATAGTCTGTCTTGCAGGATCATGAATTAGCGCTCCATTTTTTGAGAGCTGCTGAGATTAAAAACCTTGGGACAGCCACCCCATATTCAGACAGAAGATGTTAGACCAAAGGTCACCAAGATGAAAATAGGTTTTATTGCACATTCAAAGCATCCACAGCTGAAAGGGACAGCCAGGAGAGGTACCTTTGTGATTTTTCAACAAGCACCTTCGTCTTAAGGTGCAGACACACTGGGCCGACTACCACCCGTGCCAGAAAATGGGGTCTGCCGATTCAGTCAGCTCCATTCTCCCTGACACGATCAAAAAGGTGCAAAGAACACACCGAGCCGACTACCGACTTGCCGTACGTTCTGCGCTTGCGCGGGATGACATTAAGTAGGCTGTTATCATAACGTAGGCGGTCATTATAACGGAGAGAATGCATGCTGCAGACACACACACACCAGTGGCCGCTCCTCGCCCAAATTACCTCGACTATTTCTGTAAACATGTGAAAACGTCATGCACGGACAATCCAATGCTGTGTGCTGATGCTTAGCCTACATAACAATCCGACCATTCTCTGATTCTGTTGATAGCTTCCTAAATCATGTTTGACAAAAGTAAAACTATCTGCTCCGCTGCCGTGGCAGAGCAGAGACAGGCTAGCCCTCCACCAATCAGATTGCTCCGGCTGAAAGACTGGCCGACGCTGATTGAACATGTTGAATCGACTGAAAATAAGGCAGAAGACATCTGCGAACACACCAAACAGATTTGTGTCCCCGCCCCCTCCAGGTTCCCCGACGATGTACAACGCCCGATTATCGGCCCGGTGTGCCTGCACCTTTAAGGGTAATGCGGAGGCATTAGTGCCTACAGCTATAACGCATAGTTGACGAGATAGATACGATATACTGTAGATAGATAGATGGATGGATGGATGGATGGATGGATGGATGGATGGATGGATGGATGGATGGATGGATGGATGGATGGATGGATGGATGGATGGATGGATAGATGGATGGATGGATGGATGGATAGATAGATAGATAGATAGATAGATAGATAGATTAGTAAAGGCTATATCAAAGGCTTTTATTGACATCAGTGAACTTCACTTAAACACTTATGTGGAAATGTGCTCATATTTACAGTGTTCCTCTTTTTCTAATTTCTGCTTCAAAAATACCCCAGTTTTGTCAAGAAGACACTTTCAAAACCTTTGCTGCATGAATAATATCCCATTAAATCTGCGGTGACAGTTGAACTAAATCATGGCCCCGCTTTATAAGGAAACCACTGACAAGGAAGAAAGCTAAGTCCTTACACTTTTCTTGGGCCAGATGGACTGTGAAGCACTTAAGAAGCTAAACACGGTCACCTTTTGCCCTTTATAGTAATTCAAAGTGGTCTGTTTGAGAGCCTTTCACACAGACTCCACTTACAGTACATACACACATACACCAACCTTTCATCTGTGAAAAAAGACAGACTATATGCAGAAATGGCAAGTGTTGATATTAAGAAATATCTTACCCTTTGGCTGAACGTCAATTTTATAAAGCTAACTCAGCCATATTTACTGTTATATTTTACTATTGTATTCAAGTAGTCTTGATTAGCAGTTTACATGTTTCATTCCATACTCACACACCAGAGTGTTTACATTTTGAATATTTAAACTTGGGGGAATTATTCAGGCAGCTCAGAGCAAAACAGGGGTTCTGGGACATGCCAGATCATAGACAATTATTGTTTCAGGGCCCCACGTTAGCTTCAGTCAGGGGGCCCTGAATATCTAGCAGTACCTTCACCTCTGAGTTGAAGTGATGTCTCACTGCGCACTACCTCATGTCTCCTCTATCATCACTAAAGTATCATACCTATCCAAGGGTATTACACAAAGAGCCCACTTTATCCTTTTTTCTTTGTGAGCAAGCTCACAGTGCTCCATCTCTCATGTGCACTCGCCAGTAGAGTGTGCCTCTCAGAAATTCAGCAAGAATGGCAATGGTCTACAGAGATTACTCCTTCTCCCTCTCGCGCACACACACACACACACACACACACACACACACACACACACACACACACACACACACACACAAAACAGGATTTTTTTTAAATTGTTCTAAAAATGTATTAAAAATTTCAATGTTAAATCGATTAATCAGTTTGGAAAATACAGGGATTCCGTGCTGCCTGCTGTAAGACCGTGTCAGTTTCCAGGTAAAATGGTACTGGTACAAAGGCAGTAATAATAACTATATCAAAATATCACTCTTTTCGCTGATGGTCTCTTGTGCTGTTACAGGTCAGTTATGATCATCAGAGGAGAAATAATATCTCTCCCAAGCAAAATGTGTTTCCAAAACTCGTCTTACTCCCAAGTTCACACTCTCACACAAATTCAATAACTTTCCATAGGACACAGACTTAAATAGTTATTTAAACACATTCGACTGTGACGTTGTGGGTGAATGGTGTGTGTGTGTGAGAGTGAGAGAGTGATGTGTGTGTGGTCTGTCTGTCTGTCTGTCTGTCTGTCTGTCTGTGTGTGTGTGTGTGTGTGTGTGTGTGTGTGTGTGTGTGTGTGTGTGTGTGTTCATACAGTGAGATGAAAAGAGTATGGAATAGCTGGAGATGTTGGTAGAGGCTTCACTCCCACTCACTCACACAGCAGGAGGTCCATAGCTTCAACTATACTTTGATAAGGGGGACAGCTTACAGACCTGCTCTATATGCACAACTTGTATTAAAGGCGTGTGGAGTGTATGCATCTGTGTGTATGTATCCATGTGTGCATGCATCCCTGTGTAGGATGCTGTATGTTTCCTTTTCATCTAGAGGGCAATGACTTCTACTCTGAAAGCAGCAAAGGGCATTGTGGAACTTGGTTTGCAAGTTTGAGACATATAGCAGTGGAATTGGCAAGAGTGGCAACCCTGAAATAAATGAGTGGCCAAGTAAAGATAATTTGCTGTGTGGGCGTCCAATGGACTAAGCTATAAGACACTGATGTATACAGTAAAGATATAGTAAATTGTATAGTTCAGCCAGTGCAACCCCACCTACACTATAAACTGGGAAACATAGGCACATAGTGCAACCATAATCTAATTGCATCACATTTTACTGAAAGTGTGGCTTAGTTTCCAAATTCCATTACATTGTACAAATAAATTAAAATGTGATCCTGATTTATAACCTGTAGACTTAATAGCTATATATATCACTCAAGTGATACACAACATGAGATGGGGGATAATCTCCATCACAGTCTGTGTTTTTAGTTGTATTCTTGAAAATGTCATAATTTAACAGCAATTCACAATAAAGCACTTAGAACAGCAGGCATACATTTGAAGAGTAGATCCAATTTGGAGTACCGTGCTGCATAAATTAACTTGTTCACAAGGAGATATTGTATCACATTTGGCAGCTCAAGTACCTCTTGTTTTGAGTAGCTGTGATTTTGGGTGGGTGTTAACTGAGATTTCATTTAACAATAGTTTCTGTTTTGATGTTACTGCAAGTTGCAGCGCCAATATTTCATGTATAATAATAACACAAAAAACACTACAAATTATATCCCCATGGCGATGGGCAATGAAGTTGTGTTCTATTAGCCACAGTGGGGGAATCGAGAAATAAAAAAATAAAAAAGACCATTGTTCAAGGACCGTTGGACATGTGTCTTATGTAGGTGTTGGAATAGATACTGTATTATATGGCTGGTCCCACCGCACCTAGCCCACAGATGCTGCACACAAAGAAACCAACTCAATACATTTGGACTGAAATACAATGTTAATGATCTAAGTTTTAATCCTGATATCAAACAATACAAGTGAAATTGACCCCCAACAGGGTCAAGTTAGAAAGTTGCTTTTAACTCCAGACTGAAAGTGTTTTTGTGGCTGGGAGACATTAAATAATGTGATCTAATCTTGTGTGCTGTCTCCTTCTAAATGTCTTTAACCTTTCTGGATTATACTAACGTGACCCTATTTTGTACATGCCCTAATAAATCCCATTACATTGGCTTTTTAACTGAAAGAAACATTGTTGTGTGGACTAAATGATGAGCCCACATAGGACATCAAATTCAATCTTTATTGCTTTTCAAACATCGTTTCAGATTTAATTTGGGGGGATTTGAGCAAACTTGACATGGTACACACTCCTATCACGCCAGGACAAATATGCAGGTTTTGAAAAGATGGTTCTTAATCTAGAAAGAAATACCCTCCTTGTAGGGGAAAGGTTTGATTGGAGTAAATTAATCATAATGTGGCTTGTAATTGGGGTTAGACAAAGGATTTGACATGAATGGTCTTGTCACAGCCTTAATATCTTCATGTCATGGCTGATTATTAATAGGTGGTGATAATTAAGGCCAGGCCACATATCACCAGAATCTATTTCACTGCTTTGATACAGATTATAAAATAATACTCATCTCTGCTTCTGTGCCAGTAACTGAGGTGCTGTGATGTGCTCATACACGTATGGACATATTGGGATTGTACAGTGGTGATGCTGAGATGATGATTTTTTTTTTTAAATTTTGGTTTTGTTTTGATTATAACTATATATGCTCTTGCTGTGAAATGTGAAATGTGTGAAATGTTTGGTTTATGGAATACTTTGTTTTCTTATGTACGGAGAGCCCAGATCTTTAACTTAAGCAATGTTGTTGCAGTGTTTCTTTAGTTGGTGTTTTTTCGTTCTTATTTGGTAACTATCTCTGTATTTGGTTGTGTTAACAATTCTGGATGTGTTCTTACATTTTTTGCTGTATATTTCTGATAGAGTTTGGTTTTCTTCATTTGGTTGTGTTTCTATACTTGTTTTTATCTAAAATGCAGCACATTTCCTAATGTTTTTTTCAGCAAGTAGGCTATGTATTAACAAATACGGTAACACAAATTACTCCATGGTGATGATGCTATCTTATAACTCATATAGATTGACGGTATGTGTGTGGTTGAAAAAGAGAGGAGAGCAAGAGGGACATTGAGAACATACAAGTCATCCTGTGGAAAGATAGCAAGAGAGAGTCAGTGTGAGTGTAGTCTCGCAAAGCCAGACCAAACTACAGCAAGTAGTATGGTCTGGAAGCACTCTGTTTAGAGCCGTCTATTCGGGGGGGCGGACGTTCATTCCGACATGCTGCCACTCCGACAATTGACTTCTTGTTGTCGCAAAGGCGGCACTTTATTTAATTAAAAAGGGGTCGCGACTCCGACATTTTAAGTTTCCTTTGTCGATAAGAAACGGCCCATCATTCCGACAAGCGATTCCTTCTGTGTCGCCGGTCATATCGCCTCTGCCTCTGTGTCGCTGTTCAATTAAAGGTGCTGATTTCAAGGTGCAGGTGTAGCTTTTGGGTGCTTCATAAATGCGTCTGTTTCGCTGTTCAGTTCATCCTAGGCCTACTAATGAAAGAAGCAAACGTAGGTCTAATGGACACTGTGCTTTTTTCCCCCCCTTCAAATATTTATATCCTAAAATACAACTCATAGGCTAGCCTATTTGCATTTGATTAAAACCAAACAGGACTCGCTTTGATTTCCTAAGAAACAACCAGGGGCTCAAAAAATAAAACAATATATAGCCTAGTGATTTTGCTCTACGTTGCACCCAGCGCGAGCGCAACGCCAATACATTATTTCATTGCGTGTTTTATTACGCACATATCTGAAATCATTGAGAATTAAGCATTTCCCACCCCGGCTATTAGCCAACTGCAAGTATGCCATGATGTCTCCGTCAAATGATGACTCGGGCTAACTGTGCCAACTAGGACCACGGGATCATAGGCTACAGTATGTCACTAAAGTAAGTACACCCTTCACATTTCCGCAAATATTTTATGATATCTTTTCATTGGGAAAAAATTAAGAACTTACACTTTGATACAATGTAAAGTAGTCTATAGTCTAAACTGAGTACTTTACATTGTATCAAAGTGTAAGTTCTTAATTTTTTTCCAATGAAAAGATATCATAAAATATTTGCGGAAATGTGAGGGGTGTACTTACTTTATTTATTTATTTATATATATATATATAACCTAGGCCTATATATTAGGCCTATATCTGTGTGATGACAGGGTCGCCGTGCGCGAAGCCAGACGGTTTATATTAATGCCGAAGTGCGTCTGTCAAAAAACTGACTGTCCCACAAGCATCGGGATGAAATAGTCTCCGTGCGTTTTTCTGACCAAATAATTAGATAGATAGATAGATAGATAGATAGATAGATAGATAGATGGATAGATAGATAGATAGATAGATAGATAGCAGTCTCAAGACAAAGACAAGACAGACGGATGCATAGCCTACTACCGACGTTATTTCAGTGATGGTTCCCTGGGCCTAGAACCATCATTTCACGCCTTGTGATTTAATTTTCGTTGCTCTACAGTATTTCGTATATTATTTTGTTGAAAATATTCATGTTTGGCGGGAAATTGGCGCAGAAAACCGTCATTGTAAAATAGTGTAGGCCTAAACAATCGCCTGCCGTTATTTGCGCTGGGCGCTTATTCAGCAAAACGGTTTTCCAGTCACTTAAAAAAACGAGGCGGCTATCTACATAGTTGGAGAAATAGGCTACAGGAAAAATTATTCTGTCGGAATGGCGGTACGAAAGTGTGTCGTAGTGGGGGGCTGGAGGAATGGAAGTACGTCGGAGTGGAGGGATGGAGGAAAGAGGGGCTGTCGGAGTGGGGGCCTGTCGGACTGTCAGCATGCACCCCTATTCGGGTGGGGAAACCGGGGGAAACTGGGCTAGCCTGTTTGTATTTGTTTAAACCAATCACAATCATCTAGGGCAGGGCTAACCCCGGGAAGCAGCAGCGGTGTCCTGCAAAATAGTGCCGGGGGGGGACTTATTTTGATGGAACGTCTTCACGTCCAGAGACTGTCAGAGAAATGGCTAAACCCGCAAACGCCACACAAAAACTATTAAAGACAAAAGGAATATACATAGTGTGTTGCTTTCTAACCAGCATGTCAAGACACCATACACTTTAGCCCCCGAGGAGCTCACGGGATAACTTAACCGGAGTTAACTAGCCACGTAGTGTTATCTCTGGTAACATTATCATCGGTGGTTGAGAGGCAAGGCTACGGCGGTCCAGTAGAATTTTTAGCATTCGAGAACTTATGTCACCACCTCCTATCGCTGTAGTCAGAGCCGTAGTCCGTCTGTTTACAGGCAGAACAGGGTTTTGACGTTGTGAGCGCTACACCAACTGCAGCAAGTAGCCGTAAGAGTTGCTAGGTGATAGTGGAAGCCGTTGGAATCTTTCCCCGTCGCTAAAAGACCGCTGCTTAGTCCCTAATTCACCAAAGAAAGGGAACGGCGGATCTTAATCTAGCTGGTTATAAGGTCCGGTGCTCAATTCAAACCCCCACGCTTCATTTTCCAGAGTTTATGAGGGTATTTCTGCCCGGGGGTAGTTGTACAATGAAGTTGGACAGCTAGGCTAGGCTGTGTCCCGGACCACCGCCGCCAATATTATTAAGTATTGCCACACTTTATTTCTGTCTACAGTAATGTGACTTCTCACACACTGTGTGTGTGTGTGTGTGTGTGTGTGTGTGTGTGAGAGAGAGAGCGCTGCACATAAGCACACGGGTTGACTGTGAGCGAATTGTTTCCGAATTTGAGGGGGATCACAATAGGGTAAAGCCAGCAACCGGAAAAGGAGGGGGCTGCGTCAGGGCTGCGAATAGACGCTGGCGGAAGTGGTCATGCCAGATTAGTGTGAGTGTGTTTGTGTGATCTAGTCATGCATTGTCAGCACAAGTCTACCCTACATGCCATCGGGGAGCTGATGCTATGCTTTTCTTCAAAATCGCTTCAACATTCAGTCCCTCATGAATGTGAAATGCATGTATTTCCAACTTTTGAAAACAAAGTTCTCCATAGTCAAACAAGTAACATAATGTAGTTACTTTTTTTATTATATATATATATATATATATATATATATATATATATATATATATATATATATATATATATATATATATATATATATATATATATATATATATATATATATATATATATATATATATATATATATATATATATATATATATATATATATATATATATATATATAAATACCATTAACTATTTAAAAATACAGGGGAGTAAACTATTGATGCCTTAAAGCTCATTTAAAACAAATCCTTTGATTATGCCGTCCTTTTTTCAACCTTTTACTTCCTTTCATTTTAACAATAGCATGTTTGACATCACCATTGCATTCCCCCTGAATGCTGATTTGTTGACCGATGTGACAAAAAGAACAGCCAATTATTGGAGGTGAAACACAGGTGGATGATTTGTGTCTGATCCTTGTTTCCTCTGCCAATCAAAACTCAGCTGTGGTAACACCTTTTGATTCAGCGTTATTGATGGAGACATTACTCAGAGCATGACATTTCTGTTCTGATACCATCCTTCACCATGCGTCTCATTTGTGGCAGGAATCGTGTCTGCTCAGCGGTCTCATGTCCTGTGCTTTAACAACCCTGTCAAGGTATCTTAGCAACATGTCAATCCTTATTCCAAACAGCAGATCATTTGCAGGCCAGACTGTGAGCTGAACTGAGGTTTTTCTAAATGCCTTTTAGCTAGTGGTGTGGTTAACATTTGAGAACTATTTTAAATTGAAATGTGCGTTCCCTTCTTGTACAAAGGCGTGAATTCACTTGAAGTGTATCCTTCTATATTAAGTTTGAAGCCTCTACTCATCCCTGATGTGTCTGACAAGAATATCTGTGCAGCAGAATGCCAAGCAGAAAGCCATATGGAGGTAAACGGCAGAACAGCCTTGAGCCAATCTCCTCTCAGCTTGCAGACACACTGTCACAGTGTGGGATGGTGGGGAAGCAGTCACCCCCTAACACTGTGATCAGTCTTCTTCCGCCAGCAGCCTTACGTTACATTCAGCCTCCACCTATTTCCTGAATCCATTATCAGTTTTACTCTATTCATCTTCCACATGCCAAGCAGTTCCTGGTACAAACTCTGGTGGGTGCTCTGAAACCTTAGATCTTCCAGCTTATAGGTGGGCCCTGTCTACCCATGCTAATCTTCACACTAGTAATCATTTTGGGCACCTGATGTGAGCTAGTGGACAGATACGTGCTTGTGTTTATAATTGTGTGAATTTTGGGTTGTTTCTTTGTTTTGTTTTGTGTCTGTGCTAATGTGTGTGACTTTTATGCACCGCTTATTTGAGGAAGGTGTTTTAAATCATCTTTGGCCACTGTCAGACAGCACATATTGCCGGTAAAGAAAGAAGACTCTGAAATGTGCCTGTTGTTGCAATATTACTTTTTAACTTTTAACAATTTCTGTACATTGTTGTGTAATACAATAACACAAAAAGTGTTAGAGCTGGCAGCAGAAAAAATATCATAACATAATGCAAGCCCAGTTTGATAAACAGTAAAATAGTTTATTAGCTTTTTTAGCGATTTCATATCGCTATATATTTTGTTGTTTGGAAAAATTAACTTGTGACTCTCCTATTATTGCCCTACTGTAAAAAGCCTGGCTCAATTTGCTTTAAATAAAACATTGAAGTCTATAGATTCAATTCCCATATGTGTGCCTAAAGATTAGAGAAATTAGAAAGCATTTAAAAAAAGTTATACAGTACACATCACTGTTGGCGACTTTCTTGCTTTATCACACAGGCCCTCTTTAGAATTCTTGTCCTCAGTCTGTATTTTTGATAAGGTATATTGCCATTCAGGGGTCCTGTCTCAGGGGCTTGTTTCAACACACAACTGTAATGGGTTGTAGGGGAAATAAACAACATCATGATATTTAAAATAGGAATTTGATTGAGATGGAACAAGCCAATTAAATATGTTGTGTCTCTCAATAGGCATGCATAAGTGGCTCTGACTGATTGGAGGAATACAAAAAACACAATCTTCTCTTGTTCAGTTATCATTAAAATGCTTAAAATATATGGCCATGTGTTGATGCTAGTCAGCTGTGTGTGTGGCTACAGCAGGGGTTGCATTAGTTTTCCTGTTAATCTTACATAGTCACATTGAAATACATTACCTCATCGCAACACATCTGTGGTCTCTCTTCATGGAAGTATTCACATGCTTCCTAAATAAATACACGCGCTGCCAGCACGAGCTTGGGCTCTGCTGTCATAAAGACACTACTGCGTTTGTCCAGAGGTGCCGCTAGAATCGACAAAAACTCCTTCTAGACACTTTAAGGAGAGCAGAATTCCTATACATACGACAACTACCCTGTATACTGTAATTAAGAATACTCCCTAAGTTGATATGTATAATTATTATGCTGCCTGTTAGTTTGCTTGTGTTTTGTTGCAGAGTGTTGAGCCCTCTGGGCCACCATACAGTGGTATGCATTCAGATGCAGCTACACACTACTACTAATGTGTAAGCTATGAATATGTGTGTTTGTGTGAGGCAGGGTCACTTTGACCAGAATAAGCTTGGAGCTTATTAGTGTCAAACAAGAGAACAGAAGGACGGAAGATGGGATAGGGCTCACCAAAGAGAACCCAGGTGAGAGACAGAGGTGGGGTGGATGTCACCTTCATCGTCAGCTGTTACATATTCAGCAGGGAGAGTAGAGCAGGGCAGTAGTGATTCATTCCACTTGGTGTGTATAATTAAATTAAATTAGGCTACTGTTGACAAGAGGTATTGTAGGTGAAATAGACTGCAAGAAGTGGAACTACTATTGGCCTTTTTAAAAGTGATTTGAAAATAGTTACATGTGTGAATTATTACAAATACTACATCTCCAATGTATACAGTATATTTTTGAATGGAGCTAGTTCAGGAAAAAATGTGGTGACAGACACAGGAGGATGGGTTGTGGGTTTGGTTATGGAGAGAAATAGCAATAGCACAGGGATGCATAGGAAGGACTGCATGCATAGATAGATAGAGATAGAGGCTTGGAGAATGAGAGAGAAAAAGAGGTAGGATACTTGTATGTAGTTATTGCCTTCTCTCCTTTTCTGTCCCTACTGCTCAACCTCAGGCCCATTAAATGTACTATAACCTTTGCTGCATCTGTAATGTGGCATCTCAGCACCCATTCCACCCTCCCCTGGGACACCAGGATAATCTCTGTTAAGCCTTCATGAGAGAAGGATTTCATTCCTCCGCTGACAGATAGAGAGAGACAGAAAGAGGGAGAGGGGGAAAGAGCTGGCTACTGGAGGATAACTACATAGATAATGAGTTAGCTGTCAAAAGATTTTTTTCTCCTAACCCTTCCTTCCTTCCTCCCGTCCCTGTTCCCCAACTTGCCCAGCTGCTTAATCTTTTGAGAGTTGCTCTTGCACTAGTGTAATATATAAATTAACTGTTTTGTACAGAGATTTACTGTCTGATAAAATATGTTTTCATAAAAAGTTAAAATCGTATTTATTTACACAAGAAATGGTGTAAACCAGCTTACTATTTATTGTATTCATTATTTGAATTATCTTGAAGATTTGAAATAACTTTGAGCTATCTATCCATTATTTTGTTACTTTGTAAAATAATTTTCAGGCACATGCTTTTCCCAACTATTGGATGGATGAATGATTGTAATGATGAGCTATTGTATCCATTAGACAGGTTTGAGCTTTTGTTAAGTGTTGTTGTGATGCATTGTGGACATTTGTTATGATGTATGTTAATATGTTTGTTATGAAGTAATGAAGACCCCAGGAAGATTAGCTATACTGTCTAAGACAGACAGAAGCCAATGGAGATCTTAATACATGAAACTAAACTAAACTGTGCACCTATGTCTGTCTGTGCGAGTGATTTATTTCCCCTAAGACCAGATGTTTATCTTATTAAATTAGAGAAAAGGTTTTTGGAGAAATACGGAAACTGTTATCTGCTTGATGTAACGTTGCATTTTTTAGTAATTAAGCCCCCAAGGAAAAGCCCTAGGTTCTGAAGTGATTTTTTTGGAATGGTGGCCTCAATATAAATTGCGTCAACTGATGCACTCTGGCCCACAAAAACATCTTCTTAAAAATGCAAAAATAAGTAAACAAATACATTTCTCAAAAAATACAAACTGTCAATTGACACCGATGAGTGATATATAATTGGACATTTGGGAAAAATATGCTCATTATGCTGAGAATTAGAATATACTATGATTGATACCTATCTTGTGATTGTAAAAACTATAAAAGCTTGAGCCTATGGATGGTAAGTTAAGCTTTGCTGCCCACTCTACCTGCCCTCCATATTTAAATAATGGAAAAAGGCAGAGTGCTGGAACTATGTCTTGCCAGAACAGTGCATATCTGTATTTAGTTTGCATATGTGCAAAAGATATGGGGCCGGTTTCCCAAAGCCTTCGTAGAGCCTTCTTAACGCTACGTCATTCGTAACCCCTACGTAGAGTTCCTACTTAACGTTTCGCCTGTTTCCCGAAACGTTCTTTGCTACGAATCTCTTTCGTACGTCATACGTTGGTAAGGTTGGTCTGGAGCGCCCTCAGAGCCTTCTTAGCTCTACCGTAGGGATGTTTCAGCTCTCATTTGTGTCATTTAACTAATACATCTGACTGTATTTCATATCAAACGGACACAGCGATGACTGTATTAAATGACAAACTGTTAAAAACGATAACTGTATATAGCGTACATATCACATTTAAAGTAAGCTATATATTTTAGCAGAATACCATTCACTCTGATTCACAAAGTGTTCAAACTATATGAACAAGTACATAGTCATCTAACTGACTTGACAATCAGCATTAACTGATTGGATGCGATGTCCGTCAATATGAAAATACTTTATAAGGCCTACGTGATACACTATAACCTACAGTCAGATCGTTTTTATCAGTTTGATATTTAATAGTCATCGCTGTGTCCCTTTGATATGAAATACA
The DNA here is from genome assembly GCA_026929865.2 of Hyperoplus lanceolatus. Classification (NCBI taxonomy): domain Eukaryota; kingdom Metazoa; phylum Chordata; class Actinopteri; order Uranoscopiformes; family Ammodytidae; genus Hyperoplus; species Hyperoplus lanceolatus. The sequence continues at coordinate 16,794,507 of CM049407.1, read as the reverse complement.
GTCAGATGTATACATTTAATGACAAGCGAAGTCCCTGCGATCGCTGTGGCATCGCCAGAGATAGGCTACTACAGACCCCCACATATCCTTCCGTAAGCACCATGCGTAAAACGGACACGAGTGACATCCCTGTTGCGCATGGAACTGCCACAAGTCATTCATGAAGAAAATAATTGCTGGAAACAATCTTAATCTCCTCCGCTGTTTCTATATTTTTCTATAGCCTAGGCTACCTTTTTTAAATCAGTATAGGCTATGGTAGTACGTTCGACCAAGGTTAACACTAGAACCATCGCACTGCGGAGCTGTCAGCTGAGCCGGCTGACAGCTCCGCAGAGCCGGCTCAGCTGACAGCAGAGTGCGTCGGATTCTCCGTCTCAAAACATGTAAACGTGTGAAAAAATTAATGAATAATCAATTAAAGCTTACCTTAAAATAAGTGTGCCATGTTACTGTTTGTTGTAATTAGGATTTTAGCTCATTTGGACGCTGTTTGGGCCGTCTGTTTTTATTGATATAGGCTATTGGCGATATTATATCTACTTTCAGTTTCCTTACTGACCCACCACGAAACGTGATTATTGTTCTTAAAGATACTAAGATTATAAAGCAAGAGGTGTTAAATAAATGTTTCGGTTTAGAAGGATGTCTAGTAATCTTTTATTCGCAAAGACTTGTCATGCAGCTTCGCATGAAATAAGCAGGAAATGGAAAATCGAACTCTGAGCAATCGATTTCAGCAGTGTACGTACGACGTAAGGAGTGTTTCTCCTAAGAGACCGTTCGGGAACCACGACTACAGAGGTAAACAACTTTGGTAAGTCATAACGTAGGAGTCTTCGTAGCTCGCTAAGAGATGACGTTATCGGGAAACCGGCCCATGGATATTTTCCCCCAAAAAATCCACAGAATTTGGCAACTGTAGAGATAAGTCAAAATGACTACATAAACACAATGAATCACACAAAGCCGGCAATGTTAATGTGACCCATGCATTGGTTCATGGAGCTTGATTTTGACTAATACATCCAAATTACTTGTGCTGAGAGAAACAATCTTAGAGTCCAGAGGTTTATACCTTGTGGCTGACTTTACTCATGCATGGAATAAGTCACAAGCAATCAAAGTCTTGACAAGAGGACAGTGAAATACAGTTAAGAGAATGAATGGTAGCGATGCAACGTGAACTTTTTGACCTTAGCTAATAGCTAATGGGCATCACTCTGTAAACTAGTCAGGATAGCTGAGGATGCTTTTAAAATGTCAGGGTTGGATGTATAAACTATACTTTGTTAGCCATATGGTGTATCTCTCTATCTAACTTCACTAGATATTTTTCACACCTGTTACTGTCATATTCCATTCATCCACCGGGTAACCACCGCATTTCCCTACTGTTCATATCTGATTTCCAGAAAAAACACTGATCTGTCTTCCTTCTGTATTGAGACCCTACATTTTAGTTAAATTAAGGGTGTGCACATGTACAAGTGTAACCGGTTAGTTAAAGCAGAAGTAAGTGATATATGAATGTTGATATACTGAACGTGTTAAATCGCTCTGTATTCATACAGTGATCACTTATATAGTGTGCGCGCGTCATAACACAGGTCTCTCGGTCACTCCACTCTGCACGTAATCGTCAAGAAACTTTTCAAGGATCACACAACCGTTTATCCAATCAGAAGAGAGAACGCTACAACGGCCACGTCAGACAGAGGGGTGAATATCTATGCGCCTACAATAGTGGAGAAGGTAAAAATCCTTACTGTTTTTATGGTTTTTTATCATGTTGTATCGCACTTACAGATCTGAGATGATGCTAGATAACCCACTGCTTGAAGACCGCTGTGGATTAATATGGTGACGTAGGGATGAGGGAGGGGACTGCTAACTGACAGGAAGTTAGCTAAAAGAACCATTTTGCATACTTCTCATTTAATCATAACTGGAAAAATCAATAAACAGAAACATTTTTTAAAATAATTTTAATGTGTTCTGGAGACACGTATTCATTTATTTTGCATCACAAATTAAAATAACTACTTAGATACAAGCCAGTCAGCAGATTCTGTCTGCCCGCATGTCTGTAGCATCATATCTTGTATTATTGGGTTGCCATTATCTGACAGGGCTATAAATTGGCCATACATCTATATGTCAACTCTTATCCTTTTAAAGGTCTTACCAATTTTTCTCAAACTTGTACTGCAGAGAGGAAAAACAGAATATGCACCTTTAATGTGCACTTTTTCTTTGAAAAGAAGACCATATCAGGCCAATGTGGCAGCTGCTTGATGTTGACAGGCTAGACAAAGAGTAAACTCTTTTTACCAGTCAGTCATGACATGGCTAAGACCCTGCAGAGACCTTCAGTGCCCTGAAGGAAGACATACTGGGACTGCAGCCAAACAGTGATAATAAAAAAAGTGATAAAACCAGTGGCAGTGGTAGCATAGTATGGCAGGTGGGGGTGTATGGCAGAGCTGCAAGGATTAATCGAATAATCGATTATTAATCGATTATTCAATTAATCGCCAACTGATAATCGATTAATTGTTTTGAGTCATTTTTTAATAAAGAATGTCCAAATTCTCTGTTTTCAGTAAGTTTAATGTCAGTTTAATGACAGTAAACTGAAATATCTTTGTGTTTTGAACATACCAATACATTTGAGGACGTCAACATGGGCTTTGGGAAACTGATAAATTAATAATCGGTTAATTAAGAAAGTAATCGACAGATAAATCGATTATCAAAATAATCGTTAATTGCAGTCCTATTGAGCCTAATTATGCGAAAACGGGCGGAGAGCAACAGGTATGGGGAGACCACACATTTTGCACATCCCCTATCGCCTGATGGGGATGGTTGTCAAATAAAGATCAGAAACTTCAACAGGGAGAGCACTTTCAGTATTTCAGAATTGCGCCGAAAAGTACAAACCTTAACCAGGGACATTTGTGGGGAAAGATTTGTTTTTTCAACATGGGATACTCTGAATTGATGAAATAAAGTGTTTCAATGTTGCTTATTTTGTTAGACAACAGGTTGGATCCCTCAACTCAATGGGTGGCCTTTGGCTTTCAGTTCATATGGTGTTCCAAGAGCAACATATAAAGTGCCCGCTTGTTTAATTATAATGAAAACAAATATGTCATTTGGGGACAGTGGCTATGCTAATTCTCACAGGCTGGAAAGGGGGAAAGAGACACTACAAAAACGCTTATGGTGTAATCCCTGCCAGTTGAACTTCACAAAAATGCACCTGGAGACACAATCCTTAGTACACTGCATTAAGGCATGAGACTTAAAATTGCCGATAGCTGGGGAAATGTTGTGCTTTAGCGAATATTGTGAGGTAAGATTGAAATTGCATACATTCCAGCAATTGCAAGATTCACAGAATGCAAATGGTCTGGAGATACTTTATTCTTACCTCTCTCTCTTAGAAAGTGATGCCTTTTATCACAAAATGATCAACTCACAAGATGTACGTGGCTTTAGAACCTTGCTGGCTGGGCCTTGATGGCAAAAGTCAATAGTGTAAGACTTCAGCCTACAGGAGATGAAAACGTGACTGTATTAGAATTCACCACGACCAGTATGTGTAAGATAGAATTTCTCCGACCTCATTTAGGAGCAGGGTATTCCATTAGTCAAGTGTTGTTGCTGCTTGCTTAACCAAGGGGAAAATGGGTTTTTAAAACTGCCACTCCTGAATATGTGTGTGTGTGTGTGTGTGTGTGTGTGTGTGTGTGATCATGCTTGCATTTGTGTGTGACTGTGTGTGTGTGTGTGTGTGTGTGTGTGTGTGTCTGTGTGAACATACATCTCTAAGGTGACTGCAATGTGAGCTTGTGAGTAAAGGTACTGTCTGAGAGACCACAGAGCAATGGGGCACTGTCTAATGGATTTAATGCTGACAGTGGGGTTCAGCCGATAGGATTTGACAGTCATCGCATTACAAGTTAAGGTCTATAGAGCAGGTGCCGTGCAAGTAAGAGTGAATTTTAAATGAATCATTCTCAAGCTAGAAAATACTCAGTCTGTAATGGTACATTCTGTTTCAAAGAGGTCTGGGTTAATGTTGTCAATGTCTAGGCTGCCACTGCTTATAGAGGCATAGTCACTATAATCAAGATCATGGCTAGAGCTGTAAAGGAACAAGTCAAAGTCTGTAGCTATGCATGTTCAATGCCATTGTGCGTCATCATGGTGCTCCCAGTTCATCAAAGGCGTTCAAAGCACTCAGAGCATTAGTATACCAAAACATGGACATGAGTGGGAACATAGAGGCATTCTTAGGGCAGAGAGGGGAAAATGGAAAGCTAGGGTTTGCAGTCACTGGCAGGCACAATACTTTAGATGCAGGCAACAGTAATCGTTCTCTCAGCCAAGTCAGTGTGTACTTTATTTTAAATGGGGACGCACATCCTGGCACCATGAACTAACCGACAAGTAAAAAACAAGACACACAAGAAACTTCCTAATGAGATGCGTACTTCAGACTTGTACAGCATCCAGTGGCTGCTAGCTATACGTACCAATTCAGGACTAGCGTGGAGCAAGCTTGAACAAAAGATCACAGCAAGAATGAGACAAGCAAATGGCTGTCAAGGGGGACCAACCCACTAACACAAACTCACGCACCCTTCAAGATGAGTATCATTTTGAGTCTCAGTCTCACTGGAACAATTAGAGTGTAAGAGAGGGTTGAGCTCCTGTCAGCACATCTTTACTGAGGATTAATTAATTCCACTATAGTCTATGAGGACTTCAGCAAGAAAATGAGTAGGGGATGTAAACGAGAAAGAAAATATTCGTCACAACTTTACAACAACTTTAACCAACCTGTAATCCAGTTAGCGCACCACAGTGTCACTCTAATATGGTGCTTTGGCTGAATCACAATTGGTCCCTTTAACATATTCCCACTGATGGCAGGTGAATGTTAGCCTGTTTTGCATTTCCAGTTCTTTAACTGCAAGTTTTGATCTCTAAGAAATGTATAAACTGGTGCAGCTGACAACTCTGTACTATCCAGTAAAGCTTGAAAACGCCAAAAAAAAAAAAAAAAAAGAGTTTTGACATAATCTTAATTTATATTTGGTTGTATTGCCATGTACAGGTAATATTCTCATTCACCGGTTTTGTGGACATGTTTGTAGCCTCTCCTTTTACCACTCGTAACTTTGCAAAGAGTTATGTAAGTAGAGAATGATGTGCAAAATCCCAATGGCCCCCCTGCTGGCAGCAGTGCCTTTTTTCACTGGGGAACGAGGCCGATGCTACTCCAGACGGAGATTTGTAGTTTTGAGGTGATTTTAAACTCAGGGGATCCATCATGCCTTACTAAAATTCGGAGTGAGTAACATAAAGAAAGAGAAGAAAAACAAGTCAAAATGCAAGTCTTTTCTATGTTTTGACACCTCCACATAGACTTAGGTTTCCACTGATCTTTTTTTTTGGTATGTGGGGGAGGAAGTGTTATCTTTTAAAGAGACAGATGAAGGTCTTTGAACCTGAGCATCACTGATATATTGCATGATTAAAATCAGATCATCTCAATGATGATCATCAATCAACATTAACTTCATTATGAAGTGCTTACAGCAAAACATGAAGTCTAGGCTGTTCCAACACATGCATTACTTTCAAAGAACACTGTACAAATAAATTGGTGTTTGATTTGGTTCTTCTCTAGTATGAAGAAGATATATAATTGTTTGACTATCCTCAAGTTCAGCTTATGCAGTGTAGTTTTTTCGTCTTATGCCTAAGGCTTTCTGCAAAGTTTGCTCAACTTTTTTCTACTGACGTTCTCTTTGTATCTGAAATGAAAGCAAGCACGGACTTTGGTTTTCTCAAAGTATCATGGGATTGTCTGTGCATGTATTTTGTACTTTTAAGCACCCCTCGTCATCTCCATATCTCTCCTCTCCAAAACAAATTCAGTGTGTGTGTGTGTGTGTGTGTGTGTGCCAGAGTCATGCTCTTTCGATTGGTCTCTCACATTTCCGAGGACATCCTACCAGAATCACAGTGTGGGTTTAGGAGAGACCGCAGTACTACGGACAAGATCTTTGTAATTAGGCAAGTACAGGAAAAATGCCGGGAACACCACAAGGATCTGTACGTAGCCTTCATCGACTTGTCCAAGGCGTTTGACACCGTCAACAGGAAACTCCTCTGGGAATTACTGGGAAAGTTGGGGGTTCCACCAAAGTTTCTCAACATTCTTCAAAATCTCCATGATGAAATGCAAGCCTGTGTTTGCATCGGAGGCCAGAAATCCCCCTCTTTCAATGTGAAAGTAGGGGTCAGGCAGGGCTGTGTCCTAGCCCCTGTCCTGTTCAACATGTTCCTGTCCGCAGTCACCCTCCTCTCACACAAAGCCCTGGAAACCACAGACGGTGTTCACATCCAGTTCTGACTGGATGGAAACCTATTCAATATCCGGCGCCTGCAGGCCTTCACCAAAATCACCACGCGACAAATCCTGGAGCTCCAGTACGCTGATGACTGCGCACTCCTCGCTCACACACCAGATGCTCTGCAGTGGGCACTTGATGTGGTAACCACCATATACAGTGCCCTTGGACTCAAAGTCAACACATCCAAAACTCAGATAATCGTGCAGCAAACATCCCACCAACCGGAAGTGCCTATCTTCACTATTGACGGCCAAAAGCTCACAATTGTCCCGCACTTCACCTACCTTGGAAGCGTCCTCTCACCCACCTGCAACATCGACAGTGACATCCAGGTCCGCATAGCCCTATCCTCCTCTGCCTTTGGTAGGCTTAAAAAAAGTCTTTCTAAATAGAAACCTGACAGTTTCTACAAAAGCAGCTGTATACAAAGCAGTCTGTCTGTCCACACTGCTGTACAGCTCAGAAGCCTGTACACCTTATCAAAGGCACATCAGAACCCTTGAGGCATTCCACATCCGTTGCCTGCAAAGGATCCTGGGTGTGTCCTGGGAGGACAGAGTCCCTCATGTGGACATCTTCGACCGCACCCACACACCAAGCATCGAGGTGCTCCTTGCCACAAGACATCTGCGTTGGGTCGGCCATGTAGTCCGCATGCCCACCCAGCGACTCCCCCGCCAGATCCTCTATGGCCAACTTCAGGAAGGTCGTAGGTCTGCTGGGGGACAGCGAAAACGATACAAGGACCACCTCAAAACCCTCCTGAAGCGCTGTGACATCCAGCCAGCATCCCTGGAAAGCCTGGCTGCCGACCGTCCCACATGGCGCTCAGCCAGCCACCAGGGTGTAGCACACCTCCAGGAGCAGGCCACTGAGAGGAGAATACAGCGGCGTGCACAGAGACACCAGCGCCCTGCAGGGGCCACCCTCTCATGTACAGACTACATCTGCCCCACATGTGGCAAACCATGCGGGTCGCGCATCGGCCTCCATAGCCACATGAAATGGCACCAACGAAACCCCCCATAATAACTCAGCTCAAGTGGAGCAACGTCATCATCGAATACGATGGACAGCCATAAGCATAAGCATGAGTGAGTGAGTGAGTGAGTGAGTGAGTGAGTGAGTGAGTGAGTGAGTGAGTGAGTGAGAAGTGCCCTCTACGGTGGCTCAAAGTGCAAGAAAATGTGATCAAGTGCCCTAGGGTGCCACTCTTCCAGTAGATTAAATGTGGATGCAGTGCCATATAGGCTGCCCTATATGCTAGAAAATATGTTTAGGTTAAATAGTTAATAGTTATTTTTGTGTAGTAGACACTACAACAGTTTCCTCCCACAAGCCATCACTTTGATGAAGACTCTGATCACTCATATATTGCAAGTAACCCTGTAACATGAAAACTTCCACATACTTTCATGTCAGATGACATTTTCCAAGTTTAAAATACCCTGCTATCAGGGGCGGATCTACCGGGGTGGCATGGGGTGGCAACTGCCACCCTAAAAAAAGCCTTGCCACCCCAGTTGGCAGCGCCAAATTAAACATTTATTTTTGGCTGTTAAGAGACATTTACGAGCGCGAGTTTCAAATGTCCGACTGCAAGTGAATGTAGCCAGGTAATATTGCCCCACCCCGATCCCCCGCGACCCACTCCCGAGACTCCTAACCGCTCCTAACGGCACTGATTTTGAATACAAGGAAGGCGTGCGAGAGACGGATCCAAACCTCTAGTCTAGACTAACGAAGCAAGCCGCACAGGAGAGACTACACTCTCCAGGTATTACTGATCAACTCTCTATCTATGAAAAAATGACTAATGAGAAAAGAGCATGGCTAATGGAGTTGTAGTTTTCCTATAAAGTAAATATGCTGCTGTGTGGTGACAATGACTAGAGGTTAATAATAACTTTAGGAACTCGTGAATGCTTCGGAAAAACTACAATAACGTTCACATCAGCGAAGATTGTGCACTACTGTAGGCTACTGATCCAAATTCCACAACTCATTACTTGTGTTACAGTTTAGTACAATATTTATTCATTTATATTTGGTTGCTCCACCTTAAGTCAGCCCAGGCAGGACAGGATAGTTAAGTTTCAGTTTCGTTTTTCATCTCGGTGTTGGACAGCTGTTCGCTCAGCTGAAGGGCTCGAGCCTCACGGAGCAGACAGCGCGAGTCAGTCTAAAAGTCAGCGAGGATCACGCTCACAAATCAAAAAGCTAAATTATAAAATAAAGCTATCTCTTCCTCCCTCTGTCCACTGCACACTTAGTCACTACTAGTAGCTTAAAGGAAGTACATGAGGATTAAAACCTCATTTTGCACTTTATTATTTTTGAATATTTGAAGATTGCATGCAAGTAAAATACCACCAGCCATAGGGATGGGAATTGATAAGAATTTAGCGATTCCGATTCCGGTTCCGATTCTGCTTATCGATCCGATTCCTTATCGATTCTCTTATCGATTCTCATTGGGTGAGAGATTATGTACAAATTAGTTTGTTTGTATTAACTCTCTTTAATATCTGATCAGAAGTGTCTAGTGTATGCATTGAAAGATTATCAAGCTACTTTAGCATTAGGAAATTGTCAATTTTCACATTAATTGGTCCAGACAATTTTTTTTGTTGGTCTTTAAGGCCAAATGCCCTTATGTGCCCTACAAACTAAAAACACATACTTAAAACAGTCAAGGAAGAGCTTGTGCCTTTTGGAATATTAACAGTGCTCATTGGCAATTGAAACAAAATTCAACTGACAGAAAAAATACAAATAAGTCTTTTGAAAAGATAATACCAACTCTTTTTATGCAGAACAATTATCATGTTTGCCCTCTCAGGAAGGATACAAGATTTTTAATGTATGTTAAGTGTTATTATATGATTGCGCCCTTACTCTGAAAGGCCAACGTGATGATGTCACTATGTTAACACCTCAGGTCAAACTGTCACGACTGCACAGTAGACAGTCATGTAGGCTATTCAAGAAGAGAATAAATACGCCATAAAGGCTTTAAGAGAATGTATCACTTTGCTTATTCTTCACCACGCCAACGACAAGGAGTCACCGCTCCATCTCAGCTTTACAATGTACGCTGTTATGTTCACCGCGCTGTTTATTAGGCTAATAAATATAGGCTATATAATGTCCCTGCATCAGACACGTAGCGGATGGTTTTATACACATCAATCGCTCAAGTAATCCAAGGCAGAGCTTTTTGTATCGGGCAGAGAGCGTTATTTTAAGTGTGTCTTACTGTCTTTATAAAGCGTATTGTTAAAGTTTCCTTACCACCGGACCGCCGAGTCCCGCTGTGTGTTGTTTTGCGTTCGTCCCCACTGCCGTGCTTCAAGGCAGCATTTAACAGCTGATGAACGAGAGTAAACAGCGGGCCTTTGGAAGCGAATAAGAAATCCTTTTTTCCTGTTTGTATCCTGCTCTCGCCTTTTTATGTATCTCCCACTTTCACTTGCCCACACCTAGGCTTACACACACATTAATTCATATAGCCTACATTGTATGTTCAAATCCAAGTGATGGGCAATTCTGGTGCCGAGTAAGGCAGCGGACGTTTAAACGTTCAACCGTCAGGATCGCAGTCTGCGCGCCTGCTTGTGCACGAGTCATTTGATGAAATGGAAACTATGTTTGCTTCGTTCTGAACCAAAACAAAGCAGCACGTGTCTGAAGTCATGACGCATTTGCTACGAGCGGAACCGATAAGCGGCATCGTTAAGCAGGCATGTTAACGATTCCAAGGAATTGGTTGACTCGGAACCGGGTCTGAACAAGAACCGGTTCTCGATTCCCATCCCTAACCAGCCACTACATTCTCAATGATAGATGTGAATAATCACTTCTTCTTTTTTTCTAAACCAATTTTTTTAACAATAGAGGAGAATAAATATTTGAAAGCAATACAGAATGCATGATATTACTGTATTGTATTCTATTCTATTGTTGTCACTGGGAACCTAAATGTTGTCAATTACTTTACATAAACTTGATGCAAACAAATTCACCAGAATGCAGGAAATGAAGTGATGAATTCTCAAAAATATCTGGGGGGGTACCCCCAGATCCCCCATTTAAAAGGTGTCCTAAACCAAGGTTTAATCATAACCTATACCCTTGAAATTCATTAATTATTTTGTTTAATTTTATCTATAGGCCTTTGTATAAGGATATACTTCCTAATTCTTATCACACTATTTTAAATTAAAGTCTTAGGTTGTGCTTATCATAATAACCAGTAGGCCTATTTCTGTGTTGGACATTACTGAACCTCTTCCTATTTACAGTGTGTTTAACAGGTCACTTGTTTGTGACCAAATATAGGAAAATGCCACACAATATTTTGATGAATGATTTTATCTGTATTGTATGTACATTACTAGAGTATTTGAATAACTTGATATTTGCACTCAAGTTAGACTGATGATTGACATCTGATGGGAGTATCTCATATTAACACAGACAAATACCAAAGACTCACTGTTAACTAAGAACTTATTGCAGCCCTATTTGCCTAGATGTTGAGCCCCATGCTGGTGTATTAGTGCAGGTGTTTGTTGTGAGGCAGGTAATGTAGTAATTATTCAGTAATAATAATCTTTAAAATTTTGTCTGACACCTTTTATGTTTAAATATAAGGCTTCACTTGTGCTACAATACATTAAGTATTATGTTATTTAGTCAACATATCTAAATGTGGGGGCTTTCCCAAGTACATATTTATTTATATGGCTTTAATTAAATCGGCATACTGTATATACATCCGCCACAGGTTGCCACCCCTTAAAATCTCCTGCCACCCTCTTGCCACCCCATGAATATTTTTCTAGATCCGCCCCTGCCTGCTATTAACATGTACATATAATTATGTCACTTTTGCATCTGTCTCGCGTTGCCAGTAAGTGGTGGTTCAGGCCACCACTTACATGGTAGCTGGAGTTGGTTGGGATAGTTGTGCCGAGGCAGCTTGTACTCAACCCTTATCCGGTCTGGTCTCATATGGTGTGAGTCTGTTATCCATTGCCTGGAGGACTTTAGGATCGGGAGAGGGGACTAACAAACCAACTCCACCCCCCGGAAGTAGCCCGGGTTAGCGTAGGGCCAACAACCCCACCTATAAAACAAAGAAAGTTACTGAAGCATCAACGACAATTCGAAACCAGCACGGACTGGGAGAGAAGGGGCCTCCACAGAGGAGGTTCATGAAGCAGTGCAGCCAAAGCCGAAAGGAAACTGCAAGGCCGACTCCCCTTCTGACCCCCAGGACCACCACCAAAATGGCCACATGGAACATCAGAACCATGTACGAAACAGGGTAGACAGTCCAGGTAGCACAGGAGATGAGGAACTATAATATAGCCCTCCTGGGACTGTGCGAGACGAGGCGGCTACAAGCAGGGCAGATGAGATTAAGCTCAGGGGAGATGGTGCTCTTCTCCGGACACACTGAAGATGGTGCCCACCATACAGAAGGTGTGGCCCTGAAGCTGGCTCCAGAGACACAGCGCTCTATCATCGGGTGGGAACCAGTGAACTCAAGAATCATCACAGCT